>CM051367.1:5070175-5390175 GCA_028015245.1 Cardamine occulta
TCAACTAATTTTTTTTCAACACTATGATGCAGATTTTACTTGATGAGTAAAACGGTGCATATAATTACCGTTTTTGGTGGTTGGATGTTGAAGAATGTATGTCACATTAAAGTTGATCAAACAAAAAGCAGCAAATTACTTGTTCTAGTGGATTATATGTCGTATGCTGGATTACTTCAGATAGTTAAAGAAGAACATCAGTTAGATATTCAGGTGCATGATATTCAACTTAGTTATCAACTACCTCAAAAAATGATGGAGAATATGTCAAATAAAGTACCTCCATGTGTTTCTGACAAATAAAACGAATTTATTTTCCTTTGCTAGTCGATAAATTGGCCCAAACGGAGATACCTTAATGTAATCTAAATCATCTTTAAAAACGCTTATTCCATTCATCAAATAGACTGAAACGAGCATAATAGTTGATATGGGATTCAAGTGTAGGGTTCGTTTCTAGTTCAAAGAGTTTATCCGGTAGACAAAATGAATCATCACTACTAGTAGATATTTCTAACTAAAACCTGCATTATACCAAAATAATGTCAGAAATTCGATGTATGATGCAAAAGATCATTAAGCTTTTCTCATTCGAAGTCCTACACAATAATCGTTTACTCTGTTCACACGACTGAATCATTTAAGATAAAGCCACATGAAAAGCTTTAAAGAGCCACAAAGGAATATAGACCTAAGTCAAGGAAACAATGACCAAATTTAAAGAAGGTGGTTTTGGTTTCATCATCAGGTAAATTTCAAACAATAACCAACTAAATTTCCAAGTAATTTTGAGTCTATCAATTCAGTTTGAAACACAAACAATAACCAAATTCGAAACAGAAATAGTACCTATACATACATCAGCGAGAACTGAAAAAGAGTTGAAGCTTTGAACAAAGGAAAGCGGCAAGGGTCAACGAATTTGAACGGTGATGTTGAAGTTATTAGTTCTGCTTTGGAAAGATTGTAAATTGTAATAAAGAGAAACCGTAACTTTTAAATCTAGAATCGTAAATCTTAGATCTTAGATCTGTAAGTTTTTTTTTTATCTTTTTATTTTTCAAATTAAAAAATGATGATGGAGTTAAAAATACCCAAGGATTATTTTGACTTTTACACAGTAAAATAACTAATTAGTTAATTTGAAAAGGTTTAACCTATTTTCTAAATTTTACCATAAAATTTAGCCTATTTTATTAATTCTCCTATTTATTTTAATTACCCATCTTTTTCCCCTCAACATGTCTCCTATTTCTGACAACATGCATAGATTTTGTCCCCTTTCATCCACCACTATACATGTCGTGAAGACGAATCATGCACATGCAATAAGGACCTTGAAGACATTTTCTCCCCAAAATCACGTTATTTACCTAAAAATCGTGCTGCATAATTTTTTTTTATTTAATGTCTTTGTTAGAAAACTGAGGAATTGTGTAAATAGTCATGAAACAGAAAACTCCTTAACATTCTAGGAGGATAAATGTAATTATTTTTTTTGTCACACTTTGAATGTGTGCTGTATTTGCCAGCTTTTCGGCTACTTGGTTAAATTTCTTGGGACCAAAGTATACGATAATTAAGGTGGAGAAACGATCCGCCCAACTGCGGATATCATGTAAAAGTGGTTCAAGATGTGCATTATGAGCCTTGGATTGAAGAAGGTCATGTAATGTAGATCGATCGCCTTCCATAAGAATGTTTCAAAATCCTCAACATCATAACGAATATAGAGGATGTAATAAGACCAAACCTTCCACTTCCAAAGGGCATGAGCCTTGTTTAAGCTTCGTGGAACCCCCCAAGTTTATATACACCATGTTCATCACGAAGTAGCCAACCAACCCCGATAAAAGATGCATTATATCGGTAACTTGTGTCAACATTGCATTTGTACATACCAGTTGGTGGAGGCGGCCAACGTGTGACATTGTCATTAGGTTGTGTTGGTTGGGATGTTGATGAAAGCTGAATTGTATTTGCCTGAATCCATTCTGTGGCGTTGTTCTATGCTCTAGTACAAACGGTAGCTGGTTCAAGGTTTACTTTGTTGAAGATGAGATTAGCCAAAATATACCATGTCGTATCTCTGGTGTGGTATTGGAATCATAAATATTTAGAATATTTTCGATATTCTGCTCCAATGAGTTCAATGAGGACGTTACCTGACGCCGGGATTCCTGAAGCTCTCCAAACTGCTTGGGAATAATCGCACTGGAAGAAGAGATGGTTTGTTGTTTCGAAGTCTTGGCAGCATTGTTTACATGTGAGATCAATAGGAATGCCTCAACGGTTCAGTTCTATGCTTGTGCCTATCGCTCAGGATAGGATTCTCCAAAGGAAATGCTTGATTTTCGGGGAAGTTTTTGTTTTCCAGATATGCGTCTTGAGTGTCTGATTACCTGGTGGTGGAGGTTACAGTGGTAGTAATGGATCCAGATAATGAGTGGACAGCCAGTATCCAGACTTAACTGTGTAGAATCCATTTTTTGTGTAATGCCATAGTAGTTTATCCGCAGCCTCATGTTGCGGAATATATAAGCGTTGTACCATTTGGACGTCATCATTGTCGAGGTAGTGCCGTAGCTTATGGATATCCCATTGTTTTCCGTTACTTTGCCAGAGATCTTTTAGACATAAGTTTGCAGGTAGGGCTAGCCGTTGATCTGGGGGTGTGATGGAATCCATGAATCTGTGGCTCGGTTAATAATTTGACCATTCCCTATTTGATATCTCAAGCCTTTGTATAGAAATCACGACCACACAAAATGGATCTCCAACCATGAGATGTTTTCCGAGGGATTGTTGCGTCACGAAGAGAACAAACAGGGAAGTACCGACTCTTTAGAACTCTAGCCAGCAAACATTCGGGGCCTTGTAAGATACGCCAAGCTTGTCTCATCAGTAATACTTCATTAAAATTTTCGATGTCTCTGAAGCCTAATCCACCTTCTTTCTTTGGTAGACTCATTTTTTTCCAACTGACCCAAGACATCTTCCTTTTCATCTCATCTAAATCCCACCAAAAATGTGATAGTATTGAGTCGATCTCATTGCATGTAGCACTTGGTAGTTTGAAACAACTCATAGCATAAGTAGGCATGGCCAGTGCAACAGATTTAAGAAGCACCTCTTTGCCACCTTCCGAGAGATACTTGTGTTGCCAATGCTTGGTTCTATCTTTGACCTTCTGAACTATATACGGTTAATTCTTTAATGAATGGATGTGACTTTAAAAAGTTGAAAACCAAAAATTGTAGGTTTTAAAACAGAAAAAAAAATGTAAATAGTCAACGAGTTGCATGATCGTGGTAGTAACACACTCGTAACTTTTTTTCTAATATCTTTCTTTGAGGTTAACCTTTTTGAGCTTCCCGTAAGCTGAATCGCCGTGGTTCTCCCAGCATCGACTTTGGCCTCCTCTTTCTTTTCCTTTTTAAGCTTATGTTTTATGTGGTGCGATTTTTTCTCTACCAGAGCAGTTTTGTGGTAAGGTTTGACTATGGTTTTTGTGTTTGTTTCAGTGGTGCTCCGACGGTGGGATTGCTTTGTGGCTCCAGATCTGAGGTGGAAAAAATCTTGTGAAGCGTCCTCAGTGGCTCTTCATTGGCCGCTCTTGCCTTCAGCTCCCAGTTTGAGCTAGTTAGGCTTTCGCCGATGTTGTGGTAGTGGAGATTCCCCAAGACAAGATGTGAAGCTGTGTTGAGGAGATTTTAGGAGATAGAAGCACTAGTTGCTACGCTAAGGAATCATAACATGCTCGAGAATGGCGGCGGCGCATCTGCGGTGTGGCTCTAATGGTTGTCAAAGTATAAGCAAGGAAAGGCGTGGTAGATCCCTCCATCGACTCGCCAAGGTCAAACGAAGCTCGACTTCATCTCCTCTATTTCTGATTCCGGTACTCGTGTCTCTGTTTTCAGTGGGTCTTTCTACGCGACATCTAGTGGATTCTCAAGGGCAGATTGGTCTCTTCTTCCTCTCTGACAGTCCGTGTGGTGGTTCATTTATCGTCCTTGCTATTGGTGGCTTCTGGGTTGTTAGGCTTGGGTTGTGAACTGAGTGGTTCTCGCCGCCAGCGAAGATCCCTTCTCGGTTCACCACACTTCGGTTCATAACTAGTGTTGTATCCTTTTCCAGGTTTAGATCTAACCAGGTCCATTTGGGTTACAGCCTGCAGGCCTTTTATTTTTGTATATTGTAATTCAAGGAAACCCCAAAAAAAAAAATATAGCCACATAATCATAGATGGGCTAAGGGATAGTAATGGAGTCGAACAGCTGGTGGTAAGATGCTTTCTGCTTGACAAGTAATGTATCAAAGTGGATCGAGATAGGCGTAGTTCAAATGGTGTTAACATGCTCTTTGAATCAGAAATGAAATGGAGTGAAGATTAAGAACAAGATGGATCGATAGACGCCCCAAAGCTTGTGAAAGAGCTTTGATAAGTCTGAAAACTCAAGCTTCAAGCGAATCGCACGCGAAGAAGACGAGAGCAGCTAGTGTTTCTTTCTCTGAAACAAATTCTATTCTTTATTAATTTTCAAGTCTGTCTTTTACAATGACTATGAGGACTCTTTTATAGAGTTCCAAAACTTGGTAATCAAGCAAAATAAATACAAAATAAATCAAATAAAAAATACATAAATAAGAGTAGTTAATAGGATTGATTGGCATTTGAAGAGCTTGATTCATGTGATCACTTCCTTGAGCTGATTTTAATGAGATTAATACAAAGAGAGAATTTGGCCGTCCACTTTCTAAGCTTGTTCTGAAAGTAATTACCTGAGTAAATGAGGAATGATCACATGGGATTGATTGAACTTATTTGATCTTGGAGTTATGGCATTGATTGTAATTGTAACAATGATGGGCAGAATGGATTTTTGGAGTTGATCAAGTCCAAATTTGAACCAAGATTCTGAGACCGCATCATAAAACTAATTCAAAAATCTTTAAAAATAAAAAGAGAACAAAATAGATGGTGAGAAGATTAAAAAGAAATTTCAAAACTGATAGGATACTAAAATGTGATTGTAAAAATATGACTTTTAAAACATTTTAAAAAAAAATTCTTGTCGGCTTAAAAAGCCTAGAAACTGTTCGTTTAAAGTTGCGTGGTAGTAAAAGTATATTTAAAAAGGAAAAATAGTAAAAAAATATCAAAAGAGTGGTGGTCTAGTAGTAATATAAAGGAGTTGGTTTCCTTGTGCTCTGCCTTCGGTGACTAGGGGATTTGAAAAGGGCATGTGGTTCACTTAAGAGAAGACTAGGGGTACTGACCACTGCAGAAGTGTCACATTGAATGTAGAAAAACTAGGTAACTCTAGGGGCAATTTAATCTATAGCTATAAATAACCTCACATTTAGATTTAAGGTAATGGCTTTTGTTTTATTTTTTCTCTTTCATCCACATTTAATTTTAGACCAAAATGCCCCTATCACAATTTTATCGGGGTAAGTATTTTGTTAACGAGCAAAATATTAGACAGATATCATATCTAATTTTACAGTATAATTACTTTATTAGCACGATTAAAAATATTAAATCATGCGACATATATAGATTCACATTTAAATTATTCAACATAGTAATGTATTTATCTGACAGTTGATGGATAAAGTTACAAACGATAATTTATTAGTTACTGATGTAATCAGAATACTAAGGTAACTCTATGCTTAACGCAATAACAAACTTGTAAATTATGACAAAATAATTTAGTTATCCGTAATTATTATTTTATTCAATAACATTTTTATTTCAGTAGTAAATATTCTAACAATTAAACAATATTTCAACTCCGGATTTAAAAAAAATTGACTTATATCATGGTACCGGTTGCATTATCATGTAGATATTATCAAAGATATATATGTAAATTTAAATTAATAATTTACACAAAATTAGTATGTTCTAATTACTAGATAATAAGAAACTAATATTTTCTCTTAGATGAGATATTTAGCATGGTAATAAAATAGTTATCCATAACATCAAACATAGTGTTATGTGTTTAACTGATAAAAATATTGTTATCGTGTGACATAGGTATTTTATCAATCAGTTACAGTATGTAGGGACTTAAGGAACTTTTCCATGATGTACCGTTCAATGAGAAAATGTTTAGGAAAGAGAACAATAATTAACTTATCTACTACTATTTTTTTATCAAAACCCTTAATTCTATATAGAAAATAAAACTTGTAACCATTATTTAATTTGAAATGTATGATGAGGAGGCTTGAAAAATTGTTTAATTTGTTTAATTTCAAGTCAGTTTCTGATCTTTCCACTATACAAATTTTCTAAAATCTCCTCAATGAAATAACTTAGGCCTAGGGGGTTAGTGGGAGTTGGATTTATATAGAGTTGGTTGACAAAAACACACACACACACACATATTAGATTTGTGTGTGTATGTGTGTGTGTGTTTTTTTGCCAAGAAAATAACACATAAGTTCTTAAGAAAACTATCTTGCCGTTAACAAATAAAATTTCACTTTTCCAGGTTTTTGGAAAGAATCTTTATTTAGATTCACTTTTATCTAAATCAATAACACTTGTGCTTATTTATTGGAAAAAATGGATCCTTTCTGCAGGGCCGGCCAAGGCACAAGAAATATTGTTTTCAGGTCACAAAAAGTTTCAAGTCTATTCAACAATATATATACCTAAAATTAATATCTTTGCAACACTTTTTTTTTCCCCGCCAAATTTCATTTCATAATGAAATAAACCCAGTAAAAGGCCTTACAAGTACAAATTGAAACAGATACAAATATCTTGTAACACTAAGCCTCTATTTTCTAATATCTTAAATTTGTAGTCTTGCTCTTAAATAGTCCTAGGAAAAAAAATTGTTTGCATTCCCAAAGTTTCAAAGCCGGCCCTGTTACTACAGTATTTAATTATGCAGTAACTTGGAGGTATTGCGTAGCTTTCATATTCACATTTTAAATCAATTTTTGTCATAAAATTTCAACATATCTTAGAATTTCATAAAAAACAAATTTGTATGAAAATAATGATTAATGATTTTTATACCATCTCTCATCTTTTTTTTTTAAATTACCAATTCTTATCTTCTAATATTTTTTGTTTGTTTCTAAAATATTGATTTTTTTACTTTAAACACTTTTTTATTAGTTAATGTTATTAAATTGTAAACTTTAAAAAGAATTAATGGAGAATGTTTGATTGTTGAATTACTATTGGTTTATAAATATGAGAAATTGTTTAATGTAAAACGGTAATGTATTTATTACTAAACTTGGTAAGAAAAATTATTACTGAAGTTAGGCTGATAAATATAATTAAAAATGTTAAAAATTTAATTTAGAGATTTAGTTTTACTTGTCCATTTTCGAAATTTCTTTTGGTAGAAGCACGACAATGTCTCGGATTCGAATCCGAATGTTATTAATAGCGAAGATAAAACTGTTTACCATGTTTAGATCCTAAACCCAAAAAAAAAACTATGGGCCGAATGCCCAAGACTTACAAAACTTGATCTATAAAGATATTAACGAAGATAAAATAAAATAAATCAAGTTAGACTAATTTACAACTATGTTATGGCTAAGTCGACGTGTCGGCTAGAGAAATTATGAAAGTAAGAAGCAGCTTCATAAGAAAAATGAATCATCAAAACCAAAATAAACAATAAAAGTGAATCATCGAAACAATTGATTTGATATATAAAAATTGATCATACATATGGGAATCAAAAAGACGTGTAGATTAGCGGAAGATACGGCGATGCTTTTGCTTCTATGTTCTTTGTTTCTCTTAATTAATAAATATTTTGGAGTTATAAGTCTGAGTCCATTAATTTCACCTTACTGCCAGCTAACAATCCCGATGAGTTTACTCATAAATGTTGTATGTAATACACACTTTAATACGTTCATTCGTTTTCTCTATCACTTCAAAAGATAATGATGTATATAGTATATGATATGAGATCCATACGTTTTCCCGACATTGAGATTTTTTCTATGCCAAATCTTAAATTAATTCCTATATGTTTAGTGTTTGAGCATGTGAATGACAATGTTCATTCTTATTTGATGAAATTTTTTTCCATCTCTTTTACTACCAAAACGCCAAATTAATGACTGAAACTAATTACAATAAGTTAAACTAACGACTACAACTAGTTATATATTTTATCGTGCGGACTCGATCCAACTGATTACTTCTGAAGATAAACAAGTAGTATTAATTATGTCCATTATACGCAATATTTACAATTTAAAACACACACTAAATTATAGAGAATTTAACAACACAACAAAAATTATAGACGTAAAATTCTTTAGTTTTGCCTCATGTGATTAAATAAAAATTAATTAGTAGAAGCTAATGAAACTGAGTAGTTCTTACAAAAACTTTTTTTTAATTAATCTAAATGTGAATTTCAATAGTTATTTTACATTATTAAATAAATATAATTATTATTTCAGTTAATAGGAAAACTGAAAGTAAAATAATCTATCGTAGGTAAAATTGAAGAAGAATTTACAATACTAAGGAAACAAATTTTTTACTGATCATATATTATTTAAGAACTTATGTATCAACTATAATTTTAAATGATTACATTGGAAGAAGTCGGGCTGTAAGAAAATAAGGGAATAGGATAAAAGTACAGCTCAAGTGCGGATAGTAAAAAATAGAAGAACCGGTGAAAAAATAAATATATGTGAAACCATTACTTTAAAAGCATATTAATTACAATTTTAATTATCATTTTTATATAATCTAAAAGTATTACAAAAACATGTATATACATTAGAATGATCATCTTTTAGGAAATTAGTGATTGGCATCATAACAAAAAATAAAATAAAAAACATGCATAAAGGAATATAAATTTTTTTGCAGTTTAGAATTGCATCATTGGACAGGATCTCATTATATTGAAAGAACAGAGAAATGTGAAAATGTAAAGAATCTGTCCATACACATAGTAAAAATGTAATAGATAGATGGTGGTTTAGTGGTTGAAAGATTCAGCATGAGATTGGGAAACCAGGGTTTGAGTTTTTTTTTTTTTTTTTTTTGCAAGTTCAATCATATGATTAATTATTGCATTTAAGTTTAATATCAAAAAAATTCTAGGACTTCACAGACTCTAAAAACATTATGATGGTTGAGACACTGACTCCAAAAATAACAAACCGTTTTAGTAAGCCTAGTACTTAATTTTTATGGTAAGGAAAATGAACTTAAACTCTGTCTAAGTGTCTAGCTAGAATTATATGCATTTATGAATGCGAAGCTTCAAACTAAATTAAAAAATGACGATAAATATTGGGTTTAATCTCATGCCAGCTTCTTTTTCTAAACAGTTAATTAATCAAAATTAATAAATTTTTTAAAAATAGAAAAAAAAATCTATAAGTATACGTCATCAGTTTAAATAAAATATTATACATAACCACTTATATAAACCTTTATCATAACATAACTACACAAAAACATACCTACACAAAAAACATTGTCTCTCTTTGCTTACCAATAGACAACCTTAAAGCCACTTCTCATCAACAAGAAACACAAAAACCCTAAAAAAAACACTCATCAAACTTAAATGGCACTCGTTAATAACCATCCCAACGAGCCTATTTACATTGAAAAACAAAACTCTTCCTCCTCCGAAGATCTCTCTTCACCAGGATTGGATCAACCTGAGGCAGCTTATTGTGGTGGAGGAGGAGGAGGAGGTTCAGCTTCAAGCAGTAGCACAATGAATTCAGATCATCAACAAAATCAAGGGTTTGTATTTTACCCATCCGGTGAAGATCATCACAACTCTTTGATGGATTTCAACGGATCATCATTTCTTAACTTCGATCATCATGAGAGCTTTCCTCCTCCAGCCATAAGCTGCGGCGGTAGTAGTGGCGGCTTCTCGTTCTTGGAGAGCAATAACATGAGCTATGGTTTCACAAATTGGAACCAACATCATATGGAGATTATTAGCCCTAGACCTATTGAAACTCCCCAAGGCCACAAAGACTGGTTATATTCTGATTCAACTGTTGTAACAACTGGTTCAAGACACGAGTCTATGTCGCCGAAATCTGCTGGAAACAAACGTTCTCACACGGTAATTACAAACGTCAGAAAAAAAATTGTATATATTTTTCATATAAGAGATCAATGAAAAGATGATGTATATGTTTTATCAATTTGAATTATGGATATATAGGGAGAGAGCACTCAACCCTCGAAGAAACAAAGTAGCGGCGCGAACGGGAAGGCCAAGCCTAAGCCAACAACTTCACCTAAAGATCCACAAAGCCTAGCAGCCAAGGTTTGCTTTCTTCATATTTAGAGTCCTGTTAAACGATTTGTTAGCCTTATACAAAACGTTTATTAATCGTATATTTGATGTGTTACATTTTTTATATGTATACTTTATAAGAAGTTTTGTTAAAAGAGTGTTCCAATTGTACATGTTTTTTGGTATAGAATCGAAGAGAAAGGATAAGTGAACGTCTCAAGATATTGCAAGAACTTGTACCCAATGGAACCAAGGTACACATCAATATAATTTCTTTTACATCTTTTTATTAAACTATTAAATTAATTATTCTGGTAATTAATTGATCAATGTATGTTATATTCCGCAGGTTGATTTGGTGACAATGCTAGAGAAGGCTATTAGTTATGTCAAGTTTCTTCAAGTACAAGTAAAGGTATATTAATTATATTTATAACAACATCCCTCAAATTTTCTTTATACGGTTGATATCAACATGTATAAACATCTATATGTTTTGAATTGTAAGTGACATATATTTATATAACCTAATGTTTCTTAGGTACTTGCGACCGATGAGTTTTGGCCAGCTCAAGGAGGAAAAGCTCCAGACATTTCTCAAGTTAAAGACGCGATTGATGCAATCCTCTCATCATCACAACGAGACAGGAATTCGAATCTGATCACCAATTAATGAAGAGTTTAATCAATCAACATTAATTACGTACGTTTACGTTGTAATAACATCGGGGAAAACAATGATTCTCTCGATAAATGCCACGTAATTTTTAAAATCCGATCCAAAGATTAAATGTAACGTTAAATTATGTGAAAAAAACGAGAAGTTGTTAATTTCGTCAATATCGAAGGCGAGACAAGAGACATTGAAATCAACGATGATCAGCCGATTAGGGTCCACACGAGGGTGGAATCTTTAACTAGTCAAATAAGTGGGGGGTAATATATAATATACATAAATATAAATATTTTATTTATTTTTGTATTTTGTGTGTTAAGTCTACGGAACACAGATCTTGTAATGGAATTTAAACTCCAAGAAATAAAATTCAGTACTTTTGGATTTTTCTTGAGGTCTACATCCAAAGAATCTATCTGTTTTTGTCACCTTTCTAGTCCTATTTGAACTTTGGCTTCGGAAGTTCTTTTGAGCAACATGCTTATTTATTTATGATTACCCGAAAGTTTGTCATATAACACCATACATATGCAATGTATACGTTTTCAAAGTCTTTGCATTAAATAGCAAAACTTATGATAAATATATATGTACAACACAATAGAAGAAAATAGTACATATATAATAGGAGTTTATAAAAGATAACTTAAGTAAAAAAGTATCCAAAATTTTTAATTTTTTTCTTTATAATATACAAGTCTACCATGATAAAAAAAAAAAAAAACAAAATTCAACCTTTAGAAATCACCCTAAAAAGTTATTTGTGGTGTATTCTTTAAAAACTTGATCTAATACATCAAAGATCAATAAAATGTGCATGGACTGGTTGTTTTGGTTGGTTAGTAACAATAGATTTATCGAAAATTTAGCAATGTTTGTCATTGTTTTATCACTAACTACAGATTGATTTCTTCGAAAATAGAAAAAATAATAATGGACGAAAGGGACCATTCTTCATATACCTCAGCTACAAGAATAGAAGTAATTGTTGATTCGAACCACTATTTTATCCTTTTTTCGTCATACATTATTTCCCAAAATTTTGTTGCTATAGCTAAAACTTATTTTTCATAGTGAGTTTTGATTTTGAAAACAATATTTTTATTTTCTTTATATTCTGATTTTGTGTGTTAGAATATTAAATTAAAAAAGTTAGATAAACATTTAAAATATGGGTTTATTCGAATATATAAAAAATTATTTTAACATGCAAATAAGTAAACAATAATTCAACCAAAAGATGAAAATCCTCAAGACCTATCTAAATTTAAGTTTTATTGGGAAGCTAATTAAAATGAAGAATAGCATATCTATAATTTCAATAAATCCCACACACACACACACAAATAATAAACGCAGCGGTTTTTGATCTCGGAATCAAAGAAGGATAGCCACATCATGTGGAAGAATTATTTTTCAAAAAATTAGTAGTTTTTAATTAGTTGGACGACATACCTAAGATCTCGATTTAGCCGCCGATGTCAGCATGTGTCCTTTGGGAAAGACTAGGGATACGTGTTTTTGTTAAATTAAATTATGTTCATTTGAAATGATATTTTAAATATAAGTCCAACATTATCAAATTGATAAACTACATGATTAGCCACATGGATAATCCCACTTTGAGCGCTGTACTTGTATTTATGTACTTCCGAGCTCCATCAAGTCAATAAGACAAACGAAGTTATTGGAAGTCTAATAATTTAATCAGTTACATGATTCCGTATTTATCTTTACTTGAGTACTGGCATTGAACTGTATTGTAATTTGTAAACGAAATAAGTTATAAGAAAACATGTTTATATTCGATTTATTTTGGAGAAGTTGTGTGATATGTAAGTTTTGTATTAATTTTATTATTTTTTCTTTAGTTAGTGATAAAATATTCAAGATTGGTTTATCGCTAAACAATCTTTAGTAAGTGTTAAAATATAATATTTTATCATGATATATATATATATATATATAAAGAAATTTGTTTGTCAAATGAATACGACTGATTTGGGAACATTTTGGATGAATTTACCTTTACTTCGTTAATTGTTTATAAGACGAGTGGGTTTTTTCGAACATCCAATTTAGTAATTAGTGTTGTTAACTAGTTTACTAATATCCTTTACAAAAAAAATATTAATTTTAAAAGAGAGTATTAATTTCGACTATGTACTTTTACAATTAAGAGAATTTACGATTTTGAAACGAGAGAAGTAAGATATGTGTTTTGATGTTTTCCTCCAACTCCACAGTATATAAGGTTTTATAAATTAAATTTAAAAGGCTTTGATTATGATGGTTTATTATATCTGTCGGAAACGATATAAATTTTTGTTTTTTGGATTGATAACTCATTTATGTTCCTAATCAAACTATGAAACTCAGTTTTGTTTGTTCATATTGGACATTGTTATCAGTTTTAAAACTGCAATCGCGTCACCTCAAACTATGGTCCATCATTTAGAAGATGAATGATATATCATGCTTTTCGTGGGTTTTAAGTTATGATATATGTATATAATCGAGTTTTTTTATGTGTCTTTCGAGATTTTGAAAATTTGTAATTTTGCCATCAAAATTTCATGTATTTACAAAAGACCCAAAATCGTGTTTAAACTATTAATGAGGTTTTTAAGGGTTTTTTTAGAACATCTTACTTTCTACAATCAGAAATTCGAAATGATCTGATTACTTTGTACTATCCTTAGAAAAAATTTCGAATTTCTGTTTCTATTTCTCTTTTCTTATTCATATGATATCTATTTTATTCATATTTTTTTTGTTTCAATTGATATGTTTAAGTAGATTCATCGTTAGGCTTAGAGAATTTCATTAGGGATTTCATACAATATTAGATTGATTGATTGGTTATGATTCAAAACTTGATAGTTATTCACCTAGGTTGCACTTAAATCTACTTCTGGATTGATCACCTAGAATCTAGATCATAAGTTGTTAAATTGGCACCAAAGTGTGATTTATAATCTGATAGAACGTAGAGTGAGCAAATTAGATAATTGCAAAAGAATTTGGATGAGATAATTTGTGAACAAATCAAACATGCGCTTAATGCTTATTTAGAATTTAGGATTTGCAAAGGAATTTGAATTTGGTATGTTAAGTTTTAGACATAGTAGATTCTCGTAACGAAAATTGGTTTATTTTATTTTTGTGATTTGAGTTTTGGAACCTGTTCTTAATTTGATTCTAACCGATTAATTGATATGCATTATTTAATTTTCTCATAAAGTTTCTAGATATGACGTCTTTTCTATCTGATAAAACTCTATTTAAATATTATTTCGCATTTTTGTTTATATTACTTCTCATTTCTATTAGCTTAATTAAAAAATATATATATCTTAAGATTCTTGAATCTTTATGGATTCAGCCTCTACGTACTGTATCGATCTCTTAATTTGACGAATAGCTCTAAGAATTTATGTGAGCATATCAATCAATTACGAAAGAGACTGCTAGACTTTAATTTTATTCTAGAGCTTGAGCTTGTTGACTACAGCCCTAATATCATCCTGATACTAAATTAGTAAATTATATGCTTAAACAGCCTAATTATTAACAAATATATATATTTTAAAGAATCTTTCGTCATCAATTGGTTAATTTTGGGAATATACCTTTGAGGATTCTCCATATATAAAGGTTAATAATTTCATTTTATTTATTGGTTAGATGTCTCCATAACACAGAACATGAAATTTCATATGCTATTTTCAAATGTAGTCATAAATGCGACGCCACTTCAGCGTTCAGTTTAATTTCGATTGTCTACTTGATAATTATTAGAATCATGCATATATAACTAATTTTTCGTAACTAATGATCCGTAATATTGTCTTATAGAAGTAAATGAAGTTTATCAAATAAGTATGTGATGTAATATGACAAGCTATGTTGTCATGACAGTTGTGCCATAAATAATTTCGTTAGCTATCAATATTGGTTGACTAGAGACTAGTATTGCATTTTTGTTCGAAATACCTAATTTGTGAAAGGATCATAATTTTTATATCATTGATAAATTAACTGAAAGATAATTAGTCAGAAAACAATAGCTTAAACCAAATTAGGAAAATAGCAATGATATGATATAATAATTTTTTGGATAATTTTATCCTTTTCACTGTCACGAGAGTCATAAAATGTTTTTTCTATAATATGATGTTTTCATGTGTATGTCTAGTTTATAAAAATAAGGTTATAAATAAGGGAAATAGCAATATTTATAGTTAAACGATAACTTTAATAATATATAACATAGTAAGACATGAGTTTGATTTTAGTGGATTGTGTTGCTCAACGAAATAGAGATTTGGCTATGGGTCGAGTCTTCTCGATCTTATTAATGTAAAAAAAAAAAAAAAATTAAACATCCACATAAAATAGCATATTAATAAATAAAGCTCCCGATAAAAGTTAACAATCGTCTAAAAAATTATTTGTATCACATCTTCATTATTTTACTATGCTAAAACTATTGCCTTCTCACTAATTAACTCTTAATTGAAGCTTTGATACATATATGTTTCATGTTTGGTATCGGAGGGTAATATAACAACAAAATTGGTCGTGTCAATTTTCTCAATATATTTTGTATCGACGAGATTTTTGATGATAGCAAAACATACCAATCATATTTTAATTGTGATACCGTAACACTAATAATAAACAATTTCGTAAACATCAATAAATTATAATATTATTCATTGAGGGTAATTAAATAAAGATAAACTTGCACATGATACATTTTAAAATCGGAGATTATATATGTATTATCATTATATGAAAGGAGTTGAAAACTGTACCTCCCCAAGTCGTATCCTACATATCGAATCACATACAATGTGTCATGTCATTAAGAGAATGGCAGGCTGGATTTTGTTATCATAAAGTATGTTTAATTTAGTTTTATAAACAAAATATGTTTTATTTAATAAAAAAACTGTGATTAATAATACAGGAGGATCCACGTGCACACAGATTTGATTAATACAACGTGAGGCTCGGATAAATAAAAGGATTGTCAATTGTCATGATCTTCTTCTTTTTTTTCTTTTGCTTCCTAATTCGTTTATTTTAGTGATATGGGTTATGAATTATTTGAAAAAGTAATACAGAGTTGAGAAAGTCCAAAACAGCAACTTTATCTTATCATTTTGGTATGGATTATTTGTAATTTTTTCATTAATGTTATTAGTTGTTTTAATGAGTACACTCTAGATCAAACATATTACAAAACACTATAAATCCTAAGCATAAAAGCTATTATTATAGACCAGTATTGCTTTCTCTAAATAAAAACTACGAGGGGACCATTATATAAATAATTGGTATGATTTCAAGTGTAGAGAATTTGATTCACATGGCTAATCACATAACAATCATAGTGTATGTTAATAGTCTCGATTAATGTGAATGATCCAAATATTTGGATTTCTGTCTGTAGTTATTGCCATTAAGATCAATTATAGCTCCCACATCATTGCATCTTTTAAAATTGAAAATTTCTTGTATGATTTGATTTCTAAAGCTAGAGTTATACTACTGTGCTTTGTATAGAAATAAGTAAATAATTTTTAAATGAAAAAAACTATGAAAATTTATAATGAATATAATGAAATAAGTTTAGTCGATGACCATAGTATATTATTGTTAAAAATGATTATGTTGTCTAATATTTTTTTTGTTATTAATTTTTCTATTTCTTCACTTTAAACTTTAATCTTTTCAAATGGCTAAAGATTTGGAAAATTAACTTGGGAGGGAATAATAAAAGTTACGAATTTACGATAGACTAATTTCATACATATGCGTTAATTATTATGACGAATGATTTAAAAACATAGCATCAATTAAATAAGTTTTCTTTCAACATATTCGATCCAGTGATCCAAAAAAATAAGATATTCGTTCACTTCAATTCGATTGTTAAAAAAAATATTCACTAAATTTAATTAGATAGTTCAACTTGCATTCATCATTTTAGTCTTTAGACAACTAGCATTGGTTACTCAAGTTGACCTTTCACTCTTTTTATTTTTTAACAATAGAAATATAGAATACGTTGGAAATATGTACTTGGGTAAGTAGGTTTCAGAATTAGTCTCTAACTGATTGAATCTCTATCGTACAAACTTGCATGCACTTGGACATACATTTCAGAAATGTTAAATTAATGTATCTTGATCATAAAATTATCGAAGCATTTTTTTAGTTACTACGTACTACCTTATATCATAGCACATTTTTAAAAAAATACAGTAATCATATATATTAGGTTCGTTCAATTACTTATACTACATATACATGGAAGTAAACATTTGTACATTTTAATTTTCTCAAAATTTAATCTCACATACATAGTAATTTCAATAAATTAGCACTATGATTTTTATCATATTGGATTTGAAGTTGTAAGAATAACTGTATTTTGTTTTCATTTTTAAGTTTCTAGATACAATATATTAGTTTTGGTTAGGGATCTCCTAATTATAAACAAAGGAAATAGAGGCTATATAAATTATCTAATCCATATTTCCATTCCATTAGTAAAAGGAAATGAAGAGGGGAATGCATAATACTTGTATAATAAGGCAATATACCAAAGAAGTGAACAAGATTGCCGAAGTTTAGGCAAGTAGTATAAGAGAACGTGGCTACCAAAACTCTATGGGAAAAACAAGAGACATGTGGTTTGTCCTTTTCTGGCTTAACACTTCCGCGTGGACCAACAAAATCTCTCTCTCAAAATTCTTAGTTAGGGCGGCTCAACAGTAGCAGAAAAACAAATGATGGGCCTTGTTCAATAGTTGAATTATGAATTTTGTTTGACATGTTAAACGTTTTTCTAACTATTTTGGAATAAAATACAACCTTTTCCAATTTTGTGGTGTATCAAAGACAGTGTAAAAAAGTACATCTTGCATATATTTTGTTATGGTTCTAGTTCAAATATAGTGAATAGAAATATTTATTGAACATCTAGACGGATTAGTCCGCTTGCGATCAAAACCGTAGTAGTAGCTATGTTTACGATACAATTTTTTGAATAATAGTGTAGATAGTAAAAATCAAAGTATATATTCACAACAATGAGAAAAGAAGAAAATTATCCACATCAAACGAATCTTATATTATATATATAGTTACATTGAAAAAAATCTAATTAAGAAAAGATGTTAAATTTCTGCAGATTTTTATTTATCTTCAAACCGAAAAGCAAAGCATTCTTAAAGGCAAATCGTTCCGTTCACTTTTGTTATTGAAAGCATAATTTCTCTGCAGATTTTTACATATTTTATAAATCTTTTTGTTTTTACGAGACTCTTTTATAGGCTTAAACAACCTCGAGGACTCATAATAATTTTTGTATGTGTGTGTAATGTTTTTGTTAATTTTTTTTTTTTTTTTTGAGATTAGAGTCCAGCAAATATTCGATAATGCGACGTCGGTAGAGACTAGAGATCAAGACACATAAATATTTTTGTATACATTCCGTAAGTTCAATGTATATATTACAAACTACGTGAATCCCATGCATAGATATACATCATATATTATATAATGTATTCCTTCAAAGTGAGACATCGACGTCAAAGGGAGAAAGATTTAAACACGTACAACTTCGTATGAATGTGCTAATAAAAGAGGCTACATATGTCAATATGTGCACATGGACGATCCCATATAAACCGGACTTCATACTAATTTCTCCAACTTACACAGTACTTTAAATGCATCTATCTACTATACATTAATATACCTTCATTATTTAATTAATTAATTGTATGAATAGATTTGAAACGGTTGACAAAAAAAAACAAATTTTGAAAGTAATTAACACACTAGAAGTTACTTAAGTATATGTATTTCGTTAAAAGAAAATACTTTTTTGTTTATCAAAAAACAAATACTTAACTTCAGATTAATTGTAGGATTTTCGGTGATATAGAAAATCATAAATGGGAATTGATTAGACCGAAAATAATTTGTGTATAAGAAAATGGAATTGCAAGAGAAATTAATACTTTTATTGATGATGTATTTATTTATTTGGGTATTCAGATTTTTTTTTCTACACAAATAACTAAAATGTATTGATTTTTTAAAATGATTTCCAGCCTGAACAAGCATGATGATGTTTAGTACGTATTTCAATTTCAGTGTGACATGAATTCAACAATATTCTAGAAGAACTAACATGAAATTGTAACTCAATATTTTGTTTCAAATGCAATGCATCTAAACTTTCTTATCTAAAACATGCACTATGAAGATTTGAATATAGATCATAATACAAATCACTGGATTATGTATTGCTATAGAAGTTATATACTATATACTCTGTTGGATTGAATCATCTCCAGAACTTCAGTTCTTAATATACATTTTCTTATTAAAAAGTTTATTAAATATTTTGTTAGATTGAAATTATCTTTTGATAGAAGGTACGAACAAATAATTTATCAGAGAGAAACAAAAGGTAGACCTTTGAATAAAAATAAACAAAAGGTAGACACTTAAAAGCAACATGTTGGTATGAAACATGCATGTACAATATCTTGGAAGAGATTTTATTTGTTTAAATTTGGCCTTTATTTGAAATCCATGCATGTGTTTTAAGAAAAGTACGTCGGGTGGTACTTTCCCTGCAATATTTATATGAACTGTAATATATATATTTTTTACTTCAAATTTTAGGTACATTGTTTAATATATGTTTCTATATATGTCTAAGAAATATATGTTCAGATTCTACTAATATTATTTGGGAAGTGCATTTGTAAAAAAAAAAAATTTAGATAGTAATAGCCATGTTTCATTTTTGATGCGTGATTTCTAACATTTATTTACATCATTGACAGTTTGACATTATCCAGTAACCTATTGGCTATTGCGAGGTCGCAATGTTGATTTGAAATTTCTGTTGATTAATATATATTTGGCCATCAATTTTTTTCTTTTTTTTTACCCCCTGAAAACAATTCTTCAACAGCTAACGGTTAAAATCTTAAATCC
Source organism: Cardamine occulta (assembly GCA_028015245.1). Classification (NCBI taxonomy): domain Eukaryota; kingdom Viridiplantae; phylum Streptophyta; class Magnoliopsida; order Brassicales; family Brassicaceae; genus Cardamine; species Cardamine occulta. The sequence continues at coordinate 5,090,177 of CM051367.1, forward strand.
GTGATTTGCATATGATGTAAAAAATTAATCTGATATCCATTTTAAGGGATGTCGATTTCAGTACAAATCATAGAAGAAAGGCAATGTGAATTAAGTCCACTACTATCCCCTAACACTATATTGGGCCTTTTATCTCAATTTCCAAGATTAGTCTATGTCAATCACTAGGAAAAATTAACAAAACATAACGCCCAATATAGCTATCATTTTATTGGACCGAATTTCTAAAATCTTAGCCCATATTATAATCAATAAAACAAAGCTTTTGGATAGAACTCCCAACTTTTCTTTAGTTGTTTGATATAAAGGGTACTCGAGCCTACTATGGTTGGATATAGTAGTAGACTTACGTTGTCATAAGTTCGTTGTCAACACGAAGGCAGACAGGTTTTCAAAATTGTCACGAACCGATTCATGTAATGTAAGCCGGATCAGAACTGTGAGCGCGAAGGCTCTTAACGATCTTCCATATAAGCAATATATATATATATATATATATATGCCATATTAAACATGTAATAAGTCCATTGAATATACAGTTGCAGACTAACCTGCTCACAAAGCCAATGTAAACTAGATTATATCTTGCATTAAGTGTGAATTCATTATTTTTATCTTTTAAAACTTTTATAGCTGATTTTCTAAATCTTTTCTTAGTTATTATCTACGTTACACGAAATCGCCTAAAGAGCTGCGGTTCTCGCTCTGGAGGGTGTCCAAGAAGCTATTGAGCATAACCAAATGGATGATTTGCTGAACAAAGTGGAAGTTTTACTTAAAGAGTTCGATGTCGTACTTGAGCAAGAAGAAATCATTTTGTTCCAGAAATCTCGAGAGAAGTGTATTGCGGAGGGAGATAGGAATACAAAATTTTTCCATACTTCTACTATCATTAGAAGGAGAAGGAATAAGATTGAAATACTGAAGAATAGTGAAGGGAGATGGATATCGAATGCCCAAAAGCTTGAGAAGTTAGCCATTGATTACTATAAACAACTCTATTCCCTTGAGGACATTGATCCAGTAGTGAATGTACTTCCGCGAAGAGGTTTTGTGAGTTTATCACGGGAGGATTATAGAGAATTAAGCAAATCTTTTTCGGCCATAGAGGCAGAGAGATCAATCCGAGGTACGGGTAAGTACAAAACTCCAGAGCCAGATGGGTTTCATCCAATATTTTATCAACATGGCTGGGAGGTTGTTGGTGAATCAGTGCTACGATTTGTATTGGAGTTCTTTAGGACAGGAACATTGCCAGAAGAAGTTAATGCCGCGATTGTTGTGCTTATAGCTAAGTGGCAAGACCGGAGAAGATACCTCAGTTTAGTCTAATCAATTTATGTAATGTGTTATTCAAAACAATTACAAAAACTATGGTGGGTAGACTTAAAGGAGTTATGATAAAGCTCATAGGACCTTCGCAGTCAAGTTTTATTCAGAGAGGTTAAGCACGGATAATATAGTGGTGGTACAGGAAGCAGTTCATTCGATAAGACGCAAGAAGGGTAGAGAAGGTTGGATGATTCTTAAACTTGATCTAGAAACAGCCTATGACCGAATACGTTGGGATTTTCTAGAAGAGACACTTAGAGCAGCGGGTTTTTCAGATATATGGGTCCAATGGGTAATGCAGGGTGTGTTGGGACCATCAATGAGTTTGTTATGTAATGGGGAGAGAACATAAGCATTCACACCATCACGAGGATTAAGATAAGGAGACCCATTTGTCTCCGTATTTATTTGTTCTCTGCATGGAGAGGCTATGTCATTTGATTGAGAGGTCTATTAAGGATAAGAAGTGGAAATTAATTAGTCTATCAAGGGGTGGTCCTAAGCTCTCTCATATCTGTTTTGCGGACGATGTGATTTTATTTATTGAAGCTTCAGTTGCCCAGATTTGGGTGATACGAGCTGTGTTGGAGAGGTTTTATAATGCTTCAGGTCAAAAAGTCAGTATTGAGAAATCTAAAAAAAAATTCTCTAGCAATGAGTGAGGAGAGTGAGATTCCATCGACGAGGGTTTTGGGCAAGTATTTGGGTATGCCGATTCTTCAGAAGAAGATTAATAAAGAAACTTTTGGGGATGTTCTTGAGAAAGTCTCTTCGAGGTTATCAGGCTAGAAGGGACGCCTGATAAGCTTTGCGGGACGGATTACTCTCACTAAAGCTGTGGTTGCCTCTATCCCAGTCCATTCGATGAGTACGATAAAGTTGCCATCTTCTACGCTTGAAGAGTTAGATCGACTGTCAAGAAATGTTTTTATGGGGTAGTACTCTAGAGAAAAAAAAAGTTTATGCATCAAAGTGTGAAAGTGGTCTAGGGATTCGAGCTGCAAAAGACATGAATAAAGCATTGATTACAAAAGTTGGTTGGAGAGTACTCCATGATCATACTAGTCTCTGGGCGAGAGTGGTGAGGAGTAAATACAAAGTTGGAGATATTCATGACCTATCCTGGAATATTGCTAAGAGTACCTGGTCCTCCACTTGGTGAAGTGTGGGTATTAGATTACACGAGGTGGTGTATAAAGGTCACAATTGGATTTTGGGTGATAAGAGGACAATAAGATTCTGGACTGATAAGTGGTTAACAACAAAACCACTGCTAGAGGAGGTATATGGGGAGCTCCCTGATGGCTTTGAAACACTAATGGCTCGAGATTTATGGAGAGAAAAAATATGCTGGGATTTATCTAAAATCACACCATATGTGTCGAATAACAAAAGACTTGAACTTGCGGCAGTGGTGCTGGAAGTTTTACGGGGGCGAAGGATAGAATGTCATGGGGCGAGAGTCAAGATGGAAGATTCTCGGTTAAATCTGCTTACACTTTGGTAACATGTGATGATTTACCTAGACAATTTATGATGAAGTTCTACAGTAAGGTATGGAAAGTGGTTGCACTAGAACGGGTAAGAGTGTTCCTTTGGTTAGTTGGGAATCAAGCGATAATGACTAATACGGAAAGGTACAAATGCCATCTTTTTGAGTCTAATATATGGCAGGTGTGCAAGGGAGATGTAGAAATGATCATTCATGTGCGTAGAGATTGTCCAGCTATGATGGGAATATAGAATCGAATAGTGCCTATATGAAAAAGACACGCTTTCTTTGCCAGCTTGTTACTAGAATGGATGTACGAGAATCTGTGTGAGGGGATAGTAACGGAAGATGGTGTGTGGCCTACAAATTTTGTGGTGGCGGTATGGTGGGGCTGGAAATAGAGATGTGAGAACGTGTTTGGAGAGAATAGAAAGTGCAGAAACAGAGTACGGTTTATTAAAGACTTATCTACAGAAGTGATCATGGCAAACTCAAGGAGTAAAGAGAGCGCAGTAGCAGAGATCCGAGTAGAGAGAATGATTGGGTGCGAAAAACCGAAAATGGGGTGGACTAAAATTACCACAGATGGAGCATCACATGGTAATTCGGGGCTGGCTATTGCAGGTGGAGTGCTTTGAAATGTGGAAGGTGAGTAGTGTGGAGGATTCGCACTGAACATAGGACAATGCTCGGCCCTATTGGCAGAGTTGTGGGGCGTGTACTGTGGACTTTACACAGCTTGGTAGAGGAGAGTTACACGTCTCGAGTTGGAAGTAGAATCGGAAATGGTAGTTGGGTTTCTTAAGACAGGGATCGATGAATCGCACCTGCTGCCCTTTCTGTTATGATTGTGCCATGGCTTCCTTTCAAGGGACTGCATAGTGCGTATTTCTCATGTGTATAGGGAGGCTAACCGTCTAGCTGACTGGATAGCTAACTATGCGTTTTCTTTACCGCTGGATTTTCATGTTTTTTATTCTGTTCCGAATGTTGTTGATTCGATTATGAGAGAGGGTGTATTAGGGGTTCCGTATTCTAGACAAATTCTAGTGTAATTTTCTTTAATTTTCATAATAAAGACTAGGAGATACGTCTAGCGGTACTTCACCAAAAAAAAAAGTCGACGATATTTTTAAAAGAAACAAATGCATTCATTTACATCCATTTAATAGGTGTAAATAAGCTTTCAAATCAAATTATTATGAGTATATTCTAATTAAGCTATTAACTAATAAGTGTTGTTATAACTTCCAAAACAACAATTAAGCCGCCAATGCTTATATGTACATTTATGGAAACATCTATTATAACCTATTGGTACGTGAAATCAGAAGTGGGTACGTGGAAGTGGGTAAGCGAATTTTGAAAAAACTTAGGAAGCAGATACGTGTTGAAAGTATATATATACATAGTATAATATATATATATATATATATAATAAAACATAAAATTGTATTGAAATAAAATGTTTTAACAACAAAATCTAATACATAACTTAAAAAGTTAACTCATTTGAAGAAAACAAAAATAACGTCACTTGTTCTGAAAATGTATGTTCTTAAATCTTAATAAATGAGCTATAAAACTGCTTATAAGCCTACAAAACAATTGTTACTTGTTTAATTTTTTTTCAGGTTCGCCGCTTCTGATCAATTTCGTTCACGCTTCCAACTCGGAGTCGTCCGCTTTCCAGTCGCTTCCAAACATCTTTTTTGGAATCGTGCTTCCGTTTCTGCTTCTGTTCCATCTCCCCCATCAGTTTCTCTTTTCTTACAAGGGCATCCCCAAATACCTCTCTATTCTACTTCTTTAAGGTTCTCTGTAATCCCTTTAATGCCTCTGGTGTACTGAGATTCATGTTCCAAGACGTCGATAACAACTCCTTAAACCATGGGTCTGTCAACCAAGCTGCTTCAAATCGAAATAGTCTTCTACTTGGATTGCATCTCATCTCCGGAGATAGTTGGACATAGAGTGGAGCATGGTCTGATGCCAAAAAAGAAAGGTGAGTAACCGTAGCCTCTTGCCATCGTAACCAAGTTTGAGCGCAACACAAAACTCTATCTAACATTTTCGCAACAAAAAATCTTTCTTCTTTCCCTCTCTTCCATGTGAACTTGTTTCCTAAAAACCCATATAAATTAGAGATAAATTGTTTATCCAATCTCCAAAAACAAGGGAGTCTGGTGATAACCTAGCACTCCCACCAGTTCTTTCATCTAAACGAACAATGGTATTAAAATCTCCACCAATCATCACTGGCCCAACAATATCATGGATTACATCTCGTAATCGGTCCCAAAAACCACTTCTCCGACTCATCGTTGGAGCAGCACATACATCAATCAAATTTAGACTCTTCTTCAAACCGGATCATAAAAAACTGACGTGGTAGATCCATGACATACATCGTTCCACTCGGGTTTCCACATCTCCCTCAACCTCCAATTCAACAACGAAATGGAGATATTTCTCCCCAACACCTTTACGATCATACACTTCTTCCACGTACCCTTCATAGCCTCCAATACCTCAGAACCTATCGTGATCACAGGCTCCCCATATTCTCCATTGGGGAATTCCAAACGCAATCTCGCCAAGACAAACTCCGCATCTAGCACTTCCTCTGGAACCGGCATCCCTCCCTGTTACTTTTCGCACCCATGAGACCGCTGTATCAGGAGGGTCCCCCGGTGGCCGTCCTTTCCCTCCAACATCCTCCATTGTGGCATCATGACCATAAAGTCACCCTCTCTCGCCGTCATGTCTTTTTATATTGGAAATATCATCGACTGATTTGGAGAAGAATTAGTTAGTATCTATTTTATTTTTTTTTGTAAATCGGCAATATTCTCAATGATTCTCGGATACAGATCCGATCCATTTGGATGTACCCAAGTTCCGCATTAATTTGAGTTGACAAACTTACCATTTTACAAATTTTTCAGTTTATTTTTTGATTGTTGAAGTATCAATGACATTTCATATAATTCTTTACAAAAGTAATTATTATTTTATTTTTTATGTTTCTTAATTAATAGTATAGATGTTTACATTGATCTTTTATTGACACAAACAAATTTGATTATAAAAGTGATGAATCAAATACGTTTTTTTCTTGCTGATCAATTGGATTGACGCTGCTTAGAAGCTTTTATATAATAAGCACAACATTAAAAAGATACTTACGCAGTCGTTTATCTATCAAATTTAAGTCAATATTATGTAGTAAATTTGATCATATGATTTTATAATCTGGCTTTACCACAACATATATCTATGCCCCTCAACCAAAAAAACAAAAACTAATATACAGCATATCACATCATAATCTGGCTAACTACGAGTAATGATGATGATAGGCTTTGCATAGTCTAAATCTAGTGGGGAGATTGGTGCACCTAAAGCACACATCTTTCCTTCTGTTTTTAATTGCGAAAGAAAAGGCTGACTTTTCCACTCAGAAAAGGCAGTTGATACACAAATGAGGTTATACAAAAAAAGGACGAAAATAATCTTCTTTTCCCCAAAAATGTTACAAAACCTATCTAATTTTGGAATGTTTTGGTTGATGAATAAGTATTATGAACATTGTTCCAAAAGTAGGCTATTTTGGTTATTTTCTCGCATCCCTCCTACCTAATTTTACAAAACCATTAAACATCATAAAATGTAGTTACATTCAGTAGTTGTGGGGAAGTGTTGTTAGCCACATGCTTGGCTAAAGAGTTAAAAATTTCTACATTGATGCTCAGATTCTTGAAAAAATATTGTTAAATATCGTGAATTTGATTCTTTAATAATGCATTATTAAATAGTTTGTTATGGTTTTTTACTTCTTATTATTATTTTTTTAAAATTACGTCGTCATGGGTCTTACGTTAGTCTGATAAATCGTTTTGTAGAAATATATGATAAATTCGGTTAAAAAATATATTGATAAATATGATGTATGCTTGAAGGGTAATATTGTATGTAACTTGTTAGTGTCGTAGACTCGCAGTAAATAAATGACCGTAATGAGAAGTGTAATGGAGTTAGAGGTACATAAGCAGTGTAAATTTTGTGGCAGTAAGAAGACGGTAAAAATAGTCTTTGTATTAATTTCTTTATAATTTATATTAAAACTGTAAGTTGATAGATAGTTTTAAAATTCTATTCTTTTCTATTTTTCTTTTTTTTAAGTTCAAAATATTATTTAATTTATCATATTTACAACTTTTTGTTGCTATATTTACTCATTTCTAACAGTAAGATATCTCTTACCATCTTTAAGTATACTCTCATATTTTATGGCTAACTTTTGACAACCAACCAACTTTGTGCGTACGTGATTTGCTTTTAGTTTTCGTTTTTTTTCATGTACTTATAGAAAAAATGGTATAAGACTTAATATTTAAACCAAAAAAACTTTTATCAACTCGTATCTACAATAGGATATGCCATATTGGGTAACCTACGGTAATCATTCATCATGTGCTAGTGAAGTTGTGGACTGCCCATAACTTTTTACTTTTTCTGAAATTGTTTCAAGTGATGACAAAATATCATTTATAGATTTTCTTCAGATTCTTTGAAATCCAATATAAGTTTGAGAAATGCTTATAAGTCTAAGCAAAGTTGATTCAATAATGATCGTTGATTATTTGGTAACTTGTGGGGTAGGCGGTAGATATACCACCAAACCATCTCTATTAGCCACTATAATTTTGTTATATTTTAAAGTATGAAAGGACTAAATAACGACAAGGAAAACAAACAGTTATAAATAATCTCTATTTGCTATATAAAGATAGATATATACAAGAGATATGAGTACTATAGTCTACCACAATATAGTTATATAAGGAAAAAAGGGTTCTAAAAAGGAAAGAAGAATGAAGAGAATTTGTTGTCTAATTGTTGATTTAGTTTCCACTTCTGCTCCATAGAACAGGAAGCTCCCTTCCACCTTCTCCGGCGAAACTCACCTGCTTCTTCTGCACATGTTTAATTAAGTATTATTACTTCTTTGACTCTTAACTAATTTACAACAAAAAATTTAATAAAATAAGCCAAAAAAAATCGTCAAGAAGATCTTCATCATTGGTAATGAATACGATATTTCATCAATATTTTTTTCGATATATCTTTTTAGTTTTTTTTTACAATGTGGTAGTTATATGACTATATTTCAAGATATGTGAAACCAATTACGAGTCCTTTTGTCAATCTAACATTAAAGTCCTCTCCTGCCCGATAAATGTTTGACTATGTATTTAAATTCGCTATTCATTCACATGCATCTATAGATACATATGTGAATGTGTGCGTACGTAAATGTAAATCTTTTGTATATGTAACGTACTACGTCATACTCACGTATATAGATGAAAGTGAAACAAATAGATAAATTACATATACCCTAGTAGTGGCCTAGTGGTTTCAATAATAATATATTAATATATTAATGTACTCTAGTCACTTCCAAAGTAATGCTTAAACATTAAAATTCGGTTTCTTGTCTTCTACATTAATACAGAAACTCCACTTCAATAATCTAAAATTAAAATATTTGCTTAATTCCCGGGTGTGACTATTTACTTAATAATAAGTGATAGTTGACATTTTTATTACTATTCACTTTTTGTATCCAATAACTTTTGGACCAGAAAAATTCATACATTTGCTTAGGATTAAGATCTATAACACAAAGTGGTAAATAATAATCTCTCTGTTTATAAATAAGTGTCATTTTAGATTTTATTTTATATTATATTAATTGTCGTTTTAGAATTTCAATACAAATATTGATAAACTTTTCAGTTTTCTCCAGCTGTTTTAATATATTAACCATTTTTAAAAAGTCTGGGTAAATAGGCAAATTTAATTATTTTTAATATGTAATTTATAAATGGAGTGAGTACGTAAATAGTGAAAACAGTAAAGTTAGTTGTAAGATATATTGATACGAAAAAAATTAAAATATCATTTTTAAAACTAATGATTGGTTCTAGTAAAAGCGGTACAAAAATAATTTTTATCCTAAAATCAGTATAAATATAGTTTTTACCGTTAACCCGGTGTTTGAACATGGAACCAGACTTTAATTTCTCAAAAGTCTAATCCAAGTTCAACCCCGTTTGAATTATCAGTTCTTTTTGTTTGTTAGTTGACATTATTTTACGGTTTTTTTTTTGCTCATGTCACTTGTAGATTCTATTACGTTGAATTTGTATTAAATTTTCAGGTCAAAGAACAAAATTAACGCCGTGAAAAATATTTTGACCAAAAATTCAAAGTCAAAATAAGAAAATTACCTCACGCGCCTTAATCTCCCCGCTTCCAAGTTTCCGGCGTCCATCACCACCGCCAATCTCACCGGAACGTTCCATATAAATACCTAAAATCTTCTCAGCAATCTCTGAAGCATCATGACTCTCCTCCATAAGCTTCGTGATCTGAGAACGAGGCAACCTAAGCCTCACACTCGTTTGACCAGGACCAAGAACAGGCCCATCTCCGCCGTTAGATCTAACCGTCGTAACGTCGGAGACCGTTTTCCGAGACAACATCAACATTTCTAACCTTTCCTTCGCGCCAACGTGGATTCCTGACATCACTCTCCGGTAAGGTAGCTTATTATCAGTCTCCGGCGTCTTCTCCGGTGGAAACTTGGGAAGCTCAACGAGAAAATAAGTCTTCTTTGGTTTCAGGATTTGACTCGGCTCAAGCGGCTTAGCACGAACTCCAAAATGTTTCACGGCTTCAGAATCTAGAAGAACGTAACCGGGATAGTCCACCGTGACTTCTCTCGCCGTCGTCGGAGTTTTTAACCGCAAAGTTTCGCCGTCGATTTTCATCACTTTTGCTCTCTTTCGCTTTATAGTTATGCTGTTTCCCATTTTCTCTGGCTTTTTTTTTTGTTTGTTTATAAATTGGATAATGTGAAATGTGTTTGTTATAAAGTTTGATGTATTATATATGTTGGGGAGGTTTGGTTATAATATATTATTTTTGAATTTTAGTGTGTGTGAAGCGGTGAAAATTTATAGAGATTCCTTTTAATTTTAATTAAAGTCGTTAACGTTGAAAATTTTGATTCATAAATGTTTTATATAATAAAGTTTAATATGTCGGTCTTCCATGGCAAATATGAAAATATACTTTTATTTAAATTTTAGAGAATCACAACTTTTTTCATTTTTTTATGAAAACCAATGAATTAATTAAATCCGATATTTAAATCCTAATGACTGTAACTACCGCTCGTGCTTCGTGGTAGGTATTTTTCCAAGTTTTATGTTTTGTTATTCGAATATAGACTCATGTAGTAGCCATATTATGGTGTAAGAATATAATCAAGACCTTGTCAAAATTGAGACAACAAACTAAAGCATATATTAAGAGACAAAAAAATGTACATACAAATGTTTCATCAAAGTGTTGTTCAATTTGATGGCAAATATTCTCTATTCAAGATTCAAGAACAATCACAAATTATAACTTAACGAGAAATCAACAAAAAAAACATGTGGATGCGAGATCTTTTGAGTTCATATCAGTCGATGTTATTGATTTTATGTTTTGACCATATCAGGATCTGACAATTTACTATTCAGAAGTTCGTACACACGAGATCTCCACAAACAAGAATTTTTTCTCGTATCGATAATTCCACTAGCTAGAACATTAACGTGAACACATGTTTATTTAAACGAAGATAAAAAAAACTAGAATTGGTTGTTTCAATTTTCAACCGCCTACTCACAAACTCACAATCTGAGCTAAACTAGCTCAAAATCAATCAATGGTTCATCTCAAATCTCGGTTTAACCTTAGTTTCATCAAAAAACCAACAATAATTTAACTAAAATTAAAAAAAATCACATGCAAAAGTTTGTTGGTCTTCAAGGTTAATAACATGCACATGCAAGTTACGAAAGAACGCTCTCAAATTTGACTTGAGATTATTGTTTTCCATATATCAAATTCAAAATCAACCATAGAACCCCAAATTTGTGCAAAAACAAAAGAATTCAAGGTATTCACGTGTTTATTGTTGAAATTGTTGAATATACTACAAGAACAAGAAAATGAAAAGAGGATATGGATGCTCTCGTGATTGAGTAAAAACTAAAAAAAAGCAAAAGGCATATACACGGTTCCGTGTTGGTATGTATGTTAACTTAGTAGTCAAACAAAGCACCCGACATCTAAAATGACAAAACTATTCCTCGCTTCAAGTAGAAATGAGAAGACAAAGTGAGGCTATATATGTAAGTTCACAATGCGTTTGTATTTATAAAATTTCCACTAGATTTCCCAGTTCACAATGCGTTTGGTATTTTTAAAATTTCCACTAGATTTCCCTTAAGGCAAAACAAAACAAATGCGATTGGTGAGTGCTATTATAGCCTATAGTGTTTAAAAATCAGGCCGAGTAGGCATTTGCCTAGGCTGTTGAAACTTGAAAACATCTCTAGGTGGCCCCAAATTTTGACCAAATCAGTTAAAAATTGATTAACTAGAAGGTCATTGATTATAGTTTCTAGACTGCCTAATTAATAATTTTCTAATTATTCTTTTCTTTTTGAATAACCTGTTTACTAAAATTAAAATACAAAGACTAAAATTCTTCTGTAAACCCATATTTTTATTAATCACATATATATGCATGCTCTCAGAACGTAAGACATAAGACGGATGTAACTTTTGCGACAAATTGCTTTGAAATGGTGAAATAGTGTTTACGCCGACAGAATGATCTGTCTTCTTAACATATTTGAATAAACTCGTGGAGAACAAAAATTTATTTGTTTCATTTTATATTTATTTTTAATTTTTCGTAGTTTGAATTTTATGGCGGATGCTTTATCACATAGTGCTAAATTATATCTGTATGATAATATTTATGTAGATTATATACTACTCGTTTGGATTTATAAACCGTGTAATTGATTATAAGCCACTGTCAGAAAAAAAATCAAATATATAAAAAAGTAACAGCTAAAAATAGTTTCTTCATTAATCTTAGGTTTATTGACTAGGTGTTAGGTTTTCTTTGAACGTTTGACTGTCACCTAACGAATTATTGAAAAAAAAATGAATGCTAAGTTTTGATTAACGCCGCAATTTACGTTTATTTCCTGTTCAATTTTGGGTTGTTACGAGGAATATAAGTTATTCATATTGTATTAATTTTCTAAATTAAATTGAGCTTCTTTGAACTAGTCTAGTAAGCCTAGAAGAAAATGAAGCACCATTAAGTAGAACAATGATGCATGCTAATTTGTGTTGTGACTTGTGACCAACGAATAATCCCGCGATTTACGTTTCTTCCTGTTTAATTTTCAAATAAAAGTGTGATTAAGAAGAATATAAGTTTTCTAGGATGTATTAATTTTCTAAATAAAAGTGTGATTTGTTGAACTAGTCTAGTAAGCCTCAATGAAAATGAAGCACCGAACGATAAGAGATGGTTGAGACAAGCAATGAAATGATTACATATATATAATCTTTGATTTTTAGTGCAATTCCAAATACATAAAGGGCACACTACATATGATGTGGATGCAATCAAATCAGTACAAAATAAATTGCATGTTCTTGAAACAAACAATTATGTGCATGTATGAATTGAATCTAGAGTTGTCTCTCATCATCACTTGAACATTATGTGCCACTTTATCTATCAATTGGAGTCAATATTGGGGTCCATTTATCTTTCTTATGGTGAGTTACATTGCTGTATTGCAAAACCCTTTTTGCTTCCCTTTTAAACTTTATAATATCCTCAATGTTTTAAATACTTGTAAGTATTATTGGATCACATATATATAGTGAGGTCCTAATTTGGTTGTGTATTTTTTTGTCCGGCAGAAAAAATGAGATAAGGATCACATTCTATGTCCATTACTTTATTTTAGATAGAGAGACAGTGCTGATTTTAGTTGCAAAAAAAAAAAAAAAACAGTGCTCCTTTAGTTACTGCTTATATTTTAGTTTGTGATCCGGATTAAGCTTATTTTTGTTTTGTTTTTGTCGTCAAATTTTATATATTAAATTATCGGTTAGTGATGTTTTTCTAAGGAGAATCAATCAAAAATCAATATGCTTACATAGGAAAACAATAACCACTTGTTCTTGCACATTCTGTAAGTTATAAACGACATAGATAATAACCAATAAAATAAGAAATCTCTCATCTCCGAAGCAAAAGATGGCTAATCCTCCAGATTGATGTCATAGTGATAAAATCGACACAATCCATAGCAAAATTAAAGGACGTCCGTCAATGATATCACAGCTAGACTCTTCATCACCCACACTAGGGCATCCTAGTGTGAAGAGGTGAAAGACAATGTCTCGATCCTTTCAACCCTACTTGTTATTATCTCGGATTGGGCTTATTTAACTAACACAAATTGGTCTTTCAAACGTTTATTGCACCATTAAGCTTGTTAAATATCTTGACTACCAATTTCCACCTAATTAATGAAAAAAAACTGCTTCCATAGAAACTTTACTTAAATGTATAATTCATATGCTTCACCATTGGTTACACTAAAGCCATCTTTAATAACCAAATTTGAGTGGGCTAGTGGTTCTCATTTGATACATAGTTTTCTTGTAAAAAAAAAACATCTTCCAAATCTTGAGAAACGTTGTTATTCTAATAACAATTTGCTAACTTTATCGTTTGGGAGGCTTGTGATAATTATTAGCATAAGAATTAAGTGACAACCTACTGCTTCTTCAAAAAATAATAATATTGCAGCACCTATTGAAACAATGCGACTTATATTGTAACAAGAGAAAAAACATAAAAGTAAAATAGAGATAACAAGAGTAAAGAAAGAGATCAAAGTGAAGTATTTTATTAAAACTGAATGTTAATACAACTCGATTCATATCATATACATTAGTTAAAAACAACAGACTAAAACAGAGATATAAAAACCCTATCTTAAAACCAATCAACAGACTATAGCACTTCCAACCGATGGAACCGAAACAGACATAGCTCGCGGCTTTGGGACTCGGGTTTCAGGCATACACTTAACATGAACTATAGGACCATTCTTAGTTAAGTAAACTGCATCTTTATACATCCAATCATCAGTTTCATGGCTAAAAAAATCTTCAAAACGCTCTTCACATAACGCACATAGCTTCTGATCTTCATCTGCAGGCACAACATGTTCTTCTGTATGATGTTCTTCCATCTGCGCTTCGCCGAAAGATGCTTTAGCTGATTCTACTGTCCCTCCTGTTGCTGCAATGAGCCATAAAGGCGTACTCGCAAACCAAACTCGTGATTTCTTCGGTTTCTGGCTCTGTTTTGTAGTGGTTTTGGATGATCTGTTCTTCCTTACATGCCAATCCATATGGTTACTATGTTCTTCTTGAGATTTGAATCTAACCCCACAAGCCGAACATTGTCTTGGCATATCAGAATACAAAGACTTAATCACAGATTCATGTCGAACTTTAAGAGACGAAGGATCATCAAAACTTAGCCCAGGAGGTAATTTGAAACTTTTATTTGCTTCTGAAGTTTCCTTCTCTTTCTCATTTTTAAGAACACTAAGTAAATCTGTTAACTCTTTGCCCAAAACAATTGGTTGTGTCATCATTGCTTGTGACACAACTGAAACCATGTTTGAATGATACAAAGGTAACGAATTTGGAACATTCGTAAACGCAGGTGGTGCTTGAGCGTTTACGTTTGCGTTTGGTGTGAAATTCGGATTTAGGGTTTGATTCGGAGACCATTCGGGTAATGAATCGAAAGAGATACCAAGCTTACGATATGGTAATGGAATCGGAACAATTTGGGGATTAGGGTTTCGATAAGAATCATTGATAGGTAAAACAAAACTTGAATTAGAAGTAATCACATCACCGTAATTGTTATATGATTGAAAAACCCTAGACATGTTATTACTAATACCATGATGATGATCATACAGAGGAAGATTCAAGCCAGATCTGAACTGTGTTTGAGTTTGCGTTTGCGGTTGCGGTTGCGGTTGAGATCTGAGACGTTTCTGAGGCGGTGCGTAACGGTTTCGCTCTTCTTGAAAACCTCCGATTCCGTTGTAACCGCGGTTGTCGTTTCGTCTCTTCATCGTCGTTCCAGCGTTTGCGTTTCGGTGTTGTGAGTTTCTCTGAGATGAGAAGAATCCGTTTGATGACATCTCGATTTTCAACAAGCGTATGAATTTTCCTGATCAATCGAACAATTGAGAAAGAAAAAAAACCCTAAAAAATTTGGATTTGGTGATAGCGTTGCGAGAGAGAAGAAGAATTTTAGAAATTGAAACGATTTGGGAGAAACAAAAAAAGAAAGTAACGATTGCGATGAAGCTACGACATAGATTCAATATATAAAGGTTAATGTCGGTTGAGAAAGTAAACCGCGTGAATAGCGCGTAAAAAGCCACGTATTTGGGCCACAATGGAAAAGCCTAATTTACTTAATGGGCCTATTTAATGGGCCTTTCAGGAATCTACTCTCTATAAATGGTTTTATTGATCGACGCTCCGAAGAATAAGAAGAAGAAGAAGAAGAAGAGAGTGATGGATTCTGAAAAGGCACTAGAGCTTGTTAAGCATGGAGCTACGCTTCTCTTTCTCGATGTTCCTCAGCATACTCTTGTTGGAATCGATACTCAGGTTTTTTTTGTTACTTTCTTCCAAGTTTAAAACTTTGTAATTGTGATATTCTCGTATGATTTAGTTAAGTTTATGAAGAGATTGAGAATGAAACTCTGTTTTTCATTGGCTTGTTTCTCTTGTAATTGTTTAAAATTTTGACTACCACTTTTACATGGACTAAGATTTTGAAGAGACAAAAAAATGGAATCTTGCTATAGCATTGGTTGTTATTACTGGAGACTTAGTATGGTTTAATCAGATTCTTTTAGTGGAATTTGCATATTTGTTAACAATGTTGTGAATTTTTGTTATAGATGTTCTCAGTGGGACCAGATTTTAAAGGGATTAAGATGATTCCTCCTGGAATTCACTTTGTATTCTATAGTTCATCTACCAGGTTTGAGTCTTTAAATGTTTTTTGTGCTTTTCTATATAGTGTTTTCAAAACCATGATTTTTATTTTATTTAATATAGTTTTATGTCTATATCAATTTGCTTTGGTTGATATCTGTAGACTTTCATTTTTTTCAGAGATGGTAGAGAGTTTTCACCTACCATTGGCTTCTTTGTTGATGTTGCTCCTTCTCAGGTTTGGAATCTTTCTAGCCTCATTTTTTAAAAATCTTTTCGTCTCAAATTCATATTGACCTGAGATGGAGATTGCAGTATGCTATATATATTTATTTTCCTTTATCTTTACCTATTTACACTGACTTGAAAACCATTTACAGTTCTCTATGGGCTTTCGTTTTTTGTTCCTTGTGTTATTATTACATAGAAAACAAATTCTGCAGAAATCTGATAGTTATGTTCTTGTCTGAATGTGGATATCCTTTAAGTAGCACCATGGAATTGAATAAACTAATCTTGATATATTTTTCACTATCTGTTGTTGAATATACTAGGTTATTGTACGCAAGTGGAATCAACAAGAGGAGTGGTTATCTAAAGTATCTGAAGAAGAGGTTTGTCCTTATAAATAACCTAGTGCAGTAGTTTTCTCAATGCTGCTTATACGTTTTTCAGTGATTTTGCATTATTGCTTCCGTTAAAGTTTATAGTAGTTTAATGTCTTTTAAAGAGGAATATAATCAAATCATGTTGCAGTAGCCTATTAGTCAGTAGGCTTGATAACTAGTTCTGATTATTTGTTTTCATTCTTCTCCTTTTGATGCCAGGAAGAGAGATATTCTCAAGCAGTTAGAAGTTTGGAGTTTGACAAACATCTTGGCCCATACAATTTAAGTCAGTATGGAGAATGGAAGCACTTATCTAACTACATTACAAAGGATGTTGTTGAAAAATTTGGTATGTGAACCTTATTTGTGGTGGACTCTTTAACAACATTATCAATTTTTTCCCTCACTTGAGTTGTGGTTAATCAACACTGTAAAACTTGGGTTGTTCAAAGTTATATGTTCAAATCTGCAGAGCCAGTTGGAGGAGAAATAACAGTCATCTACGAATCTGCTATTCTAGAAGGTGGACCTAAAACGGAAATGGAAAGAGCACTTGATGAACAGATGAAGAAAAGCAAGTCTAAGGCCTCATCTACTGAGCAACCAAAAGGGAATAGATTTTACTACACTACTATTCCTCGGATTATAAAGCACAGGGGAATGTCTGGGCAAGAGCTGACCTCAATGAATCATGACAAGGTAACTCCCTTTAACAGATTCTTCCTCTTTCTTCTTCAGTAGATGTTTAAATCTCAACTTCCATTCAAGCTTAGACTATGTCATTTCCTCTTTTTTCTTTATATAGACTCAACTGCTAGAAAGCGTGTTGTCAAAGGAGTTCAAAGGCTCGGAAGACTTGCTTCTTGGGGAGTTACAGTTTTCGTTCGTAGCGTTTCTGGTATGCACTGCTTACATGCTCATACACACAAAGTGGATATACTTATAATTACAAATCGACATCCTTTTGATGTGTTCCATTATCAGATAAAATTGTCATGTTATTGTGCAGATGGGGCAGTCTCTTGAATCTTTCATGCAGTGGAAATCCTTAGTTAGTCTTTTGCTGGGCTGCATTGACGCGGTATGTGATTTTGAAGCTCCATTATGTTATTATAGCTCCATTATGCCTCTATATGTTATTGTATTCGAGAAATTAATGTATCTTCATGGTTCTTTGGTTTTTTTTTTATATTAACATTCCTTTGTGATCTTTGGCAGCCCTTTCATACAAGGAGTCAACTATTTACAAAGGTGAGTTTTGTTAATTTTCATATTAAATAGTATTATCTGAGAATGCATCTTGATGATAAGTAAATCTATACTATGTATCTCGTCACTCTCTATCTTTATATGTCCTAAATATTATAGTATATGTTTACCAACTAACATTCTACCTTCCTAATTTGTTTTTACCTCAACAATATACTGAAAAATAAACTCATTTTTTGCCTTTATCTGATGCATTTACTGCAGTTCATCAAAGTCATCTACCATCAACTGAAATATGGACTACAGAAAGAAACTAGTGGTCCTGAGATGGGCGTTCATGCGCTTCTTGATGATTCTTGGCTAGCTTCCGATAGCTTTCTGCATTTGCTTTGTAAGGTAAATCTCTTGACTAGCGACATGCGTTCTCTGAGCAGAGTATACGATGTAAATTTGAGTCAAATTTTCATTGCTTTTGATAACAGGACTTTTTTGCATTAGTGGAAGAGGCGTCTGTAGTTGATGGAGATTTACTGTCATGGGTAAGTATACGAATTGTACATAAATAGATCATGTCAGTATTTCACAACCCTTATAGTACATGTCTCATGAAGTTTCTTATAGCAAATTCATTTTCACAACTATCTTTTTCCAGACAAGGAAGTTCAAAGAGTTGCTTGAGAATAGATTAGGATGGGAGTTTCAGAAGAAGAGTGATATCGACGGGATTTTCTTTGAGGAAGATGACGAGGTAAATATATCATCCATCCCCATCTTTTTCTTAAGCTTCTTTCGCTCTTTTTTTCGCTCACAGACTCGCATTATTTGACATGATTGCAGTATGCTCCTGTGGTTGAGATGTTGGATGAAAGTTATGGAGAATATATGGCCACTTAGACATCGATTGATGCAGGTATTCCGATATTTTACATTTGCCTTTGATGCTAATACTGATTTAGTTAACTATTCTCACATCGTACATTTAGATATCGCAGCCAGTAGCATGGGACAGTGATTTAGTGTTAATGGCACCATGCACATTTCCTTTTACACAGTTAATTGACATAAGTTTAGTGTTTCTGTTTGATGCCAAGGTATTGATTACATAAACTTATTCTTCCTCCGAAAAAAATGAGACAAGAATCATATTATGCCAAATAATGTGAGGATATATAGTCATAACTCATAACAAAATAAAGATTTGACTAGTTTGCTTGGTTTTAACTTCCTAACCAAAGTGTATCTGTGTTGCAGTCTCTATCTTCATAGCTTCTTCAGCTTTTGACCACTCGAGCCATTCCAAAAAGCAGCCGCGGTGATCGCTTTCTTACCAGGAAGCTAGACTTCAAGTACTTGAATCAGTAACTCCAAATTTATTAGCTTTTAAATGCTAGATTAATGTCTGATCCCGAGGCTATAACATCATAACATCTGCCTTTTATAACAGTTTAGTCAGTAACAGAATTGATTTAGAGAATAGTGGTAGTGATTTTTTCTTTTGTGGTAATGATTTGTCTATAGCTTTATTACCTCCAAAGCTGTGTGTACCTTCTCCCACAGGGAAACACCAATGAACCTTTCTTGAAAGTTACATAATCTTGTTCACCATCCTGAATTTCCACATCTTGGCATACTCGAGTGGTGGTGATTTTAAGCTGTAGCATGTTTTCCTGACCGCTTTTGTTATCGAGGATTTCAACTTTAGCTCGTCTTCCTGCAAATACACGAACCTAGAAGGTGGTTTCACTTTTTATGCTTATGTTTATAGACTAGTTGAAGGAAATGATCTAAGCACACTATTACCCCCCACAAGTAGGGATGCTGCAGTGGGCTTTTTTACCTGGTCCGACCAGAGCCCGTTTTGATATTGGCTGTGTTGAGCCTATTTTAAAAAAATCCCGCATATATAACCTGGTACCCGAACAGGCTAATCCGGAAAAAACCTGGAGGTTTCGAATATACCTGCGGGTACCCGAATTAATTTTTTTTCGGGTTAGCCCAAAAAACCCCACACACACACACACATATATATATATATATATATATATATATATATATATATTGAGTTCAATGTGTTTTATGTTAATAGTTATTCAAATTAATTTCCCAAAATATGATGTTGACAAATGTGAAAGAACTTTTTATGTTTGAATATATGTTATTAGCACATATGAAAGGCTAACTATAGCAAATATATGTCAACAAAATATGTTGTTGACAATATGTCTGAGATTCACTTTTCTTCTTCTTCTTCTTCTTGGCTTTTGTAACCTTATTTCATGGTTATCGAAACTTTTCTTGTTTCTTTTGATATAATTGACATGAACCGCATTAAATCATTTAATGAGTATCTCTTCTCTGATGCGATTACCAATCATTCTTCGTCTGTAATTGATGGAGATTTATTGTCGTGGGTATCTACAAATTCTACATAAACAGATCAGATCAGTATTTCACAACTCTAAATCAAATTCATTTTCATATCTGTCTTTTTGCAGACAAGGAAGTTCAAAAGAGTTGCTTGAGAATAGAGTAGGATGGGAGCGAGCTTCAGAAGAAGAGTTGCTAATTTGCTATTGACGGGATTCACTTTGAGGAAGATGACAAAAGTTATGGTTAAAGTATCATAACACTTGTGAGAATTTTTCATGATAAAAAATTTATGTATATAGGTTATTACTTGTAACAGTTACCATTTGATCAAAATCTCCAAAGTAATTTAACATTTAACTGTGAATGTGGCATGGCTTAATCAAGATGAAAATGAAAGAAAAAATCATTTTATACCAAAGAATGTGAGTAAAATTTATAAAGAAACATAAAAAAAAAATGAAACCAAAAACTCGCTAAGTACCTGTAAGAAACAATTTAGAAGTGGCTACACCAGATTTGACTAATTTACTTGGAAGCTTATTATATGTATTTCAGCCTCTGTCTTCATAGCTTCTTTAGCTTTTGACCTCTCAAGCCATTCCAAAAAGCAGCCGCGTTGATCGCTTTCTTACCAGGAAGCTGGACTTCTAATACCTGAATCAGTAACACCAAATATTTATTAGCTTTTTTTCAATGCTAGATCAATAACCTCATCATAGCATCTGCGTTTTGTATCAACTGTGAGTATATTACCTCCAAAGATGAACCTCCTTCACAAGGAAAGACCAATGAATCTTTCTTGAAAGTTACATAATCTTGTTCACTATCTTTGATTTCCAGATCTTGCGATATTCGAGTGGTGATGATTTTAAGCTCTAGCACGTTTTCCTGACCGGTTTTTTCATCGAGGACTGCAACTTTCACTCGTGTTCCTGGCCATCCTGCAAATGCACGAACCTAGAAAGCAGTTTTAATTTTTTACGTTTATAATGATTATAGACTAATCGAAGGAAATGAAGGTTTATTCTACCTTGTTATGTAGAACAAAAGCTTCCTCATCAAAAGAAAGCCAAGCCTCATCTGGAGCTATCTGTGCATCAATTGAATCATTATAGTAACATCTCATGCAGAAAGCAACATAGCAGGGACGCCTTCTAATTTCTGTGCCCTATTTTCAAATGATACAAGGCATGCCACAATTACCTTTGGAGCTAAGGTAGCTTTAGAATCATCTTGCGGAACAGCTTTTGATTTTGCGGACCCATCAAATATCAAGGGTAGTTCACGGATAAGAAGCTTAGATCCTGCAAAGGGTTTTCACGCAGATAGATAAGCTGGTAGATTTCCAAAATTACTAACATAGAATCCAATAGTGTTCAAGTATAAGTATAAGAACAAACATATCACCTTCAGAAAACAGGAACGAAAGTAGTTCTGGTGACTGCAAACGATTTAGTTGAACAGTGGTCATTAAGATCCAAGAAAATATGACAAGATGATGGACTTATATTGGGAGATACAGTAATACCTTTATTTGATCATCTACATGGAACCTCTTAGAGGCAATCACTGGCCCTGCATCTAACTTTCGAACCGTAAATGCTAATGATATTCCTGTTTCTGTGACACCATCCTAGTGCAGCAGCCACCAAGTGTTATTGACTTACTGTGCAATCTTGTGTTATGAATCTTAGCATGTAACAAAGTTAAGCAAAAACAAGAAAAATGCACCTGTAATGCTCTTTGAACTGGAGCAGCACCACGATACAACGGCAGCAAACTTGGGTGGATGTTCACTGTCCCTACAAACAGTAAACATAGACTTCAAACACACAAGACTCATTTGCAGTATAAAGAAACCAAAATGTAAAATGCTCCATCATATAGAAACTTATACTAACCGTGTACCGGAATTTTAAGGAATTTCATAGGCAAAATATTTCCATAAGCTGCTGTAATACAAAGCTCAGGTTGCAAATCTCTTAAAGTAGATAAGAATGCTTCCTACATAGAAGAAACACAAACACAAATTCATGCCAAAGATCACATCGTTACAAAAACAAGAACTTGATATTAATCAAACAAGAATCCTTACATCTCCTGCCTTCTCAGGAGAGAAAATAAGATCAGAAGATAAGCCTTTCTCCATAGCGTATTGCGCTACCGGAGAAGGCAAAACCTTTCTGCCTCTATCTCTTCTTGATGGTGGCTGAGTAACAATGCCTGCAACCTAGAACAAAGACGAATTAACGGTTAAAAAAGCGGTTAAAAAGTGGTTTAGGTAGCAACAAAAGTTCTACAGATCTTCTTCAACTACATTTCTCTTTATCTTGTTTCAAGAATCAACAAAATCTCAATTTCAAAATGTCCATAAGCAAATTTGTTTCCCACTATAAAGAACAAAAATTTGAGTTCTAATATTCAAAATCAATCCAATTCACACCAATGAAGAGACTGAGAAACTAAAAAAATGGAGAAATTTCTAAACCAAGTTTCAGATTGAGACAATTGTATACCTCGAAGGAAGAGTTTGGTGAAGCAGATGCATTGAAAAGAGCTTCAAGAACTGTTACGGAAACCTAATTTCGCAGAAAGGAATTAGATTAGGATAAACCCTAAACCCATTTGAGAAGAAGATTTTGAATTTTCTTACCTGAGGAGAGCCTAAGAAGATGAGAGGCTTCTTCTTTGGAGATGGAGCCAAAGAAGAAACAGTTGAAGAAGCGTTGTAGCAGATGAAACGACGTAGTATCATTGTTTCTTCTCTTTTGCTGCTTCAATGGTTTCGAAGCTTCTTCCTTTGGATTTTTTTGGAGCTGAGAGACGAGACGGAGATGATAATGGTGGTATAATGTGATTACATTTAGATTCGAACCGTTAAGAACCGAATTAGACCGGGTAAGAGAATAATAACCAAATCTAAAAGTGAATTTTAATTCGGTTAAACAATTTGTTTATTTTAAAACGCATAATTTTTGAAAAATTGAATCTATTTGAATACCAAATTTTATGGAATCATCTTACAATTGTTCACCTCTACACGTAAGTATCTCCAAAAATTCTTGTGATAATTCCCACATTTAATTCATTTGATATTTGAAAGAACTATCTTAGTATGAAAATTACCAGAGCTTTATCATTTACATGAGTCCCAAGAATATTAGAATTTAAATATCATTTAGTCAATGATTTTCTTTTTTTGTAATATTAAAAGATTAAAAGCATAATAATATTCACTTTTATGGTTTTATCATGTTTTACACGATGATTATTTTAAAAACTCAAAACAACAACTAAATTCTAACATATGTTATTATTATTATAACAAGCCCCCTCACAAATCTTAAAATTTATGCGATATATGTCATGTTTTGAAATGTGTCTCAACACAGTATCATAGATTTGCTCAGGTGAAAATTCAAACTTGCCTTTATCCCATAGTTCGTCGATTGTTAGAGTATTTTTGAGGATTTCCCAAAGTAAAAAGGTTATGGGTTGGATTTGATTTCCTGGGAAAACAATGGATAATTAGTATACGTTGGATTGGCATTTTGTTCTTGGTGTTTTGTTTGAAAGAATGTGTAAAACAATATTTTTATATTTTGAAGTAGTTGGGCATCCGAATATTCGCTAAAATCTAAAGTATTCGCGGATATTCGATTCGTTTCGTAATAATTTTAAATAAAATAAAAATATAAAAAATTCAAAATTTATCGCAAAATAGCAATATTTTATTTAAAATGACCTATTTTCTTCTTAATTTATTAAATTTTAGTATTTCTATAATTAATTTGATGAATAAAAATTTACAATTTCCATATATATATATATATGTATATGTAGATATATCAAAGCGAAAATCCTCATCTTAAAATTTTAGTATTTGATATTTGCTTCACTTTGCTTTGTAAAACTACGAATATTTGGTTTTTCGGAGCAAATCGAAGCGAATAACGGATCGAATTGAATCTAACGAATATTTTGCCCAGGACTAGGCTCATCGTCTCTATGGGTCCTAGGTTAAAAAAGAAATTTTGACCCTTAAAATTTATAATTAAACGATTTTTACTAAAATAAAGATTCCCATTAATTTTAGAAGGATTTAGAATAATTTAATGATAATTTTCTCACTAATTGAACAGAGGAAATTATATCTTAGCTATAAATTTTAAAAGATAACTGGTGGTAAAATAATCATAATCTCTAGCTAGTTCAGTCTCTATTTATAGGCAAAGTTATATGTTTTTTTTTATTTATGAATTGTGTCATTGATGTAAGAGAATTGTGTCACTATTGGTATACCATTTTCTACAAATATTACTTGACAAAAATACCTTTAATGAAGATAATGATTAATTATTTTGATAAAAATTACACAATTAATTTTTAGTAGAAATTACACAATTAATTTTTAGTAGAAATTACACAATTAATTTTTAGTAGAAATTACATAATAATTTTTCTGGCGGAAAAATTACGGAATCAAGATTTTGTCGGAAAAATTACGGGATAAAGTTTTTGGCAGGAAAATTATATACAGATCCATTTTTTGTGTAAAAATTGAATTTGTTTATTTTGGCAAAAAATTACGAATTTGTATTTTAATAGTTTTTCACGAGAAAATTACCTTATAAAACTTTATAATTATTTTATAAAACTCTTATATTATCTTATAAAAATCTTATAAAACCTTTTAAAAACATTATAAGACCCTGATATTACCTTATAAAATCCTTATAAAACATCTAAGGCATTATAAACCCTTATAAAAATGTTTTTGTAAGGTTTTGTAGGGTATTTTTTTTTTTTAACAACTTTTTTTATTGAATATGGGAATGATCCTCATGGAGAAATGGAGTTATACATACAGGAATATAAAAATAGGATATAAAATTTAAGTTGTTAGGAATCGGTTCCTTTGCTAGCCGATCAGCTGCACAAATAACAAATAAAAAATAGGATATAAAAATAGGATATTGACAAGTAAAAAACAAATGTCTGGAGTTTCTTCTGCTGCACAACATCTTCTACAGTGTGAGTTGTTTATAATACGTCTATAACAGAATATAGAGCCAATCGCCAGAGCGTTTAAAAGCAGTCTCCATTAAAAAATGCTTTAGCTTTGGTGCTGTTTTCATTTTCCAAACAACTTCTTTAAACTCAAGTGAACCCACTAGTGGACGTTCTTCATTTTCATATTCAGGGAAATGGGTTGCTAGCTAGTAACCCGATTTGACTGTGTATGTTAGCCCTGGGCATTTGGCTTGATCGGGTTAAACTGTTCGCTTTATTCAGTTTTTCAATTTTTCGTTTTTTTCTAAATACTGCTGAATTGAATCGAATAAAATTTCAGTTCGCTTTGGTTATAGGCTTAAAAATTAATTCCGAAGTGAACCGAATTAAATTTTTTTCTGGTTAGTTCAGTTAACCAATAACAAATTAAAAGGCAATGAAATTTTTTTACAAACCAATTAACAAATTTATAACAAAGAGTATCAAACCCATTAAAATAAATTACAAATAACAGGCCCAACCCACTAAACAATTTACAAACCAATTAATAAAATTAAATTAAGCTCAAGCCCATAAAAATTAGGGTTTTCATGTGTGACAGAGACAGAGAGGGAGGTGGTAATGCTGATGGCGGCAACGCTGACGGTGGACGCTTGATCCCACCTTCCGACGAGATTTGTTATCCGCTAGCTCCAATCTAAATCAACCACAAGATATAATACATTAATACATCTCATATGATTTGATAATATATGTTAATCCAAAATTATCTCTTTGATTTTCAATGAAAGTTAGTCAGATCTATAGACTTACCAAGTTGTCTAGCCGAGATCCTTTTGATAAGAACGCCGGTGAATGAATCTAGTAAATTGACCCAAAGAGAAGTGCTGTGATGACGAAGAAGGAGAAGAGGAGAACGAAGAAGAAGGAAAAAGAAGAGAAGAGAAGGAGAAAAGGTTGTTCGTGAGAGGAGAAAAGATGAGAGTTTAGAAGGTAGAAAGAAAAACAGATGAAATGAGTTTAGAAAATTAGGATTTTTTGTTTTTATATGATGTTCCTTTAATAGATCGGTTTCCAATTACCAAACCAAACCGACCCGATAACCGATTACCAAATTTATTGATTCCGTTTGGTTTAGTGCTTGATTCAAATAGCAAACCGAACCTGATTACTTCGGTTCAGACCGACCCGAACTGAATAACCCGATCCTAATGCCCAGGGCTAGTGTATCCAGAATCAATATAACTCCATCTCAAAAGATCTACCTCAGAGGTTGAGCTTAGACGTAGTTTCAATATGTGAGGTATATCTTCTGCAACAACTATGCAGCCAAAGTATCTATGTTCTAGTTATTGCGCCGTGCATTCATCAAATCTCCCACACACATTGCTTCAGTTGTTGTTGGTTCAACTCGTTGTGGTGCCCAAGGTGGGTGAGTCTGTAACCATGGATCAATCAAAACTTTTGTTTCATTACCATCTTCAATGAGGAATCACATTCTTTTCCATAATAAGTCTCTTCATTCCATGAGGGATCGCCAAATAAAAGATGGTTTGTAACCAAGAGTAGTAGTAAAAGATGGTTTGTAACCAAGAGTAGTAGTAAAAGATGGTTTTCCATAATAAGTCTCTTCATTGCTCTTCGACTAGCTGTAATACGTTCTTCAAGCGATTATATTTCATCAGCTAGTGCATTCCAACTCTGTTATACTGACTCATTAAAACCCTTATCAAATAATCATTTATCGTATATAAAGTGACCTTTACGCATTCTCACCTCATTACAAAAACTCGTCACTAAAGGTCTATGATCAGAATCTTTAAATGGTAAGAATTCAGCTTGAGCGGAAGGGAAGATGGCTAACTATTCTGAGTTCGCCATAACCCTACCAAGACAACAATGAACTGTATGAGTATATCTTGTTCGTGTCTAATAAAAGTGATCACCAGTTGACTTAAGATTATGAAAGTCTTCACACTGTGCCAATCATTCTTTTAAAGTCCAAGAAAGATCTTTCAGGTCGTCTTGGTCATCCTTTCTTCTCTAGATTACTTTTAATCTCATTGAAATCTTCCATAATTAACCAAGGGGTGTCTCTGGTTGTGGATATTCTCTCAAGTCATTCCCAAAAATTATTTTTCTGACTTGGATCCGGAGGTTCATAGACAAAAAAAAAGTAGAAATTCATTCCATTAACATCAACGAGGAGATTTACAAGATTGGAAGACTGATAAACTACTGAAACATAAATTCACGACTTCTATTAAACAACTATTCCACCACTCATACCTTGTGGTGTAACAGTTACACAACAATCATAACCTAACTCACAGCAAACATCTCAAATGTTATCATCATTCTGCTTACTTTCCAGTAGGCATACCATGTCCGTAAGATACTTACGACATATCTTTTTTAGGCGTCAAACTATAGAGTATATGCCCAGATCCTGACAGTTCCAAACTGTTGTATTCATGGTGTCACTAGTGTTTTAGGGCCCACCGCGCCTCGCTTGCTTCCATTGTTGGAATCATCATTGAAGGGACCACATTTATCGCTTATCTCTGTTATTGCTGGTTTACTCTGGCCACTCTTCTTGTATTGTGCCGTTCTTTTATCATTCACATTCTTACGGTTTCTATTCGGACGCACTGGTTCTCTTTCTGCAACAATGAATTCAGCCAGTTCCATTGCATCTAGTACCGAGTCAGCATCTGGAGCAATGGGTTGCATTGTCTAAAGTCGTTCTTGATTATAAGCTTCAGCCATAACTGGATTAAGCATAGCATTACAATCATCATGTATGACCAATTCTCCAGACAAAAAAGACTTCATTCTCTGGTCCGCCATCATGTCGAGATCATGATCAACAAAATTCGAATCATCATCTTCTGGGCTTTCCTGATCCAAATCTATCTCATTGTCAGCCTCAGGGATTTGGATTTGTGCATTAACATTTTCATTGACATGATTCGCCTCTCCCTCCAAATGAATCACCCTTTCATTCCTTTGCTGTAGATCTTCAGCAGGTTCATCTTCATTAATCTCATTGATTGCAATATGGTGGTAGCTGACCAACTGAAACTCATCGTCCTCATTGTTCTCACTATCATCATCATCATCGGGATTATCACCAGGTCTACCATTCTGGATAAGACAAACTCCATAATCATGCGTGAGCGTACCACAAACTTCACAAAAATTCTGAAGTCGCTCATAGGTTAGCCGCAACATGGTGTTGACTCCTGGTGTGAGTTGGAAATTTTTACTGAAGTGTAAAGGATTATTGATGTCCCAATTAATGTGGACTCTCATATACGACATGTGGATTGTTGCTTTAGGATTAAAATCAACTTCCATGAATTGTCTGATTTCACGCCCAATGTATCGAACGACCTTTTCTGTGAGAAACTGGAACGAGATTTTGTGGATCTGGATCCAAAACAAAATAAACGGAAGCAAGTCTGGATTCATCAGTGGTGTCCAACGCTGGAGAATGAGCATTCGATCAGCAAAAGCCCTAGGTCCTCTTCGAAGTACCAGTTCCATTTCTTCCTCAGTGGGGAAAACAAATTCTTCCTTGGACATTTCCAGCCTGGCCCCAGATTCTGGGCATCACCGCAACAATTGATCGAAGGTTTTGACGCCTAGGCATAACCGAATGACCCATGATGATAAATCGATTCTCCGTAACTACTTGATTGATGACATCAATATGTAATGGGATTGGTGCATCCTCTGCGCCTAAATTAAGATCTTACAATGCTCTTTGAATGTTGTCTACCATTTTGGCTAACGGTTTATAGAAACGTAAGAGAAAAAAAGTTGTAGAGTATAAGGTTTAGCTTGTGCTTTGATGGAAACCCAAATCTCTAATCTCTAATTTATAGTGAAGAACATCCGTCCAACTCTCTTCAAAACCGTCATCACAATAGATCATGGGATCTGTTGTGGGAATAACCTCCAAAATTAGATCATGGGTACTCTATTTCGCCACTCTGAATTCCGGGTTCAATCGCAAATCATTGCCACAAAAGAGAAAAAACAATGGAAAGATAACTGTTTTTTTTTCGCTTTTTTATTCTCATTTTCTCGCATCGTATCTTGTTTCGTGGAGCCAATTAGTTATATCCCTTTTCCTACGGTTTTATAAGGTCTTTATAATCTTTTTATAACACCATTATAAGCACTTATAAAACCATATAAGATTAGAAGGTCTTATAAAACTTTATAAAACCATATAAGAATGTTTTTATACAGTTTTATAAGGTTTTATAAGACTTTATAGAAATAATTTTATAAGGTTTTATAAAATAATTTATAAGGTCTTATAAAATATTTTATACGGTTTAATAAGTAAATTTCTCACCAAAAACGGATCCGTTTCTAGCAAAAAAAGACACGATTCCATAATTTTCTTAACAAATTGTAAATCGGTAATTTTCTGCCAAAATAAAAAATTCATAATTTTTGGCCAAAAATGGATCCGTAATTTTTCGCCAAAACTTGAATCCGTATTTTCTACCAAAATATAAATATGTAATTTTCTGTCAAACCTAAAAATTCACAATTTAAATTCATATTTAATAAATTAAAATGATAATTTTTAATAGGTTAAGAGATGATAAGGGTATATTTGTTTTTTTTCGTATTTCAATAGTGGAAGTTTTAAAAATGAGCACATAAAAATTGTAGTTTAAAAAATGTTCACATAGAAGATGGTATTTATGAAAATTTCCTGTTTAATTTAGGGTATATTATTTAATCTATTTTGCAGGATATTATTTAATATATATTTTAAATGTAGGGTTTAATAATGTGTTTAGGCCACGGTTATTTTGTTTTATATAACTTTTATTAAGAAAAAAACAACATTAATCTCTAACTACATGTATATAGATGAAGCGAGAACAGCAGCGGTTTTCTTTTCATCATGAGTTAATCAAACATAGTGTCAATATGATTAAATTACACACATACATAAAACTAATCAAACAAATAACATTAACATCTCCCAGTTTAATACTTCTTCCTCTGTTCCCTTCTATGTTCTATTAGTTTTTTTTTTCAAATTTCTATATAAAATTTATATTCGTATTATGCAGTGTTTTATAGTTTATATATATATATATATATATTTTTTTATATAAGGCTTTCAGAAAACATTTATAGTTTATACACAGTTTCTTAATATTATTAAATCTTTTTCCTTGCACGTGGTGTGGCTCCTAGATTCAATATTTTCGGTATGAAACATATTCCAATGGTGGGCCTGGTGATATATACAGCTCAAATTCAAGTCCTTTTTTTTCGGTATAAAAAAAAAAGCGATGTTTGTGGATTATTGAAAAAAAAAAGCGATATAGCTATATATAGTGACAGACTGACGGTTCTTTGTTTTTGTTTTTTGTCGGCGACAGGCTGAAGGTTCAAATTCGATTTTTGTTCGGAAAAGTAAAATTAAAAATACAGACAGCTATCAGATAAACTATGAATAATAAATAAAATGAAATCACGTCGTTTAGATGAAACATAAAATGTAAGTTTATGCTGAAGCAGTTAAGTTTAGTTTGGTGAAAATATCGACCAAAAAAGCGGAAATGAGGAGACTACTAACTAGGATAAAAGTAAAAAGTATACACATAAACAATATACATATACACTAGCGTCATAAAAATGCACGACTCGTCGACACAGATATTACTAATATAGCAAATATTACTAGGTCAAAGTCGTACATACTACATACATCCACACTGCGAGTAAAATCCACAGTGCAAGTCACGACAAGTCAATATCGGTCGTGCGAGAGTAAGTCACGGCAAGTCAATATTGGGCGTGCGAGTAAGTCACGACAAATCAATATTGGTCGTGCGAGTAACTCAGGGCAACTCAATATTGGCCGTGCGAGTAACTCAGGGCAACTCAATATTGGCCGTGCGAGTAAGTCACAAGTCAATACTGGTCGTGCGAGTAACCAAGTCAATATTGGTCGTGATTTTCATACACCCACAACTGGCTAATTTGATTTACTATTATTTTAATCATTTGGAAAATTTTACGATTTAGTATTTTTCACTTTTCTTTCTAAGTCCATTTAACATGTTTTTTTGTAATAAAATCTATTTTTATTAAAAAATAATAAAATAGATTTTTCTCTTTTTCGTCAACTCGCGGCGATCAAAATTTCAGAAATTTTATTTTTCAGAGATATTCTTTCGAAAATATGTATTGAGCGATGTAGAGAGAAAAACACTACAAATATGATTTTTAGGCAATTTCAAATCTAGAATTTTTACCCAATCATCGTCGTCAGTAATGCCTCTCGCTCATCGACGAGAAGTTCTTCTTTCCCACTCTTCTTCTTTTCATCTTCGTCTTCTTCTTCAGTGCATCCTCCGACAACACCACGCCCTCTACTTTTACCAATCCCACCAGATCATTTTGTAGTTTTTTTACTTCAGAATAAACTCTTCCACCGGCCATCTCTCTGACAGCTGTTGCGTCGATCATTGAGAAGGCTCCACTCACTGGAACCACAAATTGTACGTACCCCCTCCGCCAGTCGTTAAGACTATTAATTCCTTTATTCAATTAACTCCAAATGCTTGGACATACACTCTCCACTCTTATTTCAGTATCCTCACAAAATAACCAATCATGCCTTCCTCGATCATGGATCTTGAGTGGTCGTTGTTCCAGATTCAGTCATTTTTTGTGTTTCAGAATATTGGAAAATCCCTTTGTGGCCCACTTTCATGGAAACTCGCCTTCTACTGCAAAGATGTTTCCAGACTTAAATACCATTTGGGGTCAAAATGGATGTATCTCAATCATGCATCATTTTTCAAGGACTTGTGTGCTTTTATATTTTCTCTGGAAACTCAAGAATGGTTTCTAGAAGGTTGTTTTTGGAAATCATACAACAGTGCTTCACACTAACCAAGTGGTCTCATTCACCTTCACTTTGTTCCACGAAACTCGTTGCTGCACCAATTTGGGTTATCCTCAGAAAAATTTCACCGTAAACTTTTTTCGCTTAAAAGATTCAGTGTCATAGCATCTGGCATCGCTATTCTAATTCACTATGAGCATCTGAACTCACGTCCTAACCCTTGATGGTTAGCGATAATTAAGGTGCAGAAGTGTTAGGAAATAAGCTACATCCCCTCATTACAGTAAGAGATAAACTGGGGAACTTGGTCACGGTTGAGGCAGGTTATCCCACGTTTTACACGAATCTAACAAATGTGGTGAGTTTAGACATTTTCCTGTTTGATGTCCTATACTAGAGTCAACTCATCTAATTGTTTTGGCCTGAAATAAGAGCAAAGCTCCACTGGTGGAACTTCTGAAATCTCATATTCATGTGCTCATTCTACCACATGTTTCTTCAGTTGTAGCAAAGATTTCGACCATAGCTTTCTTGGCTAGTCCCTCAAAATTTCTTCATCACAGTCTTCCCTCTTGATGCTCTAGTGATAATACCGAGAGCACTACCGAAGATTGGACTTGGGTGGCTCATCGCTCTAAAGTTTCCAAACATTTAATTCGATCAGTTTCTTCGGCCACATATACTTCCTCAAACAAAACCTAGCAACTTTCAAGCTAAATGCAAAAGAACGAATGATTAATCAAGCTCAGTTGGTTCTACAAAATAATGAGCCTCACTATATGCTTGTCTCGGCTAATAAGTGTGCACGATATAAGCTTTATCAGCAAGACCTATCGCAAGTGCTATGGTTGACCAGTATGCAACTTTTTACTCTCTACTTAACAAACTATTCATCAATTTGTACCGAAAGGTTCTATTTCACATGGACAACTATAATTGCAAGATACTCATCCTAAGGAAGCATAACTGCTCCAATAAATTGTTTGTTATATATAAATAAAGAGATTTTCATGTAATATTAGAGGGCTCAATGGCATTGAAAAGCATAAATCGTTCTCACGATGGATTGCTTCTGCTATACCACTTATAGGTGGTATTTTGGAAACACGTGTACAACTTACAAATCTTGAAAGTGTTTTGGCTCGATTTCTTCTAGGCTCTGCTACCATAGTAACTATTTCTCTGATGGTGAGAATGGTAGAATAATTATGGTATCGTACCCATCTCTTTGGGTAGTTACCCATCAGATAATGGTGTGTGGTGTCTTTAATATATCTACTGGACATTCCTTTACTGCGGGTTTTGTGTATACAAAAAATCTTGTGGTGGAGAGACAACCTATTTGGTCTACTCTCAAGGAACTAGCCTATTTGTCGCTGCTATCACACTCTATGTGGCTGCTTGTATAAGGCTTTAATCAAACTTTATCAGCGGATGAGCTTTTCTCTATAGCTCATTATCCATATTCGTTACTTGATATGCATCAACTACAAGGATCTATTGGATAAATGTTGTTTTTACACTTAGGCATACCATCAACCATTCAATCCAATTGAACATAAGCTATATCGGGTACTAATGAATAAATATTGGTTGGATGCCTTTCCAGAGCCTACAGTAGTCTTTGATCCACCAGGTTGCTCTGATGATACACCAAGCTTAGTTATTCTTACGTTGGCAGCTCAGAAAATATGCACTCGCTTCAAGTTCTTCAAGATTTTTACAATGCTTATGATATAGTCTTGGCTCTCAGTTTATGGTGTAACAGCTGAAGACTCTTCTTTGTCTCTGTTTTATCTATGATTGCAGGCTGCTAAAGCTTGATGTAAGACATTGAACATACAACATTTCAGTGATATTCATGCAAGGTTAAAATTATTATTTGATAAAATAGAAGAAACCCAAAGAAATCTACTCATTTTCCCATATGCTGAGTTATTTGAATAAGAATGGCAAGCTAGAGACTCATGGAATTCCTGGTCAACAATTGAGGATAACTTCTTTTTAGGCTCAAATCCAGGAAACTTTCATCTATCCGTAAAAGAAAACTTTAGGAAAATACCATCACCTGTCTAAAGGATGAGACATGAGAAAATATCATTGATCAAATTACTCTCAAGGATAAGGTTCTGCAGTTTTACTTTAATATACTTGGAACATCTAATCACGCAATAACACATATATATGTTGAGTACCTCCAATATCTGCTCCCTTATAGATGAAATGGGTTTTTAGGTTCTTCTTTGACTTCAATTTAAACCAGTCAAGAGATAAGAGACATCCTGCATGCCATGCCTAGGTCCAAGGCTCCGTGTCTAGATGGATTCTCTATGGAATTATTTACATCTTCATGGGATTTAGTCGGGCATGACCACATATCCACAGTATATGACATTTTTGTACATAGCAAGTTATCTAGAAAAGCTAACTCTACAA
Organism: Cardamine occulta; assembly: GCA_028015245.1. Classification (NCBI taxonomy): domain Eukaryota; kingdom Viridiplantae; phylum Streptophyta; class Magnoliopsida; order Brassicales; family Brassicaceae; genus Cardamine; species Cardamine occulta. The sequence continues at coordinate 5,124,525 of CM051367.1, forward strand.
TCATTTTCTTGTTATTTTCTTGGAGGCAATCATTCGCACTTTTGACATCTTCTACTTGGCATCAAGGATTCAGTTTTAACACCTGGAATTTTTGTTTTTTTCGGATGGCAATAATCAAGTATTGACTCGATCACTTTCATAGAAATTTTGATTAGCTCATGGTGCTTTACCTGTGCATTACCTAGGCCTTCCAGTTATCCCACACAAACTCATAGAATGTGATTATCGTGCTCTCCAAGATCTCAACTTGAACGGTTAATCATTTGTCTTTTGTAGGAAGGTTACAGCTTATCCAAACCATTATTTATAGTATCATCAAATTTTGGTTCTCAGTGTTTTCGCATCCTAAGGGTTCTCTTATCACCTTGGAAAGAATATGTAGTGAATTCCTTTGGAATTGAGCCCCAAATTCTGCTCGATGAGCTAAAATATCTTGGGATTATGTGTGTATGCCTAAGGAGGCTGGAGATTTAAGACTAAGGTGACTCGTTACTTAGAATAAATTTTTTAGCCTTAAGCTCATATGGTTACTATTCATAAAGAGTGGCTACATTTGGGTATCCTGGTATACACAAAAGACTTATTAGAGGAAGATTTTTCTGGAATTTGGATCTTTATTCGCCTGGAAGCTAAATCTATAGGAGGTTCTTCAAAATAATTGAGAGTTAGCTCGTCGTTATCTATTTGATGAGTTAGAATTGGGAGAACCAATACTCTTTTGGCATGATGACTTGAAATTCCTAGGTCCATTGATTGATGTGGTAAGCTCAAATGGACCAAAGTCACATGGATTCTCTGCCTTGCATCTATCTCTGAAGCTTGTGTCTCAGGAGAATGGCAGCTTCCTAGGGACATACATCCTCTAGTTATCTTGATCAGAGATAACATTCATGAGTTATCTTTCCCTTTATCGTCTACATATCAAGATCAGTTTCTTTGGAGGAACTCTTTGAATTAACCGCCATGTTGCTTTTCTTCCTCGCTTACTTGGAATTCTCTTCAGTCTGTTTTGCCAGTTGTTACTTGGTTTCGAGAGGATAGATTTCCACATCAGGCTCCCAAGCATGTCTTTTTATTCTGGGTAATAACTCGCGATTAGCTACCTACTAGGGATCACCTTTCTCGATGGGGTTTACAAGTCCCATTTGCTTATCTCTTATGCTCTACACACTCGAAATCAAAGAACCAACTTTTTCTGGAATGTGATTACTCAAAAGATCTCTGATCAAGTTTTGGTTCTCATGTGATCATGTATGGTCCGTCTTCTTCGCGTGTGATTCGCTTGAAACTTGAGTTTTCAGACTTATCAAAGCTCTTTCACAAGCTTTGTGGTGTCTATCGATCTATCATGTTCTCAATCTTCACTCAATTTTGTTGCTGATTCAAAGAGTGTGTTACTACCATTTGAACTAGCCCCATTTTGATCCACTTTGATCCATTACTTGTCAAGCAGAGAATGTGTTACCACCTACTGCTCGACTCCATCTCTATCCTCAGTTCATCTACGTGTTTGTGTCTATGTCATTCCGGCACTTTCAGCTTCTACCTCCTTCAAATCAGTGATGCATCTTCATTTCACTTCTCTCTACCATTCTCTCTTCCTATCAAAGTGAAATCTCTAACTCACTAGAACGCTTTCTTCTTCACTCTTCACACTGTAGCTCAAAATAGTAAGGGAAAAACAAAATTTTATTTAATTTTAAAATATTTTTACTTAACTACATTAAAAGTATTTTTGGTTATTAATTTTAGACAACAAAATTTTTTTGGTAATCTTAGATATGGATGGCCTGATCAATTTGGGCAAACCAACCTCAGATAATCGGGATTAGTATTGGATTAGAGGTCCAAGACTCTAATTTAATCCAACCACAACCGCAGCATTTATTTAACTTTTTTTCTTTTTATTTTTGGTCATCCATTGATTGGGCTATTTTGTGATCCGTAAGTACATATTTATTATTATAATATATACTCACCGCCATATAATGAGACAAAACGACGAGATGAAAGGAATGGGATTAAAGACAAGAATACCCCTAAAGAATTTCTATATATTACGGCTGTCAGTTTGTTTCTAAAACACAAGAAAATGTCTTCATACATTGATCAGAAGGCTGTGACAGCACTCCTCAATGGCCAAGGATGCGCTAACACCCTTAAGACGCTCCTCGATAACCGCGAAATAAGCCCAGTCAAAATAGAGCCACTCATACACACCATTCGTGATTCTTTCTCACTTGTTCTGTCTTCTATTAAATCTCATAATCCTCCACCACACCATGAGTCTTCTCAAAACATGGCAGGTCATGTGCCCCGCAGATCAGCAAATAAGTAAGTTACTATAAAAAACTTGACCCTCAATTTATTTGTTATATACAGACTTCATGAGTTTCTAGCTATAAAAAGTCGAAATCAAGTGAAGTTGTCACATGAGTTTCAAATTTTCCATGCATTACCAAAAAAAAAAAAGTATATATTTATATGTATTTTTTGTTAATAAATATCTTTTATATTTTTGATCATTGCTTTAATACGACATTGCAGAACGAATTATGGAGCTGAAGGTTTAGAGACTTATACAGACGATTCCCCCACTCCGGGCGCTGATGACGGCTTCACCTGGAGGAAATATGGACAAAAAGACATCAGAGCCTCTCCGCACCCCAGGTTAGTTAATTAGGTAGAATTAAAAACACTGAGCCAAAAAAAAAAAAAAAAAACCAGGTGTTGTTACTATGAGTAGTTGCTTTTTCTTTTCTTTTTTTTTACTTTAAGAGGTAATAAATTTTTAAGTGTGATATTTGCAGGTCCTACTATCGATGTAATGCAAAACATCAAAAGTGTAGTGCTAAAAAGCAGGTGCAGAAGATCAAAGACAGTCCTCCAATGTACAGAACCACTTATTTCGGAAAACATGACTGTAAGGCTCCAGCTTTTGTAGTTAATGATGATACAGACGGTTCCAAAATGATCAAACTCGACCAAGTTGTGTCTGAACCGGTTATGCCTCAACTCGCAACAATTGACCACCAAGCAATTGCCATGGAGGACCAAACCACAGATCATATCATGAACCAAGATTGTGATATAAACGATTTTGTGGAGGATGTCGATGAAGAGCAATTTTGGGCTAGTCAATATCACCCATTCTCATCCGACGACTTCGTGGTTTTCGATTAGAACCCTTTCCACGTTTGAATAATAAATGTATTAAGCTTTTTAATGTTGGAATCAATTGGGACTTTATATTTATTTGGATTAAATAAAATTTTGTATTGACCATATTAAATCCCAAATAAAGATAAATATTATAAAATAATTATTAAAAACAGTGATGACTACTGTAAAAACGACCCCATATGTTAGGAATATCATTTTAAACCACAAAAACACAAAAGATTTTTGAACCATTCCTAGCCATCAGCTATATATATATATTTTTGACGTCTAAGTCTATTTGATTTCTGAAAATGAGAAGGGCTTTAAGGAAGATGATGATTGTTTGTAATGATACAAGCCATGCAACAAATAGTCAAATACCTTTGGAGCTAAGGTAACTTTAGAATCATCTTGGGGGATTGCTTTTGATTTTGCGGACCCATCAAATGTCAAGGGAAGTTCACGGATAAGAATCTTCACAAACTTTATTTATAAACTTCATTCAAGGTTTTGTAAATAAATTAATTATTATTTTCCTTTTTCTTTTTGTAAACAAATTAACTAATTAGACACAAAAGTATTACTAAAAAGTGAATATTAAATTATATAACATTATTAAAAAATACTCAAAAAAATCTAGTTTTAACTTTTAAAATAATATACTAGTTCTTAGCCACTAGTCAAAATTAATTATGGTAAGTTGCAAATTGAAACCTAAATCAATAAATGTAATTTTGACTATTGCCACTATATAAGAACACATCAACTTCTTCAATCCACGAACAATTTGTATTCACAATATTATTATCATAAACGTTCTCTTCCAATTACTTCAAAATGATAAAAACATTATTTTACACCTTCGTTCAAACAAAACCATAATCCTTTTACCTTGGGAAATCCTCAAAAAAACTCTAACAATCGACGAGCTATGGGATGAAGGCAGATTTGAATTTTCACCTGAGCAAATCTATGATACTGTGCTGAGACACATTTCACAACATGACATATATCGCATAAATTTGCAGATTTGTGAATTCCCATCAAAGATGAAAGATCTCGACATAAACACATTTCACAATGTCGTATTGTTGAAATTTCCGCATGAAGATAGTTTCACCATGCGTAAATCTTAGATCGAAGAATTTGTGATACGGAGGAGACTTACAGTTGGTATGGTGGTTGATATGTATTGGAATTTCAAGGATGAAATGTTTTATTTCTCTGTGTTGGAGCGAAGCGAATGAATAAAAATTTTATAAAAATATTTATTTGTTTTTGTTTTCAGTGGGATGGGGGATTTGTTTGCATCTCTTAATCAAAATGAGTTCTAGAAATAATAATATGTGTTAGAATTTTGTTGTTTTTTTGTTTTAAAAATAATCGTTGATGATAAAACCATAATATGAATATTATTGTGCTTTTAATCTTTTAATATTACAAAGAAAAAGTCATTGATTAAAATGATATTTAAATTCTAATATTTGATGATCATATGTTTTCCCACAACCCATGAGGAGTATGTGTTTTATTTAGCCTCTGATTGGTAACAATGCATAACTACTTAATAGCATAATTACATAATACAAAATGCAGAATGAAAAGCTACAGAATAAAATATTGCAGAATAAAAATTTTGTGCAATTGGATAAATTTTATAGAATGGCGGAGTGCAATATTAAATTACAAATATACACATATAACTATTAAGTTAAAAAATTTAATATATTTAAGCTATTTTCATATTGTAAAATAATATTTTATTATAAATAATTAATTTTTCAGTTGTTAATTTTTAGTATGGTTGGAAAAAAATCACTATTTATTATATAAAAGATATAAAGTTGTAACATATACTAAAATTTATTTGAAAGATCAAATAAGTAACATGAAGTAGTTTTTATTGTAAATAGTTGTAACTTTAATTTATTTTCAGCATATGAAATACTTAAATATATATTAAAATAAACTATATAGCTTTTTTTGCCTTACAAATATAAATAAAAGTTCATTATGCAAATAAGCCAAATAAGCATGCTTTTAGTAGCTTATTTGCATAATGAACTTCTTACTTGTATTTTTTTAAGCAAAAAGCAAATCTTTTGTTTTTTGCCTAATGGTGTATCAGTATGCAACTTTTTGTGATTGGTAAAAAATACTTGCATAATAATATTAGAAAAAGAAATTATGTCATTATGCAAGTTACCAGTCAAAGAAGATCCAATATTTCAATACTAATATTTTTGGGACTCATGTAAATGACAAAGCTCTGGTAGTTTTCATACTTAGATAGTTCTTTAAAATATTCTAAGGAATTAAATGTGGGAATTATCACAAGAATTTGTGGAGATACATACGTGTAGAGGTGAACAATTGTAAGATGATTCCATAAAATTTGGTATTCAAATAGATTCAATTTTTCAAAAATTATGCGTTTTAAAATAAACAAATTGTTTAACCGAATTAAAAAATCCACTTTTAGATTTGGTTATTATTCTCTTTCCCGGTCTAATTCGGTTATGCACGGTTCGAATACAAATGTAATCACATTAGACCATTATCATCTCCGTCTCGTCTCTCTGCTCCAATAAAAATCTAAAGGAAGAAGCTTCGAAACCATTGAAGCAGCAAAGGAGAAGAAACAATGATACTACGTCGTTTCATCTACTACAACGCTTCTTCAACTGTTTCTTCTTTGGCTCCATCTCCAAAGAAGAAGCCTCTCATCTTCTTAGGCTCTCCTCAGGTAAGAAAATTTAAAATCTTCTTCTCAAATGGGTTTAGGGTTTATCCTAATCTAATTCCTTTCTGCGAAATTAGGTTTCCGTAACAGTTCTTGAGGCTCTTTCCAATGCATCTGCTTCACCAAACTATTCCTTCGAGGTATACAATTGTCTCAATCTGAAACTTGGTTTAGAAATTTCTCCATTTTTTGAGTTTCTTTGTCTCTTCATTGGTGTGAAGTGGATTCATTTGAATATTAGAACTCAGAATTTGATTCTGACATTGTGAAATTGATATTTTGTTAGTTCTTTTTGACTCTTTGAAACAAGATATGAGAAATGTGGTGAAGATCTATAGAACTTTTGTTGACATGAAACCGGTTTCTAAACCGACTAATTCGGTTTTGTTCTAGGTTGCAGGCATTGTTACACAGCCACCAGCAAGAAGAGATAGAGGCAGAAAGGTTTTGCTGATACAGTTAAATCACCAAATCCACACTTTATTCAATTTCCACAACTAAATACAAATCCCATCGAGTATCTATGTTCATGAAACAAGAGAAACTCAGATCCACCTTGAGAAGAAGATGAATCTTCACAGAGGATGAATCAAACAATCAGATTACAAAGAAAATGAGAAATGAAGAAGACGAAGATACAAATTCCCAAATTGACATGAATCATCTTCATCTATGCTTCTCGATGCTTTTTTAACCATCTAACAAACTTCCCAACACATCTCCTTCGTACACGTGTCTCCCATCCAACGCCTCCTTCCTTCTTGAACCTTCTGTTACTACTAGAGTCTTTCTTCCTTCCCTAACCGTCTGATACAACTCGCGTTTCCTCTTATTACTCCTTTGCTCTGCCTGATTACTTTTCTGTAACATTTTCCTTCTCCAGTAGCACGATACGCTTTGGAGAAAGGCTTATCTTCTGCCAGATTCTTAATTATCTGATTAATAATATCAAGTTCTTGCTTTTGTAAAGATGTAATATTTCATTGTTTCTTGTGAAGATGACATTGCATTTTGAAATTTATTCTATGTATAGGAAGCATTCTTATCTACTTTTAAGAGATTTGCAACCTGAGCTTTGTATTACGGCAGCTTATTATGGGAATATTTTGCCTACCAAGTTTCTTAAAATTCCAGTACATGGTTAGTAGAAACTGCTACATAATGGAACATACTAGAAGGTCAGGAGTATCATTTGCAGGCACCAGAACTACTCTCGTTTCTATTCTCTGAAGGTAACATATTAGGTCTTTTCAGTCAAAGTTAATTGAACATTATAGGATTCTATGGCTAGATATTTCTATATTTTCCAGCTTATATGTCTATGCGAACATAGTGTGCTGGGTCTAATTGTTTCCATTTAAAAAAGAAATATAAATTTCTCTAAAATAAAGAAAGATATTAACAAAATCATAGTTATAAAGTCTTTGATATGTTTTACATAGCATCCATGTCCGGTTCAACATTTATATGGGTCTTGGGGCAAAAAAATAATTTTGACCCCTAAAATTTATTTATAAAAGATTTTTAATTTTTTACTAAACTTTTTTCTTTTAAATTTTTATGAATAATATTTTTTTACATTTTATAATGAAAATCAATATATATAGACATAAAATCTTATCTTTGGGCCTCTTCTTAAAAATCTTTTTTCTTTATATATAAAAAAAATATTTTTTAAAAGTCGAACCACTATACCATCTAGTCATAAAATCTTATCTTTGGGCCTCTTTTTTTAAATATTTTTTTCTTTATATATAAAAGAAATATTTTTTAAAAAGCGAACCACTATACCATCTAGTCTTCAAATAAAATTGACACATGTGATGTTGCCTAGCTTGGGCCGAAAAGTCTTTCAATTATTATACACTTGATATTAAAATTCATTTTTCAAAATTTGTGATATGTAAAAAATCTCTACAATAAATACCTCAAAACATATTCTGAACCACATCTTCTTCTCTTATAATCTTAAGGAAGAAGAAACCAAAATCATCAACAATGGAAGAAACTCAAACCCTAATCATCACATTCCTTCTCTTATCTCTCTCTCTCACATTCCTCATCAGAAAATTCAAACGAAACCTAAACCTTCCTCCAACTCCACCATTTTCACTTCCAATCATTGGCCACCTCCGCCTTCTCGAACCACCGCTCCACCGTGTTTTCCTCGCCGTCTCTCAATCTTTAAACAACGCTCCGATCTTCTCACTTCGTCTTGGCAACAAACTCGTGTTTGTTGTCTCTTCAAACACAATCGCTGAAGAATGTTTCACCAAGAACGACGCCGTTCTTGCGAACCGACCAAACACTATTGCTTCAAAACATGTCTCGTATGGTTACTCAACTATGATCACAGCTCCATATGGTGAACATTGGAGAAATCTCCGACGTATTGGTGCCGTTGAGATTTTCTCGAATCATCGGCTTAATAACTTTTACTCTATTCGCCGTGATGAGATCCGACGGCTTTTAATTCGTCTTTCACGGAGGAGCTCTTCACTTGTAAGTGAGTTTATATGAAAATAATTTGGATATTTTTTATACTATTGGAAAATAAAATTTCAGGAAGTGTGTCACTAATTGAACAAGAGAAATTAGATCTTAGCTATATATTTAAAAATGATCAAATAATAGTAATCTCTAGTTCATTCTCTGTTTATAAACAAAGTTTTATGATATATTTTTTTCTTTTCATAAATTAAGTTTTATGAATTGTGACATTGATTTTTTTCTTTTCTTATAAAGGTTTGAATTGTGTCATTGCTTTAAACTTAGGGTATATTATTTAATTTGTTTTGCAGGATTTTGTAAAGGTTGAGATGAAATCAATGTTTTCTGACTTAACATTCAACAACATCATTAGAATGGTAGCCGGAAAATGTTACTACGGAGACGGTGCAGAGGATGAAACGGAGGCCAAACGTGTGCGGCAGCTAATTAAAGAGACAATGACTTTTTTTGGTGCTGGAAACGCTGCTGATTATTTACCGGTTTTGAGATGGATCACAGATTTCGAAAAACGGGTAAAGAAGCACGCGGGTAGTCTTGATGAATTTTTCCAAGGATTAGTCGATGAGAAAAGAGCAGCAAAGGAGAAGAAGGAGAACACGATGATCGATCACTTGCTTGCTTTGCAAGAATCTCAACCCGAGTACTACACGGACCGCACCATCAAAGGAATCATTCTTGTAAGTAATCAAGAAAAGCATTTTAAGTTCATGAGTTGATTTTTATCCAATGATCATTTTTGTGTGTGTATGTGTAGTCTCTTATACTATCCGGGACTGATACATCGGCTGTAACATTGGAATGGGCATTGTCTAGCCTATTAAACCATCCAGAGATATTGAACAAGGCGAGAGATGAAATCGACAATAAAATTGGGTTAGACAGGCTTGTGGAAGAATCAGACATCTCAAATCTTCCTTATCTTCAAAACATTTTCTCTGAAACGTTACGCTTGTACCCCGCGGGTCCCTTGATCCCTCATGTAGCATCGAAAGACTGTAAAGTTGCGGGTTATGATATGCCATGTGGCACGATGTTATTGGTGAATGTGTGGGCTATACATAGAGATCCTGAGGTATGGGATGATCCGGAGAGTTTCAAGCCAGAGAGGTTTGAGAAAGAAGGAGAGACTCAGAAGCTAATGACTTTCGGGTTAGGAAGAAGGGCGTGTCCTGGGTCTGAACTGGCTCAACGGTTAGTGAGCTTGACTCTTGGGTCTTTGATTCAATGTTTTGAATGGGAGAAGATTGGAGAAGAAGAGGTGGATATGACTGAAGGTGGAGGAATCACAATGCCTAGAGCTAAACCGTTGGTAGTCATGTGTAGATCACGTGCCTTTGTTGGTAAAATCCTACAAGAGTCCGCTTGATAGTAGACTTTTTTTGTTAATGCTAATACATGTGTTTAGGCAACGGTTATGTTTGTATGTCGGAGGTATTACTAATTTGGTACAATGTAAAATGGGGAATTCATGACAATTAAGACGAGTGCATGACAATAAATCGATTATGACAACAAAACATACAACATTAATCTCTAGCTACATGTATATAGATGAAGCGAGAACAGAAGGAAATGAAAGTTTTAAGCGGTTTTCTTTTTATCAGTTAATCAAACATAGTATCACCAGATAATATTCCATGTCATACACGAAATCAATATTATTATTAAAATTAATATTTTTCTACTTATGTAGTATATGTTTTAAAAATTGAATACAAAAAATGTACCTCTTTACAATTTTATATCCAAACGGAACCCCTACTGCTTCAAAAATCATTTCCAAAATATTCCGTTGAAAATCAATTTTTGAAAGAGTTCATTTTATACAATCGGCCATGTTTTAAATACTAATCAACACTATAATAAAACATTGTGTCTCTCGTGAAACAAATCAATTTTTGAAAGAGTCCATTTTAGATAATTGCCCATATTTTCAGGTTGCTTTTACTCTGGTCACATGTCGTCTAGCAGAACTTGGGTACATTTTGTGGGTGATCAAAAGCTTGTGTATGACTTACATGTGGCCTCATGTGAGATTTGGCCGGAATCTTCTTCAGCGATTGATGTGATCAATAACAAAGAAAAGTGGCCTCGTTTTCACACATATTTGGGTCAGATTCATCACCTCATTAGTGAGGTCTAGGAATACAGTTTCGTAAAGTCTCTGTCGCAAGCCAACACAATTGCCAAGGAGATTGCTCGAAGTGTAACTGGCGATGGACAGTTCATATCATATTTGTTGATATGAGACCCATCTTGGCTCCATTCTCGAATTCAAGAGGAAAAGTCGCCAATCGTTCACAATTTGACTTATGCTTTATGCATGAATTGGGTTATGTTTCCAGAACTATGTTTTTATCGATGAACTACTAATATGACAAATAAAATATTCATTTTCTAAATGTGCTTCCATAATAATAGTATTACTACATAATACCCGCAGAACCATTTTATGATTAAAAAGTAAAATAGTTTCATTAATATAATATGTTTTAAAGATTAATAATATAATGGGTATGATTTAAAAATAAAAATAATGATTATTTTGTTTATGAATATAGTTGATGAAAAAATGCTGACAAATGGTAGATTAAGCAACTTATATTGGTTTTAAAACATTTGAATCATAGTATATGTATGGAAAATAATCTATTTTTTTTTAATATGGATATGATTGTGATGATTTAATTTTTCACAAAAATATAGTCAAACAAAGATAAGAAGTTAAAGTATACTGATTAAAAATTAATTAATATAATATAATTGGATATTAGAACTTTCTTATTCAATTTGATTGGCTATTAAACATTTTAAAAATATTAAACTTTTTTTTAATGTTGAAAAGTTTATTTTTGAAAACTAATTAAATTGCAGAGATTTCCATTTGACATTTATATCCTTAAAGATTTTATTTTAATTGTTCTTTAAGTGATACTTTGACATTACATTTTATGTAATTCCTTACATATTTGAACTTATTTAATAAATGTATGACCCTAATTAGCCCTGTAACAGATCCGGATATCCGGTTTTTTCAGGATATCCGGATCCGGATTCGAAAGATTCGTTAAATTAGGATTCATATCCGGATCCATAACAAAAATACTGAATTCAATAAATTTTCCCATAAATCATTTCCAAAAGTTGATAAAAGTCATAAAAAGTTTAGCAAACATCACAATAGCAATAAGTTTATCAAACTAGCATAAAATAGTTTAGAAGATTTGAGTAATAACAAAAACAATAGAGCAGATTTGACTCGCCACATCCTAATGCATCTTCACGTTCATGCCCTTCACTGTCCTTCATATTCTCATTATAATCTGAAAAAATAAAGACTGGATTAATCTTTTTGCAGAACAATGAAATAGAAACAAATAAAGAAACTATGAAATTCAAAGAAAAAACAAAATCTAAACTATAAAATTCAAATAACCATCGAATATTAATAAAACAGACAACTCTCAAAGTCAGCTACTCAACTATAAAATTTCTGTAACCATCGAGTCTTAATAAAATAAACAACTCTCAAACTCAGCTACTCAACACAAAATACAGAACTATAAGCAAATTATCACTAGAAACTAGAAAGTATAAACAACCAATAAGCAATAATACTCAGAGTCTTACTAAAAACATGATCATGGTTGTATGCTTAGAGTCTTCACTTCGGTATAAGATAAAAACCAGACTTGATTAGTATTTGAAAAGCTATTAAAAATTCATAAAAGTGGGAAATTAATAAAATATAAACCTGATTCGATATTCTCAAGCTCAGCAAGTAGTTCTTCTATGTTTAAATCTTCTTCATCATCGCGATACCAATCTTGTGTGCATATAAGAGTTTCCACAGTTCTTGGTGTTAACGAACTACGGAAACGATCAAGTACCCGACCCCCTGTGCTAAACGCAGATTTCGATGCAACAATTGAAACATGTATAGCCAACAAGTATCTTACCATCAAAGATAAAATCTTATACTTAGACTCGGTAGTCTTCACCAATCTAATTAAAACTTGGATTCTTTCGATACCCCCAAATATTACCTAAATAAGGCTCTAGCTCTGATTTTATAAGCTCTGCCCTTTCATTCCTCAACATCATCAAACATTGCGTCCATGAGTGAATGTCTCTTCTCTTTGTCCTTAGACTGTGACTCTGAATCTCTTTTTCTTTGGGAAGATTCCACTGGATCTTGAGATAAATAATATGAAAATAATCTGTCCAAAGCATCTGTGATCTTGTCAACCAAACAATTAGCCTCATAAGATGGGTATGTACCTTCAATCATCCATTTTACCCATCTTATTTTGTATCGCGGATCAAGAACTGCAGCAACATAGATCATCATGTTTGTATTGTCAAAATTTCCCCAATACTTATAAAACTTCAGCTTCATTTTTTCAGCCATAGCTTTCTTGTGTGTGTCCTCTAATGTATCCATCTTCACTATCATCCAGCCCACTCCGAATATCTCCTTCATATATGTATTTCCAGTAACATATTTAGACCCAGAGATATTCACAGTTGCATCACAAAAATACTGCAAAATTTTACACAATGCAGTAGCATATGACCAATCAGTTTCACTTGGTACAGATTCTGGTAAATTCTGCAACATACTTTTCATCTTCTAGCTCAAGCATATCAAACCCTTTCTTCAGACTCACAGCAGCTTGTAGCATTAGAAAAGTTGAATTCCATCTTGTTTCAACATCTAAACCTAGATCAGCCTTTGTTTCAACTTTTTGAACCTCCAAACACTCCTTAAACCTTTTTAGCCTACTAGGTGAAGATCGAACATACCTAACAGCTGATTTAATCCTAAAGATTGAACCATGTGCTTCTTTAAGACTGTCTTTCACAATCAGACCTAAAATATGTGCTCCACAGTGCATGTACAAAAATTCTCCACCCAAAACCGTTGTTCTCCATGAAGTCAACTTTTTCTTCAAGTACTTTAATGCAAGATCATTAGAACTTGCATTATCTACTGTAATGGTGAACATCCTTCTAATCCCCCAGAAAATATAACACTTCTCAGCCATTTTACCAACTGTTGCACCAGCATGATTATCAATTATGTAGAAATTGATGATTCTTTTGTGCAACCTCCATTTGTCATCTATATAGTGAGCAGTTAGATACATATAGCTCAGATTCTGTATAGATGTCTAACAATCCGTAGTCAGAGAGATACTGCCTTTGTAGTTTCTAAAAAAATCTTAAGCTTGCTCCTTTCATCCTCATAAAGTTGTAAACAATCTCTAGCCACTGTTTGGTGACAAGGGATATCAAAACGTGGTTGAGCAATACTCATGAATCTTCTAAACCCCTTATGTTCAACAAATCTAAAAGGCAACTCATCCATAATGATCATTTCTACTAATGTCTTACGAGTTACTTGTTGACTAAATGCTATATAAGATGGTACTTTACTCCCTACAACCCCATCCACTTGATTCTGATGATATAATGTTGATTGCTTCAGCTTTTTACCATTATTTTCATCATCATCTTCTCGATCCATCAATCTACATATAGGTATGTGTTTTAACATTGCACTAGTTGTGACACCATGCTTAGTTCTACATGTAATCATTGCTCCACAATGAATACACTTAGCTTTGTCAGAATTATTACTCTTCACAAAATGTAACCAAACCTTAGATCTTTTCTTCGATTCCTCAACATTTGCTGAAGACTCTGTCTCTTGATGTTGTTCATTTTATTCTGGCTTGGAGGTTTTATCAGTAGTACCAAAATTTGCTGTAGAATTAGTAGTATCATCGGTCGAATCCATCTACACAAAGAAAAGAAACGATAAATTTCACCATTCATATAAATGCAATTATGTAGTTTCTTAATTTCTCACAACTTAGACAATCTCTTCCTTAACCACAACAACTTTTAATTCCAGATATAATAAAGCAAAAGGCTCAGAGACTTTTCAAAACAAAAATCAAATTTAAGAGCAAGAATATAGATAACTAAAAAGACATGAAGCTTAATAATCAAACACATATTCAAAATGAGACACGAACTAAACAAATTTTCAAACACCAATTCAAAATCAGACATGAAATTAACACAATTTCAAAATCAAACACGAACTGAACACAAATTCAAACACCAATTCAATCTAGATTCAACAAACTAAAATGAATCAGAGAAATAAAAAATCATCGACTTAAGCCCACAAAAATTAATACATAGAAAAGATTCAGAGAAACAGATCCATACCTTTGAGAACGATAGATTTCACGAGGACAAGTCAAACTGTAAGAAAGAGAAGTGTCGAGGAGATAATTTTAGTATTTAGACTCAAGAAGGAAGAACTGAGAAAGAGAAGAAGCGTTGTCGATTTCATCAAAATAATTATAATGTGATTTAAATTGGGCTTTAACACCAGATGGCTTTATTTGGAACTGGCTCTATTACAGAGTTTTTTTTGCTTATCAAATTATTTTATTAGAGCTTTTTTTATTCATTAATGGGCTATACAAAATTACACATTAATAGACTATACAAAAATCTACCGGATATCCGATTATCCGTATCCGGATCCGGATCCGCCAGATCCGAAATCTTATTATCCGGATCCGGATCCGTTTCAATAGGATAGCCATTTTTCGAATCCGGATCCGGATCGGATCCCAGATATCCGCAGATACCGGATATTAATCTCAGGGCTAACCCTAATATTAGTAGAGATGTAACCAATAGTATAATATGATTAAATTATACACAAATAATTGAGTTGAATAAATCTATGTCCTCTTCGTGGATTTTGCTTTTATGGTGATAGAGAGTCAAAGAGACTTGAAGAGTTTAATGGAAGATAATTCTTGATGAAGAAGAGATGGGGTGATTGACTGATTTCAATTGGTTAAAATTAGAAAGAAATTAAAGATTCGAGAAGTTATGGGTTTTGTGAGCTCAAAAAAAATTTGGAAGTTTCTCTACAACATATCGCAGGTTCACATGTATGTCTCGGTGAGCTCAATCAGCCGATTGAAGTTTCTCATGTATGTATGATCTAATTTTACAATTACGTATCTGATTATTAGACGTTTACGAATTAATCGAGAATGCAAGTAATTTCCACAACATATATGCAATTCCTACTCTATCTCTCTTTAAAATAACTTAATTAATAAACGCTACATTAATGGCTAATTAGATAATATCTCTCTAAAAATAATAATACATATATTATATCATTGTCACTAAACGATGTCGTTTTGGTTGTTCCATCAAATTTTTAACAGAGTGAACAATGGCAATATCGACAATATAGATAGGAGTTATATAACGGGTGATTTTTGACTTCATAGGATTGAATTACATAACTTTGAGTTGAGGGTTGATCTTGCAAAAAAAAACAAAGTTTTATGGTTTTTTGCAGAAACCCCAACAAATAATATTAGTAACTCCCTGTTTAAGACTTCCTATGGTCCTTTTTTTTTGTCATCTGAAAGATATATTAGAAACTTGAACAGAAATTTTACATCATCGGAAACGCCATAACCCGGCGAAACAACGAAAAGTCCCCGGAGACTACAATCCAAATTAAGGGAGACACATATTTTAACAACTAACATGCCAATCCTAAAAACGAAATTGATCAAAATCCAAAACTGATTCCTAAATAAACAAACCTAAATCTGAATTCTTGCAACATCACCTTGCTTACAAATCTCCCAACTTGACTTGAAGAGAATAAGAACGAGAAAATCCCAAAAAAGAAATTTAGCACTTCCTCTGGTCCCTTTATAAGATGTTTTATTGTTATATTAGTTTATGATACAAGAAAGTGGATGAATCAAACTGCATAGAGCTAGACCGTTGCTAGCCATATGCAGGACCGGTTCTAAGGGAGAGCAATATGTGCAACTCCACAGGACCAAAAACAAATTTTCACCTTTTCTCTTTAATATTAGGGTCCAATTTTTTGTTTCCTTAGTTCCTTCACTAATATTTTTTTTGGGTCTTCTGGCAGGATCCACTAGAACTATGAGCCGCCCCTGGCCATATACATAGTGTGGATACAAAATCTCACGTCTGCGCAATAAAATAATAAAATATTTATTAAGTAAAATAAGATTTGTGTAAGAAAGTGAACAAGTAAATAGAAATTAAGTTTAACAAGAAAATAGTGAAAAAGTTGTGTATATTGATATTTTGTGTAAAATGAGCGACCTCTTTACAAGACTATGAAGGTCGATATTTATATATGAATCATAGAATAAATGCTAAGAATAATGATTAATTAATTCTATCATTCTCTTTTAAGTCATCGGTTTCGACCTAAGCTTTAATGTCGTGATGCTCTCTATTTTGAATGAAATCTTCTCCGATGAGCAGATCCACCTCGCTTCCTCCTCTACGAGGCTTCACTACTCCCCAGATTTTACTTTGCTTTTCCGAGCTCTTGCTTAGTTCGCCAGCTCTTTTATTCTGATTTTTCTGATAATCTTTTCAATGTTTTAAATACGATAACATGTGTCATAATCTGGAGAGAGTGGATCCTCGGTATCAACACATAGCATGTGGTTTTGTTGGTAAAATCTACAGAAGTCTGTTTGATTATAGATTTTTTTTTTTGGTAACATGCTTGATTATAGACTTAAACGATAATATACATGTGTTTAGACATGTATGTTGGAGGTATTAGTACTCTAGTACTATATAAAACGAGGAATTTATGACAATTAAAATGAGGAATACTTGACAATAAATCGATAATGATAACAAAACATATATACTTAATAAGTTTTATCAAAAAAGAAATATATATCATTAATCTCAGTTTGTATAAAAATAATTAGAGAGAGATTAATGATATATCATATGTTTTCAAAAAAATTATAAAATAAAAAAAATGACTTTAAATTCATAACATAATTGAAATTTCATAATATAATTATGGTTTTGAGTGATAATGATAATAAGCTTTTATTTTCCTTTAGATTATTTGATTTAATGGTGTTAATCTAAGTGACTTAAAATTATATTAAACTTTTAAAAGACCCATATTAGAATAAACATATAAATGTCATGGGTGGTAGTAGACCGACTTATTATAATTGGACTCAATGTGATAACAATGGGTCAAAAATGGTTAAGGCTAGGTGTTTTGAGGGGGGGGGGGATAGTTCCTGAAGTATGGTATAATATGTTTAGAATATTTTTTTTTCTCTATTAGGATTGTATAAAAAAGCCTAATGGTTTGTAACATTATTGGTAAATAAAAAAATCCTAGAAGTAAACTGTATTCACCTCAAATAACTCTCGTTTTTTTCTCTTTCATTTTTATTAGGGTTTTGATTAATTCTTCACAAATTCACGTTAAAATGCAACTCTTGATGATAAATAATTTTATAATCATGTTTTGAATAGTAGAATTTTAAAAGATATTATTTAATGACAAATAACATAATAACTTTGATTTAAGAAGTCATTTGAAATATACTTTCCAAATAATATTAGTAAGGTTATAGATAAAATGAAAATAGAAGGAGCCAACCAAAAAACAAATCTCAATCTAAAGTAAAGGATATGTTATATTTTTTCACATTTTTAGGGCCATCAAATATATTAAATAGAAAATTTAAGCATTTATTTTTATAACCCTAGTATACATGTATCATGTGATAATTATCTTCTATATATTAAAAGAGAAACATTGATGTTTACGTGTCAAATCTATGATTTTCAGCTTTTTATTTCATTAAATCTGTTTTTTACCAAGAGTTATTCCAATAAACATTTATATTTGAATTAGTTTAGTTAGTTTTAATTGAATTAGTTTAGTTAGTTTTGTTTGATATGTCAAGAATGAAACAATCTTGCTAGTTATCCAACAATTCAAATTTATGAAACTATAAATATGTATAGTAAAATCAAATACAATAATTTTATTATTTTGAAACGTAATAAAAAGCTATACTATATTAATTATTTTAATAAATTCTACTATAAATAAAATTAGGGATATTATAAATAATGGCTATGGAGAACCTAATAATTAGTTCTCTCACCTACATCATCTTTCATCACACTATTCATATACAGTTACCCCCATAAGTTATGACGCTATCCCTACCACAATTTTAACGAGATAAGTATTTTGTTAACGATCTAAATATTTGAAAAAGCTTAGTTTCAATTTTGATGGATAATGATTTTATTAGAACGATAAATATACATTATATCACATGGCATATATGAATCACAACTAGGTTACTATTTAACGTGGAATCAAATATAATGTATTTTTTGTGATAATTTATTTATTAAGATTATAAATATTGTGTTACACAGATAAATATTGTTATAATGTTAACAAATAAGTTCTCGCTACTAACTTTATCCATTATCTACCAGATAAATACATTACTATATTAATAACATATCTTATACCCCGTTAAATAATAATTTAAATATGAATCTATATATGTCACATGATATAAATTTTTTTACCGTATTAATAAAGTAATTACCTGTTGACATTTTACTTTTATCTTTCCCAAATATTGCGTTCGCTAGCAAATTACTTATCCCGATCAAATTACGAGAGACATTTTTTTCAGATTCGAATATGGATGTGAGAGAACTAAATAAAATAAAATAGCTGCTACTAAACTATAATTTTGGGATTATCTATGGTTATTTATTTTTTTGACCCATAAAATTATCAATCAGATTAAACACCATAAAACTCATCCGTACATACTACGAGCTGTAATCTAGTAGTCATATATATGAAATGAGGCTAACTCTCTTTAGTTTTGTGAAACGCGACTAACCAAAAAACTGTCATGTGACTGAAATAAATTAATGCTAATTAATTATGGGTTGTTATTTTTATTTCTTTACGGTTTACATCTTTTTCGCCATATACTCCATTGGTAGTCATTTAATATTTAAGATAGTGCTCTCTAAAACTCATATTTCAGTTCCTATAAGACATTTACATGTACTCTCAACATGATAATTGTCCTAAACTTTTATTGAATCTTAAATCTGATGACATTTGTGATTTTCACATATTTAAACTTGTAACTCGATTATATCACAAAGAAAACATACACATATAAGTGGATGTTAGTCTAAAATATATATATATATATATATATATCACATAACCACATATTATCAAGGTGATTAATTTTTTTCCAACTATCAAGATGAATAAATTATAGTTAGAAACAAATAACAAAATATAATAAAAAAAATAACACTAGTAACTCTCAATTCAATACCACTAGAGCTCTGAATACTCTTACAATCAAACATAAATAAAATAACCATAACAAATCAGAAAACAAAAAACAACAAAAACTCACAATTGAAAAATAAAAAATACTTCTAACTATTAAAAAGACAAAGAAACAAATACCTATGAATTATGATCTAGTGGCCCCTTAGTCAATCAGAGGCAGGGGTTCAATATAATTTTCAAAAACAATTGTAAGTAAAATGGTCAATTATTATTTTAAAAAATTAGAAAAGAATCTAAGAATATCATATTTGAAAGTTCATTTTCGTTTTTATTTTTATTAAAATTTAAAGAAAATCACCCATTTTATTAAAATATATATTGAGTAGGGCTCAAAAATATATTTTTTGTTATAATGAAGGGCAAACATTTTTTTTTCTTACCTTAGGACATTTAAATTTCTTGGGCTAGGGCTGCTTGATTACGCTTAGTGGCCCTAGGTTCAAATTATTTTTGGTAAAACATATAATAGAATTATTAGTATGGTGAAACATGCTCTTCACTAGAATGCTCCTCAAAATTTAGAAGGATGTTTTTGAGTTAATGGGCTATGAGCTAAAAATGAATAAATGATGCATGCTCTCTACTAGCGATAGAAAGTTTGGTCTCTGAGTCCCAGATAGAGAGTAAAATTTTGTTTTTGTTAAACAAAAAAATAAAACAATTAGGTTTAACTCACTTTAATAAGCATCTTTTTATTTATATTAATTTATAAAAAATGGTTGGCTAACATATTTTAGTGGTAAATATATTTATTGGGCTATACTTGAATATAAATTTAACTGATATATTAAAATACTTTCTAAAATTTAACTGAACTCCATCCTTGGGTTCGAAACTAATCGGATTTGTCCGACAATCGAATAAGTAAAATAAAATTCTCACAGCTATCAGAGAATTATGAATGATCAAACAATGAAGTCATGTCGTTTAAATAAACATACAAAATAAGTTTTGTGATGAAGCACTTTAGTTTAGTTGGATGAAAATAAACTATCCACATAACGGTACATATACACGAGACGACATAATTTAATTAGCGACAAAGACAATGCAACATCATTATATCAATAAATAATTGATCAATTAAAATTACAAATCTAAATTTGAGTGGGTTAAAGGAGTCTGAACGAAATTGCAAGGTCAAAAACAATTAGGACACGGCTATATACATACACTGATACACACATATCCATACAGTTTCGTTTTGATGTATTGACATTGTCATTACTTCTTCCTCTTCCTCTGATCCACACTTTAAAGGGTGTGACGAAAAGTCAAATATTGGTGGCGAACTTCACAATTGGCTACTTTCATAAATTCATCTTATAAGTATGGTTTAAAGTCCATTTTAATATGTTTTTATTAAATACAAATAATTCTTCTATATGAAAAAAAGAATGAAGCAGATAAATTTCTCACTCTTTCGTCAGCACATAAGAAAAATAGATGAAGTGACCTAATGTCGACAAGTAACAAATAATTAAACACCTATGTCTATAATTAAATATCATAATATTAGTGGGAAAAAAAAACCAAAGAAAAAAAACTTGGTTTTTTTTTTAAATATTAAGAGGTAATTCTCTAAATTCAAAATAACAATTTGTAATATTAGTTTCGTCACAGTTACTCAAACCGATGACCTCTATAATCTTTGTCAGTTGAATTAAAGAGATTTGATAACAAAATTTGGTTTTTACTGAACAGCCCCTATCAAATGTGAGTGACAGATGAGAAATAACAAATTTTGTTTGTACTGTCTGAAAATTTCTATTCCCTTTGGCTTTGGATGAAAGATTCATACACGAAATGACGATTGTGCAGCTAACACAGTTGTCACTTTCATGTTTATATTATGTCGTCTATTTTATCAATGGTTGATTTGTATTTCATATCTTGTTCTAAGTGTAAAAAGATTAAAATTAAATAATTAATAAAATTTCTTAGATTATGTTCTTTTAGATAAAACATCTTACAAACCGAAATAGAGAAAGTATATATATATATATATATATATTTATCAAAAAACAGTATATAAAAAAGATTTAACCACAAAAATTGTGGAGAAAATATAAAATCGTAAGAAAAATGGATGAATCCTCATCAATTATATAAAACTGCATGCGATTTATGAATAGCAAAAATCGAGCAGAAAATATATAAACTAAAGCCTAAATGAAAGTAGGTGAATACTTATAAAAACGTATAAAACTGCGTCTTTGTCCAAAAACATCCAAAAATATCAGTCAATTCATATTTCAAAAAAGAAAAATCCTAACAAAATTCAATAGACCCTCAAAAATCTATTAAGTTATTTTTAAGATCTTCTAAGATGTATACATTAAAAATTAAACCTTAACACAAAGGATGATACCTGAGATATTATTAACAAAAAAATATGAACACATCATTTAAAAGAAAATTGAAATACTTACATGAATTTATGCAACTTGACATAATTATACGAAATTTAAATAATTGAAACAAAACCAAAGACTGGGACACTGGGTCGCCTCACGTATGTTAACTATGTGATTATTTAACCTAACTCAGGGGTATATGCTGACCTTCGTATATAATAAAAATATATAAATATATATACATATAATTTGTTTTGTTATATATATATATATATATATATATATATTATATTCGGCAACCCGAAGGAAATTGTGGTTTTCACATTGATAAAGTTAAAAAAAAAAATACAATATCGACAAGAAAATTTGTATAAATAAATGACAATAATATGACTGAAGCTGCAAACTGAAATCAAGTTCCTCAACGACACAAAAAATGTCTTCCAGCATCGATCACAAGGCTATGGCAGCACTTATCCATGGCCAAGGATGTGCTAACAGCCTCAAGACGCTCCTCGAAAACCACAAAATAAGCTTAGCTTCAATCGAGCCACTCACCAACACCATTCTTGATTCTTTCTCACTTGCTCTCTCTTCTATGAATTCTCCTCATCCTCCACTACAAGATCGGTCTTCTTCTCGAAATATGGCAGGACCTTTGCCCCGTAGATCATCAAAGAAGTAAGTTACTAAAAAAACTCGACTCTCATTGCATATATTATATATATACAAAGTTCGTGAAGTAGCAAATGTGTTTTCAATAAAATCTTGGATAATTGCTGTAATATAACATTGCAGAAAGAGTGATGGAGCAAAAGATTTAGAGAGTTACAGAGACGATTCCCCGAATCCTCTATTAAGTGATGGCTTCGCCTGGAGGAAATATGGACAAAAAATCATCAAAACCTCTCCATACCAGAGGTTGGTTAATTAGATATGTTACAAACAGATCCAATACTCTATTTAAAAAAGATTAAATGTGATTTGTAAGAGAAATTCTTTAAAGTACAAACAAATGAAGTTTTTTTTTGGTTAGGAATAGCACCAAAAACAATTATGAGACATTTATAGCAGTTTATAATTAATTTTTTATTTATTTTGGATTAACTATTTTAGGGTTTACAGTATGGTTTCAGGAGGTAGGATTTTGGGTTTTCAAACCCGAAATCCTAAACGCATAAGGTTAAGAGATTCGTACTCTATAAAAGAATTACCTTTTAATAAATGATATATATGGTATAAATGAAAATATGTGCTAAATATGACATAAAACTTTATTATGTGCTATTTAAGATAATTGGTCATATTTAGAATGGAAAACGAAACCATAAAAACCTCCAATTGATAAAAAATTTCAACAAAAACATCTAACCATTTTTGTTTTCAAAACAAAATTTAAAGTTGATAAAATTTTTTAACAAAAACTTTTAACTATTTTTGTTTCCAAAAAAACCTCCAAGTATAAAATTTCACTTATTTAAATTCTCAAATTTCAAATAAGAACTCTAGATGAAGAAAGTTAATTTTTGAGTCTGATTGATGGTTGATTGATGGTCAACGACAACTCCTGTTAATTTAGTAAATACAAGTTAACTATTTGTTAATTCCGTTAGTTTTGAATAAGAAACTTAGATGAAAAATCAATTTTCTGTAGTAAACAACATAAAAAATACATGAAAAGTAGACAAATGGAGTTAATAAATAGTTAACATGCATTTATTCTGTTAACACTCAACCCTCGATGGAATTCAAAGTTGAGAATTTGAAAGTTTAAATAAGCAAAATTTTATATTTGAAAGTTTATTTTGGAAACAAAAATAGTTGGAGGTTTTTGTTAGAAAATGTTTTCAACTTGGATGTTTTTTTTATCGTACTTTTCCTATTTACAAATGTAACTATCTTTTTTTTTCCTTTGTAAATTACAGGTGTTATTATCGGTGTACCTATGCAAAAGAAGAAAACTGCAATGTTACAAAGCGGGTGCAAAAGATCAAAGATAATCCTCCAGTGTACAGAACTAATTATGTGGGAAAACATGTGTGTAAAGCATTTGCAGTTAAGGATGATACATACGGTTCCACAATTATCCACTTCGACAAATTTGTGACTGAACCAGTTAAGCCTCAACACGCAAAAATTGACCACCAAGCAATTGTCATGGAGAACAAAGATGCAGACCAAAAATGTGATATGAACGATCTTTTGTTTGATGATGACCAATTTTGGGCAAACGAGTTTCCCCCATTGTCACCAGAAGACTTTATGTTTTTGGACAACGTTGCTGCTTTTCATTAGAACCTTATCTAGTTTTGAAGAATACATCAATTAATCAAGCTTTTTTTTATGTTCTCATGGTGGAGATTGGAGATTGATTGATTCTTCACTTCTTTTCAGGTCCATATTTTGTAGTTTAGATTCATATGCGTTACCTTTTTTTTTGTTTTCTTGCGTCAAATTTACAGTCTTTTTTTTTTTTTTTGGTCAGAGCAAGTTTTGTCAGTAATATTTAAGACAGGTTGTCAACCATTTTATGGTCATCGCTCATGTTCAATTAGATTCAACATTAGTTATATATAAAAAAAAACTTACATATAAAATATATTTTTTAAAAATAGGTAAAAAATATATACTTCATATAAACAGTTACACTATCCAAATTGGTAAGAATACTATTTGTATACGGGTATTTCAAGTAACTACAAAAAGATTGGATATTTTATAGAAATTTGGTTTCAGAAACTTTCGATAATTTATTTAATTTTAAAATATTTTAGATAATTTAGATAATTTAGTTACTTTATAAAGAAAGATAATTCATCTATTTGGATTCATTTTACAATATTTTTAAAAAATTTATCAATTTAAAACAAAATTTTAATTTTTATCAAAAATAAATAGTTAATTTCTATACTTTATTCTTGTATATGATAATAGTTGATAAAAAATATTAAGGATATTAACTTTGAGTTCCGTTAAAATCTTTCTTTAATTTTAGGAGTTTTGTCAAATTACCTTGTTATCCTATGTTTAATAAGATTATTAAATATTTTCTTAGTTTATTTAACTATTCTTATTAAAATAATAATAAATATTTTCATTTAATTAATTTGTTTTCGAAAAATGACAGATTATACCAGATACAGTTATTACCATTAAAATTTTTAAAAGTTTTTTAAAAATACTACCATATTCCACCAAAATCGCCAAAATTCCTGTCAAATTCTGCAAATAGCGAAAACATTCAACTAAATTTAGATGCAACCATTTCCATCATTTTATAGTTTACTGTTTCTATTAAACTCTGCTTATCTACTTTTTATTCCCAACATTTGCGTCTGACATGTCACAATTAAGTAATTTCATTAGTCAAAAATAGACAACCAATATTTTCTTGGGGCCTACACTTTTGGCATATTTGATGGTTTTGTGAGTTTCATATGTTTTTTCTGCTCATGTTCATTAGATGTTCTTCTTTACAAAAATATTCTTTTCAACAAATAAAAAGATATATCTCTTTCGTAAGATGACGTAGCTCAAGTGACGTAACTCAAATGACGTATCATTAGCCGAAGAAGACCCTGGCCAATCCACGTGGCCTGCTTGGTGAACGTTAGCGACAAATCCAGAGAGGCAAATGAAATCCCAAAGTCTGCCAAGAAATATTATTTTCTATGCGCCGTTTGGCGTTAAGTCTTTAAGGTTTTTAAAAACAATGTTTAGCTATACAAAAAGTTTATTTTTGAGTTATAATTACTTAAACATAAATTTTTTTGTTGACTTTGATGGTTCTGTTAATCTGATTGCCTTAACTATTAACAAAAGCATTTTTTGAATCAAAATCTAATTTTTAATATTTTAATTTGGGTTAAAAAGAAAAAATCGTCGGAATGTAGGTACATGAAAACTTTCATTTAAGTATGTAGTCACAACAGTTTTTAAAAACAATGTTTAACCACACGAAAAGTTATTATGTGCTAATATGATTTTATTAATATATAACATGTTTATAACCTGCAGGCGACCAAGCAACTCACTCTTTCAAATACTAGGTCCATGAAGATGAACGACGATGTACTTGCTGTTGCTATCAGCCCTGATGCTAAACATATTGCAGTTGCACTGCTTGATCCTAAACAGAAACCAATGATTTAAACCATGTCATCAAATGATACTTTAACCACATTCCTATCTCTCTTATAGCATTTTTTTTACTTATATAACACCAATTTGCTTACCTTATATTGGTTTCAGGTTTTCTACATGGATTCTCTAAAATTCTACCTGTCATTATATGGTCACAAGTTGCCTGTGATGTCCATTGACATCTCATCGGATGGAGAGTTGATTGTAACTGGTTCTCAGGACAAGAATTTGAAAATTTGGGTTTGGATTTTGGTGATTGTCACAAGTGTATCTTTTCTCATGGGGACATGTACCTCTAAAGTTCTTACTATACTTTTTAAAATAGCATTAAACCATTACCGTTCTTTTCTGTGTGTTAAGACTCCTTGGAATTGGTAAAACATTGTGGTGCTTAAGTGACACATGACTTTGTTTTACAGTGTCTTGGGTGTAAAGTTTGTTCGGAATACCCATTATCTATTCAGCATTGGGAAAGACCGCCTTGTGAAGTATTGGGATGCCGACAAATTCGAGCTATTGTTAACGCTTGAAGGACATCATGCAGAGATTTGGTGCATTGCTATCAGTAATCGTGGTGATTTTACCGAGTTATAAAAACAATGAAAACTTTTCGTGTAGCTAAACATTATTTTTAAAAATCTTTGTGCCTATACCCCCATGGTCCTTTCTTTCTAACACAAATTAAAACATTGAAAATTAGATTTCGGTTTAGAAAATGCTTATGTTAATTGTTAAGGCAATCTGCTTAACAGAACCGTCAAAATTAATAGAAAATCCATGTTTATATTGGCTATAACTCGAAAACAAACTTTTTTGTGTGGCTAAACATTGTTTTTAAAAATCTTTGTGGGTACAGATTTAAATGAAAGTTTCCATGTGGCTACACCCCGATGCACCTATTGGTATTTTCTTCATCAAAATTATCATCATAATTATTGTGAGGAAACGTCCACAAAATTTCTATAGAAGAAACCAGAAAATGTTTTCTTTGACATTTAGCCTAAATCAAGTGCATAAAAATAGTGGGTAACTTAAAAATGTTGGAATCAGTTAGCCATTTATATATTTGATTTCATGAGTTTTAAAAAATATTGTATTTACCATATTAAAACCCAATTAAATTGTAAATTGTAACTAAAGATATATATTATTGGTACCAGATTTAGCACAATTACTATAAATCCGAAATATATCAAGAATAAACCTGTTTAAAGGCCCAACAAAGCTCGGTCCATAAAGATCTACGCCAACTTGCCAAAAATAGAAGATGTAATTAACTGAAAAAAAACGACAAGAATGAAAAAGAAATTTGATGTCAAGACAGAAAAAAAATTTATACGCTTCTCAAATCGCTATAAATAAAGAGTTACTATACCTCCACAAATCATTCAAAAATCACTACAGAAGACTTGAGAGCTTAGAATCTTTATTCTCTAGTCTTTTGTTGTTTAGATAAGAAAAAAAAAACCCTAAATTTCCTTTTTATCATCTTTTCATATTAATAATATATACAAATTTCTCGAAACCCTAATTTCTAATTCGATTCAGCCCTAGTTATGTGTTTGATCTGAAACTTTAGATACAACATATATTATATTATATAATTGTTAAAAATAGTGACGACTGATGAATAATATGATCACATCATTTTAAAACGTCCCTTTATGTAAAGAATATCATTTTGAACCACAGAAAAAAAAAATTGAACAATTTCTAGACATCGAGTATATACTATAATTATTGTTCTTGACAAAAAAAAAACTATATTAAGATATTATTAACCAAAATAGATTAATTAGGTGAATTTAGCTAGCTGGAAAAATAATTAATTTATAAAATCGTTGTTACACACTTTATACAAATGAAAAAAAAATGACATGTTGTCGCAAGATAATTTTTTTTCCTCGATACTTTCTATATGCAAACAGCAAAGTACAAGCAAAAATAAATCAAATTAAATTTCCACAAACACAAAAAAATTAATAATTCAAACATTGAACACAAGGCGGTGATAAAGTTTGGTTAACTTTGTAATTATCATTGATACTTGTTTGAGAATTATTTTCTCCCTGACAAAATCATTAGAAGATCAAAGACACTTCTTCTACAGGTAAAGTCAAGATTCAACAACCAAATCACTTCTTCGACTTCTTCTTGGTTACCTCTGCTTGTTGAGGTGTTAGTCGTCTAT
Organism: Cardamine occulta; assembly: GCA_028015245.1. Lineage (NCBI taxonomy): Eukaryota > Viridiplantae > Streptophyta > Magnoliopsida > Brassicales > Brassicaceae > Cardamine > Cardamine occulta. Next base: position 5,152,919 of record CM051367.1, read on the forward strand.
GTTAATGTCAAAATTGTATCATACTTAAAATCAGATATCTACATAACTGTAGACTGAGCCAAAAATCATATAAAAAAAGTTTACATTGAAATTTAGGAGAAAACGTCAAGTGAAGAGCTACAGATGATTCCAGCTTTAAACACAAACTACGTTGGGCATAGTTTTCAGAAAAGAAAAGAAACAAAAAGAGAGAAAATCTCACTTCTCTTCATCCAGATCTGGAGGGATGTGTATGTTAGGTTGGTCTTTGTCACTTCTCTTTATCCCATTTGTCTTTAGGGGTCTCTCCTGAATCAACAATCACAACTTTCTTCCACGGTTTACCAGTTCCAGCTTCACCTTCAATGACTCATGTTTCACCCATAAATATACCTTTCACCGGAAACTGGGATTTGTATTTGTCGAGAAGTGTTACTCCACTACTATCGAAAAGTTGAATCCTCCAGATAGAATACTTTTAAAAATTATATTTCAAAAGTCTTTGTAAAATATCATGTCAACTTCTATTATTTTGAAAGAGTTTCTATATGAAACAAAAAACATTCAACTCTATTAGCCAATAACACTAAACTTTACCATAATCATAAAGTTAGTTAAATTCATTTTGTTTGAATAACACATAACTTTAATCAACTTTTAAAAATCTTGAAACCAATATAACTCATGACCTTCAATGATTGTAAACAAAGTTTTAAAACTACCAAAACCAATAACACAATATGTTAATAGAGTTTTGAAAATTCAATATTGTATAATACTCAACTCTTGAAAAGTTTTAACACTTTAAAAATCTTACAATCAATAAACCCCTTTAAATAACTTGAATATCAATTTGGACCCGTTGATCTATCTTATTATATAAAGTTCGAGTTTTTTCACCAGAATTTCACATGTATCAAAATTATAATTTACAAGAATGCGATACATTAATTGATCGATTAAATGTTGAATCTGGTGAGGGGGTTCAAATATAATAAGATGTTATTAGTTTTCAAATTTGTATTTTAGGATATATATATCATAAATCAAAGCGTAATAAATGTTGTAGTAAAATTAAGTGTTATAAGATTTAAAATAAAAATCGTAGTCGTTTTATTGAATAAAAATTTTAAATTTGTAATGTAATTATATCTAATGTCTATTGTACAAAACCTAAAGGCTGGCCATGACTTTATCCCTTAATGGTGGAGTAGCTGTACATATTTTCTCACAATCACATTTAGGTTTGATTCCTTCTCACAATGACATTAATGCAACTTTAGGTTCTTCCATATTCCTTCCTTTATTGATTAGAGTCGTATAATTGCTCTCTTATCCATTTTTAGGTTCATTTGATAAGTCAAAAATTGATAGCCTGCCTTTTTATGGGGCCACCAAAATTTGGCTTATTATGAGTTCAAAAAGTTTTTCTTCATCACGTCCGTTTTACTATAACGTAAATTACTATAAAAAATATCTTAATATAAAAATAATTCTTATTCTAAGTCGGCAAAATAGGCAAAATAAGCAAAATAAGCGTCCTTCTATATATATGAGTTAATGACATATAGCCTAAACAAAGGGCATAAATGTACTATAGATTGTTTGTTTTTTTTTGTTAAAGATCTACTATACAATGTTTTCTTGTTTGTTAAAGGGTTTATCTACTATACAATGTTGAACTGAATATTCATGAAACGTGTGAGGCTCAGGATTCAGGAATAGCAAATGTATGAGAGTGGGATATCGAAACGGATAATTTGGATAACCGTACTCATATCCAACCTGTTTCGGTTGAAAGATTTTAAATTAACTACATACATATAGGCAGGTAAAGCTCCTGCTCTAGGCATCACAAAGAATATATATTAAGGACATTAATTTCAGGAAGTTGCATGTATTCTAGTGGCTGAGTTATAGAATCATAGGTTTAGTGTCTCAGGTTCGACATCTACAATATGGTATTTTCAATATTGGGTAATGGGAGGAGCAAAAAAAAAGCATTACGTTAAAAGATGAACCATCAAAATATCCGTTAAGAGCACAGATAACAAAAAGAAAAAATGCATTAGACCCAAGATTATATGAGCAAAACGACTTACAACGGATATAATATGATAATCGTGTATGGAAATTCCCACAAAAAAATAGAATACATACACGTTCAATTCATATTTTGAAAAGAAAAATCCTAATAAAATTCAATACTCCATCACAAATTTCTTGAAAAATTAAACCTAAACATAAATGGGTGAAAACATAAGAAAATTATTTACAAAAAAAAAAATATGTACACATCATTTTACAAAATTGAAATACTTACATCATTTAGTTGAAACAAACCCAAAGACAGTGACGGTAGCTCACCCCACGTAATCTTTCTACTTCATTGCCAACTAATTTGATGATTGTTGAAAGCCTTTTAAGTTTTAACAAAAAAAAAATCATACTCTATGATTATTATATAATATGGCAACTGATCATTTATATGAATGAAGATGAAGGACACGTGCGGTCAGGGTCGGCGAAGACCAACGAAAATTGTGTTTTCCACATAATAAACTTTAAAAAACATACTAGAGTCAGTCGGCGAAAATTTGTCTGTATAAATATGCCAACTAATTCTTTATCTAACAAGACTAAAGCTGCAAACTTAAATCAGGTTCCTCAACTCCAAAAAATGTTTTCATACGTTGATTACAAGGCTGTGGAAGCCCTCCTACATGGCCAAGGATGCGCCAACAACCTTAAGTCGCTTTTCGAAAACCGAGAAATAAGCTCAGTCTTAATAGAGCCACTCATCAACACAATTCTTGATTCTTTCTCACTTGTTCTGTCTTCTATGAATTCTCCTAATCCTCCACTATACCATGAGTCTTCTTTTCAATACATGGCAAGTCATGTGTCTCGGAGATCATCAAAGAAGTAAGTTACTAACAAAAATCTAAACCCAATTGCATATGTTTTTTTTATATGTTACTTTATACAATTTTGGATGCAAGTTTCTTCTATATTTTTGATTATTGCTTTACTAAAACATCGCAGAAAGATTTATGGAGCTTAATGTTTAGAGAATTACAGATATGATTCCCCGAGTCCGCGCCCCGATGACGGTTTCTCTTGGAGGAAATATGGACAAAAAACCATCAAAACCTCTCCACACCAAAGGTTTAATTAAAGAGACTACAAAAACAGAGCTTTTACAAAAACAAAAGTGAATGCTCTGTTTTTGTAGCTGCTGTTAAATTTTAAATGGTAACCACCAGGTCTTATTATCGATGTACCTATGCAAAATACCATAATTGCAATGCTTCAAAGAGGGTCCAGAAGATCAAAGACAATCCTCCAGTGTACAGAAGTACTTATGTGGGAAAATATGTATGTAAGGCTCCAGCTTTTGCAGTTAATGATGATGCATACGGTTCTGAAATGATTCAATTCGACCAAGTTGTGTCTGAACCGGTCATGCCTCAACTCGCAACCATTGACCACCAAGCAATTGCCATGGAGGACCAAGGCACAGACCATATGGTTCATATCATAAACCAAGATTGTGATATTAATGATTATTTGGTGGATGATGAACCATTTTGGGCGTCTTATTTTCCCCCATTGCCTACAGGAGATCTGATCTTATTGGACAACATTGTTAGTTTTGATTAGATCCCTATCTAGTTTTGAAGAATAAATCTGTCAAACTTTTATGTTTGTAGTTTCTTGGTTCATGTTCGAGTTTTGTAATTTAGGTTCATATGTGTTGCATTTTCTGCTTATAACTGTCTTTTTGTGTAAGGCTAAGTTTATTCAGTAATGTATTTTTGAATGCAATTCAACAAAAGAAAAAAGAAGTATTAATATATATATATATATATACCAAGAAAAGTGTATTATAATACTATTGCAGTCAGATTCTTTAAAAAAACAAACAAATATCCTCGCAAAAATCAATCGTTATTCATATGATCTTAGAGTATTATTTTCTCACTATACTCTTGTTTGTTAGAACAATTTAATCGATATTTTGTTTGGCAATTTTCCCTAGACAAAATTGTAAATGTATTATTTACTTTGGGTTTGGCATGGATAAAAAACAATATTTTGTGAATTTCGTTTCAATAGAATAATCATTTCTTTAAATGGATAGAGTAAACCATTTTTTAAGAGTTTAAAGATTTGTTAGAGCAAGTTCATGTGCCTAACGACTTTCAACGTAGTGTGCCGACAAATATTTTATTTTATTTTTAAATATTTTATGATAATTTTTGTAGAAAAAACACATTTTTTTATAAATACTGAGAAAACATTAGAATTAATTAAATGTTTAAATAAAATATGTGATATAAAAATGTAAGAACTTTTATAAGCTAATTTATATGTGCGTGCACTTTAGAATTTTAAAATAAACATAAATGAAAATGAAAAGATGATAAAATAAAATAAAAAGACAAATAGAAAGTAGGTAAAAGAGTCGAAGGAATAATCAACACGATAAAAGAAAATAAGAATGGGTAAGTCAGCTGATGGGATTTGGTATTTTGGTTGGAGTCGACACAAGTAAAAACTTTGAGAAGAAGTTCATCGAGTTCTGCATGTCACATTCCATTTCATAAGTTAAAAAATGAACAATTTGCCTATTCAGAGGGCCTACACTTTTCGCATAAACATATGATTTTCATATGTTGTTCTTATCACATCTATTTTAATATGTCCTTTATCAAAATAGTTTTAAGGAAAAAAAAAAAAAAAAGATGCTGCCCTCTTTGGCAAGATGACGTAATTCAAATGACGTAATATCTATAAATCCACAAAGGTAAATGAAATCCCAAATTAGTCGGTCGAGTCGGTCGAGAAGTTTTCTTTTCTAAACAATGTGCAAAAAAAAAAAGGAAACTACTAGAAGTAACCATAGAAGATATTGGAACGTCTAACCATAAAAATAGTGAATAACTTTGACTTAAGGCTCTAGTTATAGGAAAAGTTAAGTCTCTGGTTATAGGTAAAGTTTTGCGGTGTTAATAATGTTATTTTACATAGGGTATTATAGTAAAATTGCCAAAAGGTTGTAGGTCAAGTTTTTTGGGGGACATTATTAAAGTTTTTCGAAGAATTGTGTTTTCCACATAATAAACTTTAAAAAACATACTAGAGTCAGGGTCCGCGAAAATTTGTCTGTATAAATATGCCAACTAGTTCTTTATCTAACAAGACTAAAGCTGCAAACTTAAAAACCAGGTTCCTCAACTCCAAAAAAATGTTTTCATACGTTGATTACAAGGCTGTGGAAGCCCTCCTACATGGCCAAGGATGCGCCAACAACCTTAAGACCCTTTTCGAAAACCGAGAAATAAGCTCAGTCTCAATAGAGCCACTCATCAACACAATTCTTGATTCTTTCTCACTTGTTCTGTCTTCTATGAATTCTCCTAATCCTCCACTATACCATGAGTCTTCTTTTCAATACATGGCAAGTCATGTCTCGGAGATCATTAAAGAAGTAAGTTACTAACAAAAATCTAAACCCTAATTGCATATGTTATATACAAAGTTCATGAGTTTCTAACTCTAAAAATCCAGTGTGAAATAGTACATGTTGTTTTTTTATATGTTTCTTTATACAATTTTGGATGCAATTTTTCTTCTACATTTTTGATCATTGCTTTCATACAACCTTGCAGAAAGGTTTATGGAGCTGAAGGGTTAGAGAATTACAGAGATGATTCCCCGACTCCACGCCCCGATGACGGTTTCTCTTGGAGGAAATATGGACAAAAAACCATCAAAACCTCTCCGCACCAAAGGTTAGTTAATTAAAGAGACTACAAAAACAAAAGTGAATGCTCTGTTTTTACAAAAACAAAGTAAATGCTCTGTTTTTATGAACGATAAATTAAATCTACCAGGTGTTACTATCGGTGTGCATATGCAAAAGACAAAAACTGCAATGCTACAAAGCGGGTGCAGAAGATCCAAGACTGTCCTCCTGTGTACAGAACTACTTATGTGGGAAAACATGTGTGTAAGGCTCCAGCTTATGCAGTTAATGATGATGCATACGGTTCTGAAATGATCCAATTTGACCAAGTTGTGTCTGTACCGGTCATGCCTCAACTCGAAACCATTGACCACCAAGCAATTGCCATGGAGGACCAAGACACAGACCATATGGTTCATATCATGAACCAAGATTGTGATATTAACGATTTTTTGGTGGATGATGACCAATTCTGGGGGTCTGATTTTCCCTCATTGTCACCAGGAGACTTCATGTTTTTGGACCAAATCTAGTTTTGAAGAATAAATCTATCAAGCTTTTTATGTTCTCTTGGTTCATGTTCAAGATTTGTAATTTGTAATTTAGATTCATGTGTCGCATTTTCTGCTTCAAATTAGTGAGTCTTTTTGTGTACGACTAAGTTTGTTCAGTAATGTATATTTGAATGTATTTCAACAAAAACAAGAAGTATAATATATATATATATATATATATATATATTTATATTCACCAAGAAAAGTGTACTATTGTAGTCAGTTCTAAATATATATATATATCCTCGCAAAAGCCAATCGTTATTTCATGATCTTAAGAGTTAAGAGTTTTATTTTCTCACTATACTCTTGTTTGTTTGAACAATTTAATTGATATTTTGTTTGGCAATTTTCCCTAGACAGTTTTTTTTAAAGTGTTTAAAGATTTGTTAGAGTGTAAGTTCATGCGCCTAGGATTTTCAACGTCGTATGCCTACTTATTTAATATTTTATGATAATTTTAGTAGAAAAAAACTAGCATATTTTCTTAAAACTAGCATAATTTTATTATAAAAAATACTGAGAAAATACATTAAAAATATTTACATATTTAAATAAACATATGCGACATGAAAAATGTAAGAACTTTAAAAAGCTAAACATAATGAAAATGAAAAGATGATTAAAAAAATAGACAAATCGAAAGTTGAGTAAAAGAATGGGCAAGTTGGTGAAGGGGATTTGGTTGGGACTTCGAAGAAAAGTAAAAACTTTGAGAAGAAGTTCATCGAGTATGGCATATCACATTTCATTTCATAAGTCAAAAATGGACAATTTGCCTTTTAATAGGGCCTATACTTTATCAAAATAGTTTTAAGGAAAAAAGATGAAAAAGATGCTGCCCTCTTTGACAAGATGACGTAATACAAATGAAATCCCAATTAGTCGGTCGAGAAGTTTTCTTTTCTATATTGCCTAAACAAAGCGCATAAAAAAATGGGAAACTATTAGAAATAACTAACCATAGAATATGTTGGAACTAACTATAAAAAGTAGTGAATTATTGGATAAATTGCATATATGCTAAGTTAGATTGACTCTTATCACTTTGGAGAGTCCATATACGTATAAATACCAAAGTTATTGTCAATAATAAACTAAGCTTTACAAAATATTTCATGGTATCAGAGCAAACCTTCTGACCTAGATTTTTTTTCTTCTTTTCTGTCACGTAACTGCCGCCACCGCTTCTCAAGGCCACTGCCACCATTTTTTTTCTTCTTCTACATATACTGCCGCCGCAACCTTTTTCACGCTGCATCTTCTCTTCTACACCAGCCGCCTTGATTAAGTTTGCTGTCACACGATGGCCGAACAACAAGTTCTCGTGGTTGCACAACCGAATCCTATCCCCTCACTGTATCAGTTCAACGCATCAGACAACCTTGGTGCTTTGATCACCGCCGTGATCTTAACAGAGAAAACTACTCTAAATGGGCCACCAAACTTCGAAACTCACTTCAGGCCAAACATAAGCTGAGTTTCATCGATGGTCTCATTGCGAAACCAGCCGCAGATCCTGAGTTATCGTAGTGGCTTGCGGCGAACTCGATGATAGTGGGTTGGATTCGAACCTCCATCGATCCTGCTATTCGTTCTACCGTTGGCTTTGTCTCAGAGGCCGCACAACTATGAGAAAATCTTCGTCGTCGTTTCTCTGTTAGTAACGGAGTTCGAAGGCAATTGTTGGAAGATGAAATTGCGTTTTGCAATTAGTAGGTAAAGTTAAGTCTGGTTATAGGTAAAATTTTTCGGAATTAATAATGTGATTTTACATAGGGTATTATAGTAAAATTTGCAGGAACTTGCCAAAAAGTTGTGATGAAATTGTGAATTAATAAAATCACGAGTGTTCTACTTTTAGTTATATTAAAAATAATAATTACTACAATTTATATAAAGTTTTTTTATCTAATTATGTTACTAGTTTATCAGAACTTGTAGTTAAGTATATACAGTAAAAACTATATAAATTAAAAATGTTGAAACTTCGACATTTTATTAAGTTTTGGTGATATTTTTTGTAAATTAATAAATAGAGATATTTATAGAGATATTAATTTTAATTGGTTTATCATTTAAAATTTTACTATATAATTTTCAAAATTTAAGGTTGAGATAATTTGATAATTTTTTTTTAATGTTATTGATGCTATAATTTTCAGTTTTGACTTGAATATTTAATATTTAGAAGCATAAAGATAAATAACAAAGGTAGTGATGAAAATATTTATAAAAATAACAAGCATAAATTTAAATTTATGATTAAAGACTTCAGTTATTATATTTTAACAACTTATAAGACTAAAAATAAAAATAAAAATTATGAGACTATCGTTGACCGTATTTTAACCTTCAATCAGACTCAAAATTGAGTTTTTTTAATAAACAAAATTAGCAAATAGTTAACATGTATTTGTGGAGTTATCATGTTGACTGCCAATTAATATTCATTGGGATAAATATTAAGAACTTGAGAGTTTAAGGAAGTAAAATTTTATATTTTGAAGTTTGTTTGGAAACAAAAATAGTTTGAAGTTTTGGATAGAAAATTTTATTAAATTGAAAGTTTGTTTTAGAAATAATTTTGGTTCAAAATCTTCTTGATTCATCTGTCTCTGAGGAATAGAGGAATATATAGAGTTGAACATAATAAAAAAAATTATAGTTAGAAAAAATTGTAAAGTTCGATAATTTTGTATGATATTTTCCCTTGATAATACCATGTAATTTCACTTGATTAAATATTTTTTTGGTTGAGATCTAACTACGTATCTTATCTACTTTTAGTTGGCTATGACAAGAAGTCAAAATTGGGTTGCGAGGCTTTGTTTACACAAACGGAAAAAAAAGAAAACGCTTCTCCTTCTCTTTCGTCAGCAACAGGAAATAAAAGATAAAATGACGAAATGCCTCACTATAAAACAACATAAGAGTGTGAATAAGACTATAAATCTAACAATGTGAACTCATCACAAAAACGGAAATATATATGTGTGAATGGAGAGAATAATAAATGTACTTTTATTTATAACAAAATACATTCATGAGAAAAATATAAACGAATGAATTGTCGGACAAGTATGTGAGCGATTATATATGTCACCACTACCCTCTGTGGGAAACGAAAGAAGAGTGCATGTGGAGACAAGTAAAGGATTAGTCTTTTCTCGTATAATAATTCTTACCTAATGATTTGAGTTTCAATGGTTATTAAAAAACTAACAAACAAGGTTAGATAGTGGGTCTAAATGACATCAGTTGAAATTAGTAAAATTTATTTATGGAATATGGCAAAATAACTAAATATATAAATGATAACAGTGGAATCTGGTTGAATATAGCAGAATATAATATATAATTGATTAACGAAATAAATAAATTTGCAAATAGTTGTAATAACAAAAATAATATGAATAAAAGTAAATAATATTTTTTAAAATTAAATTCAATATTAATGATTAAATTGTTAAAAAGGTGAGCTTTTGAAAAAATATTAAAATTGTGTTAATGGATTAATAATGAATTAAATAACATAGAAATGCAAATATATATATATATATATATATTAAAATTAAGAACTACAAAAGTAATGAACTAGAAATGCATTATTCTTGGAATATATTTTTGTATATTGAAATATATTTTTAATTATTATAATAATATTTCTGTATACTGAAATATAATTTTCTATATATTTAAGTCTTTTTTGTCATCTCATTTTATTAATAGAAACAAAAAAAATACAAATGTTTAACACAGTCAAAGCCACTAAGACACAAATCATCGACCTAGAAAACCCAAACTGACGAGACTTCCGTTGATGCAACTTGAAACACGATAACCAGTCGATTCCCAGGCTCCGATCAGCCCCAATTACTTCAATTCCACCCAAAGGCACCAAAGAAAACATCTGTCCGCAACTTCAAATCGATTTTAATAAATTAAACGAGAAATCTTGAAGAACGAAATAAGCCCCTTAAAACAGGAAAGACCAAAGAATTATACAATAAGATCAAAGGAAAAAGGAAATAATTTAGACCAAAGAACATCGAAAATCCGGAAACACAAGCTATCAAGAAATTAAACGGAAGTCAACCACCATTGCTGAAAGAGCCAACAAATGCTGGAAACAAAGCCGACCAAAGGTGTGAACGACGCCACTGATGTCAGAAAGAAAGCCAGCCAGCCACACGCCACTGTGGAGACGAATCGGGGCTGGACGGGAAGCTGGAAAACTCTGCGACGGAAGCCAGAAAATTCCAGTGAGATAGCTAACCAACATACGCTTAGATAGCCGTTGTTGCAAGAAATTTTTCTCACTGTTTTCTCTCTCTAAAAAAGTTGGACCCACGTGGCTATGGAAGCCCACTCCGCCGACCGGAGATCTACTTTCTTGTCTTCTCTGCTTTTTAATATATTAATTTTTAGTGAAATTTGCTTAAATGGTATTGTTTGTTTGGTTCAGATCTACATAATTTAATTTAATTTGAATTATTTTTGCATTCAATTTGGTTTGATTTGATGAATTCACTCAGATTATCTATTTCCACTAATTCCACAGATTACACAAATGATCTAATTTTTAATGATACACTTTTTTCAATTTGTTTTACATAGATCGTTCAATAAATAATATGAAAATACATTCGTTTACATAGATGAACTTATTTCATGTATATGAACTTTTATAATTTGTTATTTTCTTATCATGAAGTTATACCTTTTATTTAACCAATTATATTTTACTTTATCATTTTAACTATATTTTTGTAAAAGTAACTCTTTCATTCAACATAGATAATGTGAACTACTCATGGACAAAATACTTAGAACCGAAAAACCCAACCGAACCGAAATTGATCCGAAAAAAAAATTAAATCGAGTTAAAACTGATAAAATATCCGAGCAGATCCTACACTATATTTAAAAAATCGAATCCAAATCTGAACGGAACTGAATATCAAATAAATATCTAAAATATCTGAACGAAAGTTATATATCCAAAAATATTAGTTATATTTTAATTTAATATAACTTATGCCTAAATTGTGACTTTTGTTTTTGTCTTTGATTCAATTTATTCTGTGTGAAAGTTTGTGAAATTTCCACAACACTAACTGGTAACAAAATTAAAAATTCCATCATATTTCTCAACCATTCCACAATTCCTCTGATACCATTTAGAGCCAACATTAAAAGAGTTCTTTCTCCAGAAGGACCCCAAAAAGATTTTGCTTCAAAGATAATATTGTAACATGCCGTTCTCATTATCCATTATTGAAGTTGTTCATTGGTGAATATTTTGGCAATACTATATGATAATGCGCTATTTTGGCTTTTGTGGGAAGACAATAATTACAATTTTGTATAAGAGAGTAGGTCAAGGCCACTTCGATTCAGGAAAGGTCGAAACTTAAAAAAAAATCAACAATACTTGGGTTGAATCCTTTCGTCCATCTTCTCTTTCTCTAACCAATCAAAATATGCCGTATAATATTATCATTAATTATTTTTTCTAAATCTAATCAATTAATCATTAATCATTTTTTCATAATAAAACAATTAAATTAAATCATTAATTATTTTTTCTAAATCTAATCAATAAAAATATGTTAACTAAGATTATATTTAAACAAAAATAATAAATTAAAATTACAATTAACAAATAAAATAAATTTAGAAAATAAAATAAATTCAGAAAATTCATCCAAGAAGATTATTCACGTAATATTATACTTAAAATAATAATAAATTAAACTAAATAAATAAAATATATAAACTATACCCTAAAAGATACAACTCAGCGAGCCCAAGGATTAAAATTTTTATTTTTTAATTTGTTTTATTTATTATTTAATTAAAAATAATAAATTAAAACTAAATAAATAAAACATATAAAACTATACCCTAAGGGATACAACCCATCGAATCCAAGGGATAAAATTTTTAAATATTTAATTTTATTTATTTATTTAGTTTTAGTTTATTATTTAAATAAAATAATAATTAAAAATAAATAAATTAAACGTATAAAATTATATACCTTAAACGATACAGCTAACCGAACCCAAGTGTTATAAATTTTAATTTTTTAATTTGCTTATTTATTTAATTTTAATTTATTAGTTTTATTTAATTATAATATTACGTGGCATAATTTTATTAGTTAGAGAAAGAAGAAGTGAATAAAGAGGTTCCTCCCAAGTATTTTTGAAAAAAAAAATAGAGTTTTCAAAAACATTGTTTAAAAAATTAAAATAAACTATATATTCACCAACGACTACATTAAGCTTTGCTTATGTTATTAGATGTGTTCATTTGTTCTTGTGTTTCAAGAGCTCATAAGTCGATTGTTCTGCTAGTTTAAATTCCTTGACTATGTTAATGTTGATTGTTAAGCTAGCATGATTACCTTGTTTGCGCAAGTTGTTGTTTGAGGTTATTACAAATATACTTTAAGAAAATACAAAAGATCTCAATAGGAACTTTGTCTATAAATTGACATAACTAACTAAAGCTGAAAACCCAAAGCAAGATCCTAAAACCCAAGAAATGTTTTCCACCATTGAACACAAGGCTGTGGCAGCACTCCTCTGTGGCCAAGGATGCGCTAACAGCCTTAGACGCTCCTTGAAACCCCCAAAATAAGCTCACTTTCAACAGAGCCACTCATCAACACCATTCTTGATTCGTTCCCACTTGCTTTGTCTTCTATGGATTCTCCTAATTCTCGACCACATCATTAGGCTGCTTCTCAAAACATGGCAGGTCCTGTGCCCCGAACATCATCATTGCTCTAATTATAATACAACATTGTAGAAAGATTTATGGGGATGAAGGTTTAGAGTATTACAGAGACGATTCCCTGACTTCACTCTCCAGTATAGACAAAAAATCATCAAAACCTCTCCGCACCAAAAGTTAGTTAGTTAGGTAGAATAAAAAACAGAGCCAATGCTCTGTTCTTACACGAAACATAAAAAAGCGTTTTGTTTTTTTCTTTTATATTTATAATGGCGATAAACTAAAGTGTGATATTTACAGGTGTTACTATAGCTGTGCCTATGCAAAAGACAAAAACTGCAATGCTACTAAGTGGATGCAGAAGATCAAAGACTGTCCTCTAGTGTATTTGATGATGATTCATACAGTTCTGAAATGATCCAGTTCGACCAAGTTGTGTCTGAACCGGTCATGTCTCAACTCGCAACCATTGATAATCAAGCAAGTACTATGGACCAAGAATGTGACCAATTTTGGCCGAATGAGTTTCCTCCGTTGTCACCAGGAGACTTTTATGTTTTTTTGACAACATTGCTGCTTTTTTATAAGAACCCTTTCCAGATTTGAAACAATAAATCTATCTTTTTATGTTCTCATGGTGGAGACTGATTTATTCTTCACTATTCTTGTGTGTATAAGAGGAGGTTTTGTCAGTGATGCATTTTTGTCTTTATTCAAAGATATAAAGAAAAGTAGAAGTAAAAAACTCTATGAAACAATTTTGTCTGCTCTGAAGTGAAGACTCATAAAACGAGTGTGTTTTCTCAGAGTGGCTAAGAACCAAACCAACTAAAACCTTAATACCTTGTCTATTAGGCTGAAGAACTGAAATTTTTTTGAATCCCCACCTTAGCACCAGATTCGAACTGACAAAATATGTTAAATTGACTACAATATACAATTACTACAATAAATTCACATACATGCATGGTCGAATAAGAATATGATTGAACCATTCCCAAATGCACATAACTAGCCTAGTCATGGATTCCCATTCGAAAATATAGACAAGTTTCAAAGAAGAAACAAAAACATAAATATAATGATGGCTGGAGACATAAACAAAAACATAAAAAATAAAAACATCTGTTTAGACATTACCTACCAAGAAAAAAAAAACAGAAATGCATTAGAAGTTTATATGATAATTAATCCTCTTAGTCTTCATCTTCATCTTCTTCTTCTTCTATTCGGCGGATGCAAATACTTATACCCTTCGCCAAAGCCGCACGAGACAGGAAATAGTCTGGAACTAACATGAAGTCCTTCTCAGGAGTTTGGAAGCTCACTTTTTGTATCCTCTTCATATTCTTCAATTCAAACGTCATAGTTTGACCTCCAAACGAGTAAGATAAATTATACGACAACTCCCCAACCCCAGGAGCACAAGGAGCTATACAGTTCACAGTAATTAACATTCCTTGTGGTTCTTTGAAACACTGAATCACAACCAATGGACCATCAAAATATTCCTGAAAGGTGTAAATCTCCGCCTCGATGCTCAGGCATACATTGTGGGAATAGCCATACCTGAAACATTTATCTATGTTCTTGTGGTTAGCAGCGTAGTGACTGTAGAGATCCTCGTACACACCGCTATAGTTGCAGTTTGGTACAGGACAATAGCATATAGCGAAACTGCATTTCTTCTCATGAATTGATTCTTCGCCATAAGAAAACTTGTCGGTGCAGCCATGTTTTGCGTTTGGGCAGGGGACAATGATTGCTTTGACGATTTTCTCCAATATTCTGCTTCGGTAGTGACCAATGGGCAAAGTGCAGGAAGGACATTTTTGCCTTATTTTAGTACAGCAAGACGAACAAGCTATATGTCCATTGTCACACTGAGATGAAAAAACCAGAGTTAGTTATTCATATTACCAAAGTTATAATATTGTGCCTGGAGAAAGAAAGATAGCAAAAGCATTTCTAAAGTGGAACTTATCAACTCAACAGTTTAAGAAATCGGATTTCAAGTCACAAAACTATAATAAATAATAAGCTTATACAACTACATAGGTGTTTTCTACAACCTATGTATTCACATGACTCGTTTGCTATTAGATCAAATGAAAAGAAATGTTCTATACAAGCCTATATCTCCATTGTCACACTGAGATTACCAAAGTCAAAGATAACAGAAACGTAGCAAAGCATTTTTAGCTACACAAGTGGAACATATCAACTCAATGTGGCAGTTTAGATTGAATTAGAGAAACAAATACAAGCTTATCAAAATCTAAACTGGTTATTCATATATATTTTCTGTGACTTTTAAGACATGAATTTTAAGTTAAATCACTGTAACATTTGCTATTAAAAGACTACATTTTTCATTTCCTGTAATCATCATCTTCCTACCACAATGTTTACCAAATTTCTCAATCATCCAATTAGTGTAATCCTAAAAGTTTCATCTATATATATATATCAACAAAAGCTAGGGTTCCTCTGAAATAAATACAAAGTTTTTCCCCAAAATCATCCATATATACATAAACCACAACAGTTTTCAAAACTCAAAATCAAGCAACTGTGTTGAAGTAGAAACAAAACCTGATAAATAGGAATTGTGAGAGCGTTACAGCAAATGGAACAATCGAGAAGATCTAGCTCCAACAGTGTCCCTGATCGTTGCCGCTTCCGACGGCTTCTCGATGCTTCTCCAGCAGCGTTCGTGTCGTTCACCATCTTTATCGAAGGTGTTAAGACTGTGATTCGATGAGATATGCAATTCGGAATCAAAAAGGTTCCTAAACCCTAATTCCCTTTTCTAATTTCCCCGCCGGAACGTTTTCAAGGTCAGATTTTCAGAATCATGTTTTTACTTTTTACTGTATTTACTGTAGGTGATGAGAATGTCTCTGTTTTATTTTTAACTGAGACGAGACCTTCTTCATGATGCAGAGTCTTTTGACCTTGATGAGTGATGACTATCTTTTGTTTCGTATGAATTTCTTAAATTAAAATGAATACTGTTGTATAATATATATATATATATATATCTGTATGATATGTAAAATTATAATAGTATATTGTTTATTTATAGAGATGGGAAAGAGACGTAAAAAAGAATATCTCTCTTATTACTCTGACTTAAGGCATACATTATACAAATATACATTACATATTTATACACGACGTAAGTCGGTAAACTTAAGACGATAGAAAAATAAATTATTATAATATTATTAAATGGATAATCATCTATTATTTCTAACAAATACAACATTTTCTAACCTTTTTTGTTTTTTTTAATTGAGATTTTCTAACTTTCTATACTATTATTGTTTAACTCATATGTTTATTTTATTTTTCAAATGAAGCAAAATGGATTTTAATTATTATTTTAGGTCTATCATACGAATTTTAATTTGATTATTTGGTCAAAATCAGGCTGATAAAAAATTTCATTGTTTCTGCAAAAAGGTTCTGATTGTTGGAGCAATATATAGCTGGAAGACTTTTAGCTATGTGTAACAAGTTTATTAAAGTCTCTTCCATCCTCAAGATGCTAGAGGGTTATCTTGCACACTGAAAAGAAGTAGTTATAAAGAACTCAGATATTTCAAACCAGATTACTAACTTTATTAGCAATGATTAAAATTTACTGTCAATTAAAAACCAGAAATTTGAAACTGTCTTTTAGAACATTTTCAATCCATTCCTCTATTTTTTACTCTAAAATAGAAGAACACGAAAATAGAGTTAGGTTTCGCTCGAACCTATTTCTCTACTTTTTACTATAAAAAGAACATTTCAAGTATATTACTTAACTATTAAATTAATATTTTCAAAAACCATCTATTATTTGTCAAAATTGGAGCAAGAGACTAAAATGCCATAAATTGAAAAAATCTAATCAAAAATGTCATTGAACTATGAAATGACCATCTGACCCTTAATGAAATCAAAAATTCAAAAAATAAAATTATATAAATGTAATTTTAAATGGTACTGAGAAAAACACGGTGGCTCAATAGTACCGTGTGCGCGTTCAATGATACTGTGTGCGTGCTCAGAATGCGCGTCCAGAGTTTGAATCTGGGAATTATGGTACAACTAGTACAACCCGAAATATACTGACAATAGTTGTACCTAGAGTGCACCAGGGTACAGCTGGTATAAGTACATCAACTGGGTCAGCTGCTACAACTGGTGGTAACAAATTTTAAACAATTTTAATTTAAACAAAGATGAGAGATAGTTTTGGACTTTCATTAAAAGTAAATGACACATAGATCATTCAATGGCATGACTGATTAAGTTTCCTCAATTTATGGCATTTGAGCCATTGATTTGTAAATGTGATTGAATTATTTTATTTTAAATCAAAATTTAATAAAATTATGATATCATTGCAATAAAATTTTTATTACATAAATAAAATTACTTACACAACATATACAACAATAACAAACACAAAATAGATTTTTAAGTATAATCATTAGTGTTTCTCATACAAGTGATCAAGTAATGCATTTCAAAGTGTGACTTCTTCTTCTTCTTCAAATTCAGCTTATTCTTCAGCATCTTATTCATCTTCAGCTTCAGCTTTTTTTTCTATCTGGCGTATGGAAATACGTATACTCTTTGCCAAAGCCACACGAGACAGGAAATAGTCTGGAACTAACATGAAGTCCTTCTCAGGAGTTTGGAAGCTCACTTTCTGTATCCTATTCATCTCCTCCAATTCAAATGTCAACGTTTTACCTCCAAACGAGTAGGAGAGTTTATATGACAACTCCCCAACTCCTGGAGCAGAAGGTGCTATACAGTTCACTGTCATATACATTCCGTGTGGTTCCTTGAAACACTGAATCACAACCAATGAACCATCTGTACATTCCTGAAGGACACAAATCTTCGGTTCGATCAGGTGGGAACAGCCATACCTGAAACTATTATATGTGGTCTTGTGGTTCGCAGTGTAGTGACTGTAGAGATCCTTGTACACACCATTATAGTTGCAGTTTGGTGCAGGACAATAGCACAGAGCGAAACTACAATTCTTCTCATGGATTAGTTCTTTGCCATAGGAAAACTTGTTGGTGCAGCCATGTTTTGCGTTTGGGCACGGGACGATGATTGATTCGACGATATTCTCCAGTATTCTGCTTCGGTGGTGACCAATGGGGAAAGTGCAGGAAGGACATTTTTGCCTTATTTTAGTACAGCAAGACGAACAAGCAATATGTCCATTGTCACACTGCGATCAAAAAACTCACACAGAGTTAGTTATTAATATTACCAAAGTTATAACGTTGTGCCTGGAGAAAAGAAAGATAGCAAAAGCATTTCTAAACGACTCTAGTGGAACTTATCAAGTCACAGAAACTATAACCAAATACAAAATCTACACTGGTAAATTCATAAGTTTTGTTCAACCAAAATCTTCACATGACTCGTTTGATATTAGATATCAAATGAAAAGAAATGTTCTATATCTCCATTGTCACACTGAGATTGACATAGCAATGTTTTTTTAGCTGCCAGAACTTATCAACTCAAAGTGGCAGTCGAGATTGAACTAGAGAAATTGGATTCAGTGAATCTAGAAGCTAATACAAAGCTAATACAAAGCTAATCAAAATCTAAATATAAGTTTTCTGTGACTAATTTACACAATTTCAATGACTTTAATGGCATTATCATCTTTCAGGCATGAATTTTAAGTTAAATCATTGTAAGGCCTAAGTCTCTCAATTATTTCCTTGATCAATCACTGTAACATAGTATGAAATATCAGTGTAGATTTTGTAATATTCATTTCCTATAATCATGATCTTCAATTAAAAGACTATATTCTTCATTTCCTATAATCATCATCTTCCTAATGCAACGTTATACCCAAAATCATCAAACCACAAAGTTTACGAGATTTCTGAATCATCCATAATGAAGTTAACACTGGAATCCTATATCAACAAAAGCTTTCCCCCCAAAATCATCCATATATACATAAATCACAACACTTTTAAAACTCAAAATCAATCATGAAGAAGGAGCTGTGTTGAAGTAGAAACAAAACCTGATAAATAGGAATTGTGAGAGCGTTACAGCAAATGGGACAATCGAGAAGATCTAGCTCCAACAGTGTCCCTGATCGTGCCACCTCATCTCCTCCACTGTTCTCGGCTTCTTCTCAACAATGGAGGGAACTCGTTGACGGCTGCTCGACGCTTCTCCAGCGGCGTTCGTGTCGCTCATCATGTCTACCAAATGGGGAATTTTTTAAACCCTAATTCCCCATTTCAGAATCCTCTGTTTTTATTCTCTGTTTGACTTAGACGAGAGCTTCTTCTCTTCTTGATGCAGAGTCTTTCGACTTTACCTTAAGTAACCAACACTACTAATACTTTATAATTTGATAAAGTAAAAATTACATATATTATACATACATATATAACTAAAAGAAAAATAAATATAAAATCTAAACGAACAAAATATAAAATTTTATAAATTATCTGAAAAAAATAAACACAAAATAATAAACTGTAAAATATAAAGATTTGTTACAATAATTAAAAAAATAGATATATACCTCAACTAACCAACAACACTAATACTATATAATTTAATGAAGTAAAAATTACATATATATATATATATAAAAGAAAAATAATTATAAAATCTAAACGAATAAAATCTAAAAAATAAAATTATCTGGAAAACTGAACATAAAACAATAAAATGTAAAATATAAAGATTTTTTACAATGATTAGGAAACTATTAACCCCCGGTATACCGTGGGTTTGACTCTAACACATCTTAAAAGAAAGAAAATAGTTATGCAAAATAAAAATATGAATAAAAATAAATTTTACAAAAATCTGACAATTTAATATTTTGACGCTCATGTGCGTGATCTTAGTGTAGACATAGTTACAATTTTAGATTTAAAATTTGACGTGCATGTGTGTGATCTTAAGATAATATAATTACAGTTTTTTTTTACATTTTCGTTCTGATGTAACTATAGTTGTTGGTTTAATGTGTTTTAGTACCATGAAAAAGACAAGGATTATTCTCCATCATTTTCATGGTTCTTCTAAACCATCCAATAAACACAAGACTTTCACGAAAGAAAGTCCAATAACTCTAACGAATAAGGCACCTAATACCAATGCTTGTGTTGCTCTTACATCAGTGTTTATGAGAAGGAGAAAGCTATCATTTGATGGGTAGTATGAAACCTAAAAATGGTGATTATGCTAAGTACTCACAATTATATATTGTGGATACTGAGAGTGAACTTGACAATAGAGCCACTATCATGGGGTAAGTAAATATTTACATTTTATTTTAATGAGAAATTTTAATATACAATAAATAAACTATACTAATTTGTTTATTATGTTTTCATATATTACAGGAAATGGTGTTTATCATTTGATGGGTAGTATGAAACCTAAAAATGGTGATTATGCTAAGTACTCACAATTATATATTGTGGATACTGAGAGTGAACTTGACAATAGAGCCACTATCATGGGGTAAGTAAATATTTACATTTTATTTTAATGAGAAATTTTAATATACAATAAATAAACTATACTAATTTGTTTATTATGTTTTCATATATTACAGGAAAGCAAAGAACTCAAAGACAGCAAGAAGCAATAGGAACTCATTGAAGCTATCATGAAAATGTGTAGACCATGTGAATCTTTATGTGAAAAACTTCAGATCAGCCAGAGATAGGTTTGAGATTAATAAAAATGAGACATTTCATATGAGGATTGTTAGTGGTAGAGCAGGGGTCGATAGAAGTAGCACTATCAAGTGGGTCAAACCCGTAACTCGCGACCCATCCTGCAGCGGATTATATTAATTTTTGATCCGCATCGATCCACAATCCAAAATTTGCCAAATAAAAATAATTGACCTGCATCCACCGTGCTTAAATTTGTGGATATCCGTGGGTAACTCGTAAAATTTTAAATACTAATAAAATAAATAAATTTTTAATAAGTTTAGTAAATGTAATAATTATGAATAAAATTTTAGTATTAAAAAACATAATTCCTAATTAAAAATTTTGTGGATATATATATATATATTTATTATATTTTTAAAATTTAACTACTAAAATACTAAAATTCAATATTTTTATTTTTACTTTTTTTTTTAAAATGCGGAAACCCGTAAACTCACTTTTAAAAATATGACAATCCGTATTCGCTCTGCCAAAAAATGTTTCAATTCGCACCCACACCCACGATTTGAAAAAAGAAAAAAATTGATATGCGCCTTCTCCGTACAGATCTAACGGGACGGGACCCGCGAGTTTGACTCAAATTGACAGGGCTAGATGGAAGGCAATATAGCGTCCCAACATCATCTTAAGTTTTTGATATATTTATTTACAGTCTTTTTTATTTATTTTATATTTATTTTGTTAGTTGTTTTCATTTACATTTATGTGGTTTTGGCGATTACTTTAAAATAAAATCATATTCCTCAATTTTTTAATTTAATTAAAAATAAAGGTAAAATTAAATAGTTTCAATAATTACAATATTTGCAATTGGATGCTAAAATAAAGTTAAATATATTATAAATTGTAAAACAACAAAAAAATAACAAATAAATTTAAGAAAACAACCAAAATTATAAATCAACTAGCACAAAATAGCAACTAAAATTTTGACAGAAAAAAAAAATTATAAATATTAAATCAAAAACAAATTAATAAAAAACAATTGAACCGCAGTTTACTGTAGGTACAAATCTAGTTTCTTTTGTGGTAATGTTAATTCAATGCTATAATCTACATACTTGACCTGTTTACAAAAATAAAAAATATAAACCAAGAAATAATGAGCCTTTTTTTTGTGCCAAAAAAAAACTCATGAGCAACAAGGTCTATAAGCATTTGTTCTTCTTCTATGTTTCTAACATTTTAATGTTCCCCCACGTAAGGAAGAGGGAACTAACTACTTGATATGTACTTGTGCTTGATCACCAGTCACCACTAATGTGAACCACTACAAGAAAATTAAATCAATATGTCACCCAAAAAATGGCTCGTGCTCTAATCCAAAATTTTTTTTGATAAAAAGCCACCCAACTCCACACATAAATATGGTCTTATTCCAAACACAATCAACATCGGATGCGTTATTTTTGTGGATAAAAAGATTGGAATCCATGTATGAGCACTTTTTTAGTATTTTGAGCTTTAGATGATTGGGAAAAACCGTTTTCGTATATGAAGAAATACATTCAACTCCTTGTGTCCTTATAGTTCTTGTAGCCGGTGTAGTTGCAGTCTCATGCAGGATATAGCACAGAGCAGAAATGAGTTCTAAGTGCAACAACGTTTGGTATTTGGGCACGGACAATGACTGCTTTGACAACTCTTACCATTACTATGGATCGACAGTTACCGATAGGCAAAGTTCAAGCAATCATTGTCCCATGGCAAAACGCAAAACATAGTTGCAATGAACAGGGTCATACTATTCATCTAAATCCAACCAAAACAAAAAGAGACAGAAAAAATATATACTGGCTGCAACAAAAAGTTGGCGTCGACAGATCATAGCTGCAACAAAAAGTTGGTGCATCTATTCAAAAGCAATATCCTACACATATATAATAATTAAGTAAATGTTCCGAACTAAAAAAGATGTCAATAAACGAACACTAAAGCAAACAAACATCTCCACTGTCCAGTTTCAACCTAATTTCTTACTTGAAAACTTTTAGGGATACATAGAGAATCAATGTCAAATCAGAAAAACGACCTATAATGGATGTGATATGATACTTACTCTTCTTCTTCTTCAGCTTCTTCTTCGTCAACATCTTCTTCATCTGTTTTTAGCTTGTGTATGCAAATATTCAACTTCAACGTAGTCCGCTGTCCCAAGAAATAATAAGGAACTAACATGAAGTCCTTCTCCGGAGTTTGGAAACTCACTTTCCGAATTCTATTGATCTCCGACGATCTAAATGACATAGTACTATTACCTCCCGTCGAGTAGGAAACTTCATAGGAGAACTCTCCAACTCCTGGAACAGAAGGTGCAATACAGTTCACAGTCACATACACGCCTTGTGGTTCCTTGAAACACTAAACCGCAACCAATGGACCATCGGCATATTGAAGGACTAAAATCTTTTCACTGATGCTTAGCCATGAGCCATTGGAATAGCCAAGCCCGAATTGATTCCATGAGTCTCTGTGGCTAGCATCGTAATGACTGTAGGGATCCTTGTACACTCCACTATAGTTGCAGTTTGGTGCAGGACAATAGCACAGAGCGAAACTGCATTTCTTCTGATGGATTAATTCTTCGCAATAAGAAAACTTCTAGGTGCAGCCATGTTTTGCGTTCGGGCACGGGAGATGATTGCTTTGACGATTTTCTCGATTATTCTGCTTCGGTAGTGACCAATGGGAAAAGTGCAGGAAGGACATTTTCGCCTCATTTTAGTACAACAAGAAGAACAAGCTATATATCCATTGTGACATTAAGATGTAAAACCCATAGAGTTAGTTATTATTACCAAGGTTGTAACATGTAGTAGTCTAGAGAACAGAAACGTAGCAATAAATATTTAGCCTGCACATATCAACTCAATGTTTAGCTTATAAACTGGTAAATCCATATGTTTTCTGTCAAGGAAAATCATCTAAGTTAAACCATATTTCAGTAACTGTTATGAAAATAACAAATTTAAAGACATGAATTATAAGTTAACCTCTGTAATCCTAAGTCTCACATATACTTCCTTGATCAACCAAAAGCTATGGTTCCTCTCACAACTGTGCTAGTAAAAGACTAAATTCTTCATTTACTACAGTTATCATCTTCCTAATAAAGCCACATACAGGGGCTGAAATCAACCAGGAAGAAGAAGCATTGAAACAAAACATGAAAGATAGGAATCATGAGTGGGTGACAGCAAATGGAACAATCGAGAAGATCGAGCTCGAACAGCGTCCCCGATCGCGCCACCTCATCTCCTCTACTGTTCTCGGCTTCTTCTTCAACAATGGAGGAAATTCGTTGCCTTTCTCGGCGGCTGTTCGAGGCTTCTCCAGCGGCGTTTGTGTCGTTCACCATGTTTATTGAAGGTGGTAATTCTGTGATGCGATGAGATTTGATTCGCTATGTGATAAATAAAAGAAAAGTTGCGTAAACCCTAATTTCCCTTTTCTATTTTCCCGCAGGAACGTTTTCAGAATCCTCTGTTTTTATTGTAGGTGAGAAATGAAAGTCTCTGTTTTAAACTGAGACGAGAGCTTCTTCTTGATCCAGAGTCTTTTGTGTCCAACTTTCTAACTATTATTGTTTACTAATATAGTCATATCATTTGTAATTTATTTTTCAAATGAAGCAAAATTAAGTGTTTTAATTATGATTTTAGTTAATCATGAAAATTTTAATTCGATAAATTTAGTCAAAATATATTTATGAGAGATTTTCATACCATTTTACCATCATTGTTTCTGGAAAAAAGTTCTGATTGTTCAAGTAATAGCCGGAAAACTTCTCGTTATGCCAATGCGACAAGTTTAGAAACCCATTGAGAGACTGCTGATGCAGATGCTCTTAGATATTCATAAATAAAAGCAAAATTCAGATAGGCATGTGGTCTTCATCTTCCTTGTCTAGTTCACGTCTTTCCTCTAGAGGCTACTTCGGTGTTCTTCAATCCACCAATTCAAATCCTTGAATGTTTTAGCATGAACCAAAGTCAGTAAATAATTAAAAACCATGCTCTCTCTTGGATTTTTGTTGTTATGCTGTTTGACTCACTGAAATTCTGCAAAAAAAAAAAAACAAGTCTGAGTTACTAAAACTTGCCTTTCTTTGCTTGTTAATTAACGTATTTAGATATATTAAAGGTCGGCTTGACGAGCTTCCTCTTGGGTGGAGGCCTATCCACAAGGTCGATTTCCTGCGATAACATGGGGTAGGTCAAATTTGCTCAAATGTAAATTGATACAAAATTTAATTAGGATGATGCTTTACTTACACGCACTATATGATCTTCACCCTTGAGATGCGTGGGAAATCTTCAAAGCTTTGGCCAGTGAATTTGCATAGTGCACAAAAAAACCTGCATGAAGATTCACTTGTTTCACACAACTTGTCCTCCTAATCAGGCCGATCACGAACGCGATCCTGGTCAGGAAAGGCACTAAGACATTGTTGAGTTACGATAGGGACATAAGGGTAAAGTGATTCAAGTGTTGTATGCTCTAAGACCAAAGCAACCCCACACCGTGTTGTAGAAAGGCGACCTAAACGCAGCAATTTTTCTCAAATACACGTTTTGAACACTTGGGAATCGACCATGTAGGATGACTGAGGATAAGGGTGTACCCAGCATCATGTAAGTTAAAAAAAGCACGAGAAAGGCGATCCAGTTCTTTATCATCACCGGTTACAAGCATTAAATTTGCCGGAGGTGGATTTTTCCGCGACCACCGCAAAAATTCCTCAAAAATGTGGAAGAACCCGTGAGGGACGTGATTAAGAAGGATTCCAGTGGAAGAGATCGCCGGAAGAACATCAGGGGTTCATTTTAAGGTGTGTTTGAGAGGACCACAGTTGCCTGCCTTCCTCAACGCCGATTCTATACACTCACGGACCATCCAAGCATAATAACCATCAGGAGCCGGGCAACTGGTCTGTTTATGTCCCAGCACACCCACGTTTCATGTCTGTTGTTGTTCAAGAACATCATCGGATCCATAGCTTTCAAAATACAACCAAAGGGAAAAAAAATTCAGATTACAATGGTGGTCGAAGAAGATCATTCACAGGGTTTTAGCTAAAACCACACATTAAAAGATTACTTTTGTTCTAAGAAATATTATTTAATATATAAACAAAACAATTTAATCAATTATATAAGAAAAATGCAGATTTCTTTTGGTTACACAATATTCAATAAAATAAAAAATTGCATAGAAATGTGAAAACATCTTATATTTTGAAACATAAAAAACCTCTAAAAATTTTTATTTATGAAACAGAGAAGTAATTAAGTAAATGTTCATAACTAAAAAAGATGTCAATAAATGAACACTATAGCGAAACAAACATCTCAAATCTCCAGGTATAATATAATTTCTTACTTGAAAAGTTTGAAGGATACATAGAGAATCAATGTCAAATCTTCTTCATGCATCATTAGAATAACGACCTACAAATTACAATGGATATGATATGATACTTACTCTTCTTCATCAGCGTCTTCTTCATCAGCTTCTTCTTCATCAACATATTCTTCATCAGCTTCTTCTTCATCTGTTTCTAGCTTGCGTATGTCAGTATCCATCTTCAAAGTAGTGCACTGACCCAAGAAATAATAAGGAAGCACCATGAAGTTCTTCTCCGGAGTTTGGAAACTCACTTTTCGAATTCTAGTTAGAAACTGAAGTCTCTTATTACAAAGAACACAACAAGAAACTTTGATTATCAGAAATCAGAAAACAGAATAAGAGAAATCTGATTCTTATTGAATCGGAAACTTGTGGTCTTACATCACAGTTTCAATGTATTAAATACATAACCAACAGACACGAAGAGATGTGTCTTTTAGACAAACAATAGTCACCACTCTTAAATTAAATAAACTTAACATAGTACAAACTCAATTATTGATCAGCACTCTTCCTTAGTTGAGTTTTGGTCTTACTCCAAGCCTCCTCCTTAATTCTTCAAACCTTGAGATGCCAAGTGCTTTTGTAAGCAAATCTGCAAGTTGAACTTCTCCTTGACAATACTTGAGTTGAATAAGACCCTTGTGCTCTGCTTCACGTAGAAAGTGATACTTGATCTCAATGTGCTTTGTTCTTCGATGTTGCACCGGATTCTTCCCAATTGCAATTGCCGACTTGTTGTCGCAGTAAATTGGAACTTTCTTTTGAGAATCAAAGCCAATATCCTCCATAAGTCTTTGTAACCAAATCGCTAGATTTGTTTCTGCACAAACTGCGATATACTCTGCTTCTCCCGTTGATTCTGCCACTGTTTGTTGTTTGCTGGATTGCCAACAAAATACTGCAGACCAAGAGTAAAAACATACCCAGATGTGCTCTTCATGTCTTCATTTGAGCCACCCCAATCACTATCTGAGTAACCTAATAGCTCTGGATTTTCAACACTTGTGAATTGAACTCCAAAGTTAGATGTACCTTTAACATATCTTAAGTCTCTCTAGGCTTCTAGATAATGCTTCATGAGTGGCACAGACATGTATCATGAGATATAAGAACTTGCAAACATAAGTCTGCTCTTGATGCACAGAGATACAAAATACCACCAATGATGCTTCTGAACTTCGTTGGTTCACCATACTTTTGATCATCCTCTATCTTTTTTCCGTTTGGTGTAAGTGGAGAACTTACACTCTTGCTTCCATTCATTCAAAACTTCTCCACAAGTTTATTTGCATATTTTTCTTGTGATAGAAAAATTCCATTGTCAACTTGAATTATTTCCATTCCCATAAAATAATTCAACAGCCCCAAATCTGTCATCTCAAATTCCTTATTCATGTCTTCTTTAAACCTTTCAATGAGTTGAGAATTGCTTCCAGTGATCACTAAGTCATCAAAGTAGAGACTCACAATCAAGACATCCTTGTCTTTCTTCATCACGTACAGAGCTGCATCATTTATGCTTCTTTGAAAACCTTGCTGGAGAAAATATGAATCGATTCTCCCATACCAAGCCCTATGGGCTTGCTTTAAACCATACAGAGCCTTGCGCAACAACAAGACTTTGTCTTCTTCCCCTTTGACTATGAACCCAGGCGGTTGTGCAACATAGATCTCTTCTTCAAGTTCTTCGTTTAGAAATGCTGACTAAACTTCCATTTGATAAAGCCTCCACTTCATTTGTGCCGCGAGAGCAAATATGGCTCGTATTGTATCATGTTTTGAAACAGATGCAAAAGTTTCAAAATAATCAACACCATATTGTTGAGAGAACCCTCTTGCGACTAAACTTGCTTTATACTTGACTGGATTTCCATTTGCATTAGTCTTGATGCGATAGATCCACTTGACACTGATGATATTTTTCTTTTCTGGTTTTTCCACCAACAGCCATATTCTGTTTTCTCTATCATCTTGATTTCCTCTTCCTTAGCTCTTCTCCAATCTTCAATCTCAGAGGCTTCATCGTACGTTTGTGGCTCATCATTCATCATTAGCCCCACTTCATGTGTTTGATATATCTCCTCTATTTGATTTGTTTGTTGCATTATCTCATTGATTGACTGAAATTTTCTTGGTCTATTTGGAGAATCTTCTTCTCTTTCATCTTCACTTGGAGTGTCTATGATCACACTTGACCCTTGATTTTGTTGATCCTCTTCAAACTCGGTTTCATTTGATGAAAATAATATCTTCTTCATTTCTTTCTTCTCCCAATCCCATTTTTTTTCCATCAAATATCACATCTCGTGATATTTCTACTTTCTCTTTGTCTAACAAGAGCACTCTATACCCTTTAGACTCGCTCTATAGCCTATGAATACACCACGTCTGGCCTTGACATCAAGATTCTTCCTTTTTTCTTCTGGTCTATGCACATAGCATAGACTCCCGAACACTCTCAAATGTTTCACACTTGGTTTGACACCACTCCACTTCTCCATTGGAGCTACGTCTTCTTCAAGAGACTTGGTAGGCAATAGATTCTGAATGTAGTTTGCTGTAGTCACCACCTCAGCCCAAAACTTGTTTGGGAGACCTTGATCCCCAAGCATTGATCTGGCCTTTTCTACAAGTATTCTATTCTTCCTTTCCGAGACACCATTCTGTTGTGAGGAGTATGGTGTTGTAATTTGCCTTTGTATCCCAGCCTCTTGACACAACTTGACGAACTCCTTGGATATGAATTCACCCTCACCATATGTTCTTAGTTGCTTGATCTTTTTTCCGGATTGATTTTCGACCAAAGACTTAAACGCCTTAAACTTTAAGAGGACTTCACTTTTTTTAATGAAATACACCCAGTTCATTCGTGTATAGTCATCAATAAACAATACAAAGTACTTGCTTCCACCCATTGATTCGTTTTGCATAGGACTGCAGACATCTGGGTGTATCAATTCCAATACTTCACTTGTCTTTGTTTGAGACTTCTTAGGAGAACTTTTCCTTGCTTGCTTTCCCATCTCACATGAGTCACATACTTCTTTTGTGACTCCAAAGTTGGGAAGATTATCCACAATCTTCACTGTTTGCATCTCCTGTAATTTGTCAAAACCAGCATGCCCCAATCTTCTATGCTATAACTTGACTTTGTTTACTTCTTCTTCACTTGCAAGTAAAGCACTTGAGTTCGACTTTCTCCACCTAAATGGAAAACTCTTATGCTTCATCTATAATCCTTCTTCCTTGAGGATCGTTGATGAGACATCTATTGTCTTCAATTAAGACTCTGTATCCATTGGATATCATTTGAGAAATTTTATGTTTTGTTTTTAATAGCCCTAGTAATTCTTTTTCACTATAATTAGGAAATAGTTAATTTTGGTTGCATAAATAAAATTAGTTAAATTTGTTAAAATTTTAATATTAAGAAAATGTCCGATTTCTTGTTTCTGGTAGGATAATAATTTTTTAATATATTAATAAATTCATGTTTTTAATAGGTTTACTAACTTGATAAATTAAAAATTAAAAAAATCTGTTGAAATTTAACAAATTTTTAATTTCCGTTTTCCATAAAGTAATAAAAAGTTCCTTTTTACTTTGTTTTTATGAATATATAACTGAATTTTATTATATAAGATATATATTTGACACATGGTAATATCTGAGGTTTTAACCAACGCGTGCCATGAGAGGTTTATTGTTTATATATATAATATAAGATATAAGTAATTAATTTGTCAAAATCTTGGTTAGTATGACCTATTCTTTTTTAATATCTAAACAATCCTAAACAATTAAAAAAGGCCAAAGAGAATCTACTATATTTCATAACTAAAGATACATTGAATAATGACTTTGCTTACTTCTTACAAATTGAACAATGACAACTATACCAATATGAAAAAGTCATAACAAATATATAAAGAAGACGTGCACAAAAGGAACTATAACCGAAGAATAAGAAAACTTAAAGAGTCAAAACACCGATAGAAGAAAAAAAAATTAGAAAGAGACTAATCTCTATCTCCCTCCTCTTGTCTCTACAGAAAGGCGGAGACAACTCCAAAACGCAGCGACACTTAATTCCTTGCAGCGAAACTTGATGAATTTGGTCAGCTTTGAAGGTGAAGATAACACCAAAATCAACGGATCAGGACCAATAACCTCAGCCGAGCCGGTCCAGCCTTTGGACATCAAATGTGTGGAGAAGATCTTAAATTACAAGTTCAAAAACAAGAGTTTGTTGGTGCAAGCGTTCACAGACCCTAGTTACGATGAAAAGTGTGTTTCGTATGAGCGGCTAGAATTTTTAGGAGATACAATCCTAAGTATGGTTATAACGAACGAGTTTTATAATCTTTACCCTAAAGAATCACCTGGTTCGTTGACCAACCTCCGAGCTGCTAACGTTGACACCGAAAAATTAGCCCGAGTTGCTGTAAAACACAATCTCCATCGCTACCTCCGTCATAAAAAGCCCTTGCTTGATGACCAAGTAAGTTACTTTCTTAAAATCCTAGCTACTCATCATGATTTAAAAGCCCTAGTAATTTAATCGTTTATCGTCTTATTTTTTTCTATTTTATTAGCTTTGATAATTTTTCTTATCGTAGCTTATAACCGCGTATACACAGAGTTTTCTATAACCTCGTATAACATACAGAGTTTTGTATCCATAATGTTTTTTATTTTATTGATTTTATTAATATTTTATAAATAAAATAATAACTAATTAATTATTAAACTATAAAATACAGATCTAAAAACATTAATCATATTTTATCTTCTTTTACTTATATTTTGCTTTTTCATTATTATATTTTAATTATAAATTTTTATAATTAAAAATAGGTACTCATAGTCCAACGAATAAATCATTTAAGCTATCGTTTTAACCTACAAGTTACAACTGAGTATTTTTTTTGGAACATTTCATGCTGTATATTTTTCATAAACCAAAACCATTTGAAGTCTCAAACTTGGATCTATGATTTCTATATATTATTAATTTCTTAAATGTGCTTGTATTTTGTTTTTGTTAACCTGTTTTTTTTTTCTTATTTTTTATAATTATATATGATATATTGATAAGAGTTTTAGAAATTCTTTTGACCACTAGATGCCTTGAAACGTAATTTGATGTTTTAGAAAATAGATGATATAGAAATTGAATTGAAAAATTAAGAACGACAAACAACTTTTAAATTTTCTTAGGAATTCTGCTATCTTTGAACAAGTCTTGTTTAAAAAGCAAAAAATCTATTATTTGATTTTATAC
Organism: Cardamine occulta; assembly: GCA_028015245.1. Lineage (NCBI taxonomy): Eukaryota > Viridiplantae > Streptophyta > Magnoliopsida > Brassicales > Brassicaceae > Cardamine > Cardamine occulta. The sequence goes on from CM051367.1 coordinate 5,184,407, forward strand.
ATTTACATATGTGTTTATTTGTAAATGTGAATTAATAAAATGTGAAAATAATATATGCAGGTACTGGAATTTGTGAAAGCGGTAAAAAAAGATCCAACATTACCACATTCACATGGTCTTTTGACAGTTCCAAAATTTCTAGCAGACATTGTAGAGTCTACCATTGGGGCTCTCTTTATGGACTGCAATTCCACTGATATCGTCTGGAAGGTAACTATATATACATAATATCTTTCATAATAAGTTATAAATATCTAGTAGGTTTAAGTAATTGATTAATCAAAGAATTTGTGGTTGAAACTAAATATACAGGTAGTAAAACCATTGTTGGAGCCAATAATATATTTAGACAAATTGGAGAAACATCCAATGACAGAACTCAATGAGATGTGTCAGAAGAAGAAACTAACATTGACCCCCAAAGACACTTGGGAAGAAACTAAAAACTTTTTTTTCTTTATTGAGGATAAAATGGTTGGACATGGATATCATCCTGTCAAGAAAGAAACTGCAAAATATCTCGCTGCAAAAAATGCTATCGACACTTTTTTTAGAGACCTTTAGTTATATATATATATATATATATGAGTCAAATTAATTGTACTTTTAATTTGAATTAATTTAATAAAAGTAATTTTTATTTGTCTTATCAGAATCTTTTCATTTCTCTTATGAATGAACCTAGCAATGTAGAAATTTAATAAGAACACCAAATACTTTTTGGAGTCCATACTCTATAGTATTGTTCAGTAAATAATTCTTTGAGATAACTTTCCAAATCCATGATGAATTTTTTTTGTCAAAAATATGTGTAACAAAAATTTTAATGTGCATAGTAACCTTACCTATGTTGCATGGAAACGGAAATAAATATGCATAATAAAAAAATGTGAAAACGCAGAAAATATTTTTTTATTTTTAAGAATAATATGTACGTTTGGAACTGTAAATATATATGTGAACCTAGCTAGCAATATATATATATATATATATGCGATTCACATCACATAATGCTACAGCTACCAACATCCACATCAATTGTACTATTGCAGCCAGATTCTAAACAACCAAAATCAATCATTAGTTCATGAACCTACGGTATTATTTTCTTAGTATATTTTTGTTTGTTTGAACCATTAATTTGACATTTTTGTTTGGCAATTTTCCCTAAACAAAATTGTAAACGTTTTCTCTTGAATTGTACTAATGGTTGTTTGAAATTTCAAAAACAAAAAAAAAATTAAAATTTTGTTTGAATAGAATTATGATAATTTCTATAAACTAATAGAGGAATGGATGTTTATAAAATAAGCATCATATGATATAGTATAAAATATCAAATGATGTACTTGGTCCATATACCTTTACTTTATTGTTACGATGAAATTCTTCTTATCTACTATTTATCCACAACATTTTTGTATGGCATGTCACATTTAATTTCATAACTCGCCTTTTCATAGGGCATACACTTTTGTTTTATATTATGGATTTAAAATTTTCATATATGTTTCTTCTCACGTCCATTTTAATATTCCTTCTTTTATAAAAATAGTTCTTTCTTAATGAAAACATGAAATTCCCTAAGGAACATGAACTTTTTTTTGTTAAAAGAGAAAGTTTTATTTTGTAACAGAAGATACCCAAAAAAAATTTTCCTTTGACATTTAGCCTAAACAAAGTGTACAAGAAGGTAGTGCATAACTTAAACCAGGTTCCTATTCATCTCCTTCAATTCAAACGTCATATTTTTATCTCCAAACAAGAAGAAGAGATGATTGGAAAACTCTCCAACGCCTGGAGGAGAAGGAGCTATATGTCTCGTTTCTTAGGCATGCACGGTGAGAATGGCCACACATAAAACGATTATATGTGTTCTTCTGATTAGCAGTGTAGTGACTGTAGAGATCCTTGTACACGCCGCCTTAGTTACAGTATGATGTAGGACAATAGCACAATGAAAAACTACATTTCTTCTCATGGGATATTTTTTTTGCTATAAGAAAACTTCTTGGCGCAGTCATGTTTTGCGTTTGGGCACGGGAGGATGATTGCTTTGACGATTTTTTCAACACACGCAACACCTGTGTACACCTCACTATAACCATTTTGTCTATGAGCCAAAGCCCTAAGATACTTAAGCACAATATCTTCATATCTTCACAAGAAATCGGGCCCATTTTAAAACAACGCCCATGGAACTTCTCTTATGAGCTTGAAATCCACATTGTCCCTTTATCTTTTCTTGAATCTTTTCAGTAAGACTCTAAGGCAACATCATCACCTCCAACGCGTGACTTTCTTATTCCTCTTCAGTTTAACTCAGTTGCTATCTCTGTAAGGTAATATAATTGAATGAATTCGCTAAGAAGAAGAAGTGATATATAAAAACAGAATTCCGACGGATATATCCGTCGGAACTGGTGAAAAAATTGCGCCTATATTTTTGCTATCCGTCGGGAATCCGTCGGAATTTTCTGACGGATTTCCAACGGTTTTTGATTTATTTATCTTCATTTCAATGATAAAATACTAACAAATACCTTGTTACAAATCAAATATACCAAAATTAAAAAAATTTAGTTGTTATGGTTATAAATCATCGCTTAAATATATGTATCATTATCTAACATGTAATCATAATTGTCGGAATTTTTCTAATTTTGGTATATATGATATATAACAAGGTATTTGTTAGTATTTTATCATTGAAATGAGTAACAAAGCATACTACAAACATATTTCAAGAGAAACGAATCGTAAACGACCACAAAACCACAAAACCGTCGGAAATCCATCAGAAATTTTCGATGGATTCCTGACGGTTTTGTGGTTACACGTGTCTCGTTTTAAGATTTACACTGACAAATGACTAGGCAAGTCAAAATCCCAATTTCCATCGGAAATCCGTCAGAAATCCGTCAAAAGTTTCCTATAGATTTCCGACGGAATGTTGTCAAAGAGTATTCCGACAGTTTTTCAACAGAACTAGGTGTGTCCGTCGGAATGCCGTCAGAATTTTTCCGACGGATATTAGTCCGTCGGAAATTTTTGACGTCTTTCCGATGGATTGTCAACGGTGTGTTTTTGGTAATTTTCGTCGGAGTCTTGTCGGAAAACTGTCGGAAAGTTCTGACGGATTTAGAGATCGTCAAAAATTCCGTCGGTTTTCCGGCAGTTTTCTTGTAGTGTTATAAGTCTTAATAGTAGATTGTAAATAATTTGGTATTCAATCATTCAAGAAAATACCTAAAGAGTCAAAACCATGTGAATTTTGACTGACTATCATATCCGTTTTTCTATTAACATAAAGTTAGTCTTTGAAATTGTAAAGAGTAATCATAGAAATGAGGAGCTGGTCAAACCTTAGAATCAAAGATGTTTTCAGTGACCACCTTAGCATCACAGTCGAATAATATAAATTTACACTTGATCTTTGGTAAAAGAAAATTTTTAAAAGTTGGTGGAAGGGTCTATGGTTTGCCTATGCAACACCCAAGTTTTTGTTTCATGGGTAGTTGGCAACAACTAATCGATTATCAACTGGAGATCAAATGTTACAATGGAAAACATTAGTTAATGGTTCATGTGTCATGTGTGTTGTGACAAAATATATTCAGAAGAGATATGGTCTAGACTGGTCAAGAAATTACTCCAGACGAGATATACAAAGGAGTGGGAGCAAATCATGATGGTGCAAGTGAATACATCATTAGAGAAGGTTCATCTCTTTCGTTTACGCTATGTCTTCCAAGTCACAGTACATATAGTAATATACTATGGGGAGAAAGAAATAATAGGATGGATGGTGAAGCTCCACAAGCCAAACTACAAATCTCCCAAACCATCGGCAAGCAAGATGGTAATCAACACTACGAGAAAAGGATAAAATTCTGGTTTGCCACAAGATAAAATCTTTTTATTTTGGTTCAGATCATACTATATCTTAATCTAGTTAGATTATAAAATTGGAACATCTAGAACCTTGCCAGAAGACACAAATATATATATTGACATCTCGACCTCATAAACACATACTCTCTCCGTTTCTAATTAGTTATCGTTTAAGGTTGTTTACACATATTAAAAAAATATTTAATTTTTCTGTTTTACCTCTAATAAATGTTTATTTGATTTTATTTCATTGGTCAAGACATTAAAATAAGAGAGACAAAATTGAAAATCTTATCAAACATATGCATTGAAAACATAAAACGATAACTAATATGAAATAAGTTTTAAGGTCCAAAACGACAATTAATATGAAACAGAGGGAGTATAACATTATTTCTGCTTGTATAGAGTAGGCCCTCCTCTTTAGTAATTCTTGAAAATATTCCTCTATGCTCACTCAATGTTGAATTGTTAAATTTACTAAAATTTATATTTTGTTGATTTATTTTACATGTAAAACAAGAAAATATATAATTTTTAATATATTTTTTACAAATTAAAAGAAAAAATATTGTTTATCTAAAATATCTAAAATGTTTGAGAGATTAAAGTATAAAACATAATTAGTTTGGTAACAATAATAAATGTCAAAATTATCTAATATGTATGAAATTTTGTTGGAAAGATCACAGTATATAATAAAATAATTAAGATAAGAAAATATCTAACATTTATAGTATTAAATATTATAATAATGTTTTTAGTCAAATGATCACACCTGTGCATGCATATATGCGTTGTCAACTATTTAGCTGAAAACTCTATAGCTAAATTACTCTTTTCCCCGGCTGCTTGTGCCTTAAACTTTGTTAGAAGCTCATCTGCTAAATCAAGCCTTCTTAGGGTTGGGACTCTCTAAAGTTGCCCCCACGAAGCTCCGACGGAAAGGGAAGGCCTGCCAGGCCGTATGCCCATGGGTGCAGGATTTTTCGAAAATGAGAATGAGGAAGAAAAAGATATCGTGATGTAAGTCTATTATTTTGCCAATCCCAAGAAACCCTCGGAAGAAGAGAAGCGCTTTGTCTATTCTTCCAAGATCGAAGAAAGTTAACTTGTCTCCCTGCCCTGAGTACGTCCTGGAAAGCGAAGCTGATTTGAATGAAAAGTAAACATAGGAAGAAAGCAAGACTTAGAAAGAAGACAGTAAGTAATAGAACTACGATTTACTTGATTCCCAAAGGGGTACCCACCGAGCGAAGCTCTTTCTTTTTTTGGCCGTGCAGAAAATTTGATCGTATGTTAATCTAACCCCTAAATTTAGAAAACGTTGTAGCAGGAATATGAAGAAAAGATAATAGGGTTTACTCACCTTATCTTCTATATAAATAACCAAGTGAATCTGGAAAGCTACATAGCCTTAACACCTCTGAGAATTCATAGCTAGAAGAAGGCGAGAATAAATGAGATAATGGCTGGTATGATCGGGTGACGCTGATCTTCTCGACTGCTCCATATGCTATCATGCACTCTCAGTTAGGAACAGTGAGTGTGTAACAGCAAATTGGACAATCTAGAAGATCTAGTTTGCCCAATGTCCCCGATCGTGCCACCCCATCTTCTCCATCATTCTCGACTTCTTCTTCAACAATTGAGAGAAGTCATTGTTCTTTTGGCGGCTGCTCTGTACTTCTCCATCGGCGTTCGTGTCATATACCATGTTTAAAAGAAATATTGAGAATTTTCATTAAAAAAAAAAATTATCAACAAATTTCTGCATATAATAATGTCTTCTTATGAATTTCAGGTTAGGCAACTCGATACCAGCACCGGAAGTTGATAGGCTTTGAAGTTGTTGTAAAAGAGAAGCTGGTAGAAGAAGAGAAGGGTCACATACGAGAATACAAAATTGAGATGTCATCAGAACTAACGCCTACAAATGAATAATTTTGGAAGCCAATTAAAATCATTAAACTCTCACTAAATTGGATAAAGTTCAGATAATTATTTAATAAACTCAAAATATATTAATTTTACATTCAATAAGTTACATCTTCTGTTTATAAGTGTTAACAAAAGATTGTAACCATGTGAATTTTGATAGACTATTGTATCCGTTTACGTATTAAAAAAAAGTTAATGGTTGAAGTTGAATAGAGAAATCATCGAAATGAATAGCTGGTCAAACCGTATAATTGAAGATGTTTTCCTTGACCACCTTAGCATCACACTCGACTAATCTAAATTTCGTATGCTGAGCAGACATGCACATCATTTTGTTTTTATTCAGGGAAGAAGGAAGAATATATAAAGGAAAAATGTCAAAATAGTGCGAACTTACATTTTTTGGACGTTTAAACCCTAAATTTATGAAATGCTATTTAAATCATCAAGTTTTTCGTTGACTCGTAATTGAATAGCAAACTTCCGTTGAATGGATCATTTGAGACACGTCGTTAAATTGACGTTTACGGCATTAAAATTTCCGTTAGCAACTTTCGTTTAATCAAAACGATATCGTTTTTAAATTTTTTTAAAAATCATCAACTTTCAAATTGAGACGTTTAAATCCTCAACTTTTTTTAAAATGTCGAATGTCTAACTTATGTTATCTATACCATTTGAGGCATGACTTTAAATTAAGTGACGTATCACGTTTACAGGGTTAAATTGTCTGTTAGCAGTTTCTATTTAATCAAAACGATCAATGTTCCTGCAACTATTTATGCTTCGTCTTCTCTTTCTACTTCTGGGATTCATAGAGATCCAACCATAATGAAAGAGTAAAAATTCTTCTCAAATAAAATTCGCATTTGGAGAAACATAATCCAATGAAGTATTTGCCACATGGAATCTCTAGAAAATTCTCATGGAATTCTCTAAAAACCCCTCAAGAGATTGAGTTTCTTAAGCATTAGTTATAACCAATTCGATCGGCATCCATCAAATCAATTATGAAAAAATATCTAATTGTTTTAACATTATTTTATCGGTTATCAGTTTAAGCGTTAAGCTTTGCGATAACCAATTTAAAAAAATAAATATTTATTGAAAAATCAAATCACGATAAAAGAATGTAAAGCTTAAAAAAATGGTGAATATAAAAAATCGAATTGGTTATCACCAAAAATTAAGAAACTTAATCTCTTGTGGGGTTTTAGAGAATTCTATGAGAATTTTTTGGAGATTCCAGGTGGCAAAGACTTTGTTGCATTATGTTTCTCCAAAGGCAGATTTTATTTGAGAAGAATTTTTACTACTTGATTATGGTTGGATCTCCGTGAAATGCAGAAATAGAAAGAGAATATGAAGGATAAATAGTTATTGGAACATTGATCGTTTTAATTAAATGCAAGCAGCTAACAGACAATTTAACCCCGTAAGTGTGCTTCGGTACTTGATCTAAAGTCATACCTCAAATGACATAGTTAAAAACCTTCACCGTTTGCTAATTAAAGGGTTGATTTTTCCTGAGGCACACTTCGGCAATTGATTCGATTTAGGTTCTTTTGAACTAAATTATTGAATTGGGCAAGTTGTCATCTTTGGAGCAGAACACATCAATATTGATGTAGTCAACACAAAGACCAAGAGTCATCTGGAAATCTATTTGGATGAACCTAGGTTAGAGAGGAGATCTTATCCAAAGTTGATGTTTTATGCTATTGGAAGGAAAATTAAAAGCGACTTGGTGATTTAGCCCCAATGGTATGTGATCTCTTGACCATCCCTATCACTACTGTAGCTTCAGAATCCGCTTTTAGTATTGGAGCTTGAGTGTTGACTCCCTACAAAAACCGTCTACTTCCAAAAAATGTTCAAGCTCTTCTATGCACACGCAATTGGCTACGTGGTTTTGCAGAATATGAAGGTAACTTTGAAAAATTATGTGATTATAACAACTCTAAGTGAATGATCAATTAATTGGAATAGCTTTAAATTGAAGGTAACATAGAAGAGAACAAGGAGATTGGCAATGAAGATGCTAGAAATGTGGGGAGTAGTTCAGGTCTAGAGGGTTCAAGATCAGGAGATTCAAGTATACGGTGAAACAATGATTTAAGTATTATTTCTTTTGTTTTTATTTTATTTTGACTATAGTTTGGTAATATAACATATGATTTAAGTAATCTTCTTTATTTTTTTTTCAGTTTTGAAATGTGACCATTGATAAATTGAACAATTTTAATATAAATTAAAAAAGGAATTTGGCAAATTTCAACCAAAAAATAAAAATTTAGCGGGTCATAGGCTTAAATGGGCCAACCAATTTTGGTAGGCCATAAACGGGCTGGGTTAGAAACGGACTGGATCAAAAACGGGTTACAAAAAATTTATGTTTAACGGGTTGGACTTAAACGGGCCACGGGTTGGCTCATTTTAACATCACTACTTAGGACTGCTGGTTTCCCAGAACTGCTCTCGATAAGGTCTCTCAGAGGCTTAACTATGACTCTGGTCATATTCTCTTCTTCATTGGATTTTAGTTAAGTTATCATTGTAACTTCACAGTAACCATGAGATTACTGCATTTGCAACACTGGTTTTGGTTACTTATATGCTTTTAATTTTATTTTTTTCCATAGGATTAAAATCTAGTTATGCACAATGTATGTGACTCAAAGATTTTTTGAAAAATATTTATGTTTTATTAAAAAAACAGCAATGTTAAAATTATTAAAATTTATATTTTGTTAAAATTATTAAAATTTATATTAATATTATTAAAATTATTAAAAAAAACAGCAATGTTAAAATTATTAAAATTTATATTTTGTTAAAATTATTAAAATTTATATTAATATTATTAAAATTATTAAAAAAAACAGCAATGTTAAAACATAAATCTAAATGTCTAATATGAATGAAAATTTGTTTGAAAGATTAAAGTATCCAATGAAATATTTTAAATTAGAAAAATATCTGACATTTATAGTATAAAATAAACTAATAATCTATTTATTCAAAAGACCCGCACAAGTGCATGCATATAGACATTATCTAACGAATACGTAGCGGCGGGGAAAACGAGAATAAGGGTTTACTGATCACCTTATCTTCTGCATAAATAGCCAAGCTAATCTGGAGAGCTTCATAGACTTAATAAAAACCTCTGTAATTTCATTAGCTAGATATGGTGAACGACGCAAACATCTCCGGAGAAGAATCGTTCCACCGCCAAACGGTGCAACGAATTTTCTCCATGGTTAAAAGAAGAAAAGTCGTGAATAATGGAGGAGATGTGGTGGTACAATCCGGGACGCTCTCCGAGTTAGAACTTCTCGACTGTCCCGTATGCTGTCACGCACTCTCAGCTCCTATATTTCAGGTGATCGATCTTCTCTTCTTTTTTTATATCTTGCTTCGCATATGAAATATCACGCACTCACAGTTTAGAATTGTATTTTGCTTTCATTTCTCAAATTACATTTATCTCGACATTGAATGCAACTTGTGACATTTTAGCTTGGGTAATTATAATAACTAAATCTGTTCGAATTTTGTTTCAGTGTGGGAATGGACATGTAGCATGTTCTTCCTGCTGTACTAATATGAGGCAAAAATGTCCTTACTGCACGTTGCCCATTGGTAACTACCGATGCCGAGTGATTGAAAATGTTCTTGAAGCTATCACCATCCCATGTCGATTCACAAAGAATGGGTGCAAAGAAAAATTCTCTTATGGCAAAGAAGTTGCCCATGAGAATGAATGCAGTTTTGGATGGTGTTACTGTCCTGCGCCAAACTGCATCTACCGCTGCTTGCACGAGGATCTGCACAATCACTACAAAGCTAAACATAAGAATACTATGAAACGTTTCTTTCTCAGCCGTTAGTAATGTTTCTGTTTGTTTTTTTAAGCCTTTTCTATATTTTGTAATTGGAATCCAGGCTACGCATGATATTTTCGTAGTTACTCCAAATAATAATAGATGGTCATATTCTATGGGGTTTTGACAAAATAGTGATCCGTAAACCAAAAACAATAAAATAGGGATTCCAATCATCAGTTTGGAATTTTTATGTAAAGGTAGATGATAGTGCTGGAGTAGAAGATGGAAAAGTTTTTAATATTAATATCCTGTGAGCCATAGTAGAGATTAGGATCCTATTAGTACATTTTTTATCACAGTAATTTTGCTAAATTTAATATTGTGGAATGATTAGTAACTAGTATTAGATTCTTACACTTAAAAGTAGACTAATAAAAACAAATCAACATATTAAATAACTAAAGATTTAACATCCAACAAACCACAAATACCAACTAGTTTAAAATTTAAAGCATCCCACGATAAATAAAAAACAAATAAGTTAAAAGAACCTTAAAAATATAGTGATCCATAAACCAAAAACGATAAAATAGTGATTCCACTCATCAGTTAGGAATTTTAATGTAAACGTAGATAATAGTGCTCGAGTAGAAGCTGGAAAAGTTTTTAATATTAACAAATCCTGTGAGCCATAGTAGAGATTATGATTGTTTTTATCACAGTAATTTTCCTAAGTTTAATATTGTGGAATGATCATTAAATAGTATTAGTCTATTAGATTCTTACCTAAAAGTAGACTAATAAAAAATTTAATAATAAAAAACAAATCAACATAATAAATAACTAAAGATTTAACATCCAACAAACCACAAATACCAACAACTTCAAATACAAATAAAATAAAGGTTTTCTTCTAAAAAACCATCAAACTTATTAAAATTTGCAAAAATGATACTCATTTTAAAACTGTGCAAGTTAAACTATTAAACTTGAAAGTTACCTGTATCATAGCCACCAGGTGTATCTTGTGAGATATAGTAGAGATTAGGATCCTGTTAGTACATTTTTTTTATCACAGTAATTTTGCTAAATTTAATATTGTGGAATGATTATTAATTAGTATTAGTCTACTAGATTCTTACTTAAAAGTAGATTAATAAAAATTTAATAATAATAAACAAATCAACATATTAAATAACTAAAGATTTAACATCCAACATACCACAAATACCGTTACTTTAAATACAAAAGGATAAATCAAAAGATAGGTTTTCTCCTAAAAAAACCATCAAACTTATTAAAATTAGTATTTTTAAAGATTAAAACAATGTTAACTAAAAATAGTATAAAATATTTTTTGATGGTTAAGAAAATAGTATAAACATTATTTTTATTATGAAATAGTGTTAGTTATCTCTAATTTTGTACACCATATGTTTCAGTTTATTTGTAATTTAATCATTTTGCAAACTAATTAAAAAAAAGAAATTTCTTTTATCCCTTATTAATATATTATACACTTTTCATTGGTCATTTAATTAAAATAATATGAGTAATAATAAAAATTTGCCAAAATAATGCGTTAAAATATAAAACATCACTTATGATGACATACATTTTAAACTTTAAAATTGCACTTAATATAAAACAAATGAAGTACAAAACAACATGTAAAATTTTTATTATGCGTATATTGTTATAAAAATATATATAAAACAAAAACAAAATAAAAAAAAAAATTTTTGAATTGGCTTTTAAAACTTTAGGACACGGCTCTGCCCAGAACTTATGGAATCTTTAGTTTCTTTCTAATTTCAACCAATTGAAATCATCCCATGAAGAATCATCTTCCATTAAACTCTAGAAGTCTATTCGTCTCTCTTTCACCACTGAAGCAAAACCCACGAAGAAGACAAAGATCTATTCAAGCGGATGAAAAAATCAGAGAACAACACTAAATTCACATCGAAATTGAATCCAGATTATCAAGTAAACAGAATCCCTAAATTTCTTATACCGTCTAATCGTAGCCTTTAATTTCTTATACCATCTAAATTTCTTCTTCCTATAGTCTTCACTCAGACGGTAAAAGAGGAAACTTTTTTAATTAATTTCTTAGCACATCACACTTTTCTTTTTCTCTTCTCCAAAGATCTCATTAGAGAATGGCATCTGCGGCAGTTGCGTCGATGGTTCATGACCCCAAAGCATCACCGGCACTAATGGATCTGTCTACGGTGGGAAGAGAGGAGATTCTCTCAATTTCTGGGTTTAAGCTTATGTGGATCTTCAATATCGAATTTCAAATCTCAATCTCAATTTGTTGTTTTTAGCTCAGAAATTTAGGGTTTTTCGTCTTCTTGGTGATTTGGATCTTCTATTTTGATGTAAATTTGTAAATTGTGTATTGTTTAATTGTTCTTGAAATCTATTGACATTGATTTCTTTTTCCGCAAATATTCTCATTAATCAAAGTCTCAAAGAGAAAATAGTACACATTTTTTAAACAAGGTAATCAATAGACTATATCACTAGGTATCCAAAAAAGAAAACTCAAAAACATAGAGCTCGGAAAAAAAATCTAGTCTACATATGGGAAAATCACCAGATTATGAAGTAGACATAGGGTATTATTAGCCCGGAGCTCAAATCGAATATTCGGAGTTTTAAGGATATTCGTGATTCGCTTCACTTTGTCCAAATCAGCAACTTTTCAATTCATGATTCGCTTCGGACATTTGAATATTCGCTAAAATCTAAAGTATTTGTGGATATTTGATTCGCTTCATAATAGTTTTAAAATAATTATAAAAATAAATAAAATATAAAAAATTCAAAATTTATCTCAAAATAGCAATATTTTATTTAAAATTATCTATTTTCTTTTTAATTTATTAACTTTTAATATTTATATAATTAATCTAATGAATAAAAATTTACGATTTCTATATAGATATAATCAATATGCAATATATATATATATATATGTAGATATATCGAAGCGAAGCAAATATTCTCGTCTTAAAATTTTAATATTTGATATTTGCTTCGATTTTAACGAATACTAATTTTAATATTTTGTTTGCTTCGTAAAATTACAAATATTTAGTTTTTTCGGAGCAAATCGAAGCAAATATCGGATCAAATTTAATCGAATATATCAAATATTTTGCCCTGACCTAGGTATTTTTTTTTCTTTTTTATCCCTTATTTCATTCATTTCTTTCCAACTCTCTTAAATAGATAACATTTGTGAGTACAATAGAGTTATGAGAGAACAATAAGATAAAACCTTTCTCTCTCAACCGGTAATTATATTTAAATATGTTCAATTTGGTCTTTAGGCCGACGTATCTGTATTTTATAATGGGAATCCACGGATATACACATTCATTTTCGGCATGAGTTACTCAATTTCCAAAAAAAAAAGTAAAATAGTGATCCCAAACCATCAATTTGGAATTTTAATGTAAACGTAGATGAGGGTGTGGGATTAGAGAATGATAAAGTTTTATATACTTTAAAATCATGTGAGCCATAGACGAGAATAGGATTCTGGGAATACATTTTTCGAAGTAATACATTTATTATTGTGGAATGATTATTAGTAAGTACTAAAAAAGAGTGTATTGGATGAAGAATTTGGAGATATTTGAGTTTTAGTGAATTTTCAGATGATTTTGATGAGTTTTGGTGAATTATAATTTTTTAATTAAATTCTCACCTATAACCATATGATTTTCAAATTTTCGATACAACTATTTTACATAGAAACACACCAATCTATCCTCGTAATTTGATTAAAAAAAATGAACGGAAATGTTTTGATTAAATAAATCTCTTGCATAGTAGTTCTTTTTTGGAAATTAGTATTTATGTTTTGAAAAAAAAAAATTCCTAAGAATCCACCTAACTCCACTTATAAACAAGTTCTTCTTACAATCTCAAAATCTCTCATGGCTCTGGCTGTCACAAAAGAATTGTTAAATTTTATTAGAATTTATATTTTGTTGAATTTATATATTTTGCATGTAAAACTAATTTAAAACATAAATATGTTTGTAACAAAGAGAAATATCTAAAATACCTAAATTGTATGAAATTTTGTTTGAAAGATTAAAGTATCGAATGAAAATATTTTAGAATAGAAAAAAATATCTTACAATTATAGTATAAAATAAACTAATATTTTTTTTAGTCAAAAGATCCACACTAATCAAAATATCTTGAAATATTACTCGAAGACACCTAATGGATGAATTACGAGTTTAGTATGTTATCAAAACACAAAAACAAAAAGTTACACTAAAGTAAAAAGAAATGCATTTGCTATGTTTATTTTCTCATCATAACTTGGGTAATTGTAATAAATAATTTTGTAGGTTGTGTTTCAATGTTCAATGGATATATAACATGTTCTTCTTGCTGTACAAAAATAAGACACAAATGTCCGTATTGTACTTTGCCAATTGGTAAGTACGGTTTCAAATTAATGGAAAAAGTTGCTTCACTGTCCCATGTCGAAACGCCAAGCATGGTTGCACAAAAAAGTACTCTTATGGCAAAGAAGTTGCTCATGAGAAGGAATGCAGTTTTGGTTGGTGCTACTGTCATGCACCAAACTGTAAATACAACGGCTTGCACAAATCTCTATAGTCACTACAAAGGGACCATAAAACACATTGAAACATAAATATAAGCCATGGTTGAGAAATAAACTTTTCATTTTGTTCTTGTGGTTAGCATTGCGCGAGTGGCTGTAGTGATCTTTGTACAAGCTGTTGTAGTTTCTGTTTGCTGCAAGACAGTAGCAGCAAGCAAAACTGCATTCCTTCTTATGAGCTAGTTCTTTTCCATAAGGGAACTTCTCGGTGCAACCATGTTTGGCATTGAGCATGGGGAAAGTTATTGTTTCGGCAACTTTCTCCACTATTCCGACTAGAGCTGTCAAACCAGAACCGCAGCCCGCGGGCCTTGCCCGTTTTGTACCACGACAGGGCGGGCATGGACACTCTTAGCTGTGCCCATAAATTGGCGGGCATGGCCATTACAAGAAAACAGACGGAATTTGACGGCGATATCCGTCGGAACACCGTCGGAATAGGCCTATATCGACGCTTTTCCTACGGATATTACCGTCAGATCTATCTCGTCGAAATTAGAAACCGCGTCGGAAATCAGTCGGAATCATGCCGTCAGTATACCATCAGACCTTATTCCGACGGCTATCCGACGGTGTTCCGATTACTAAAAACCGACAGAATACCGACGAACCTTATTCCGATGGATTACCGAATGACCTTGTTCCGACAGATATCCGACGGACCTTATTCCGACGAATATCCGATGGACATCATTCCGACGGATTGCCGACGGTTTCCATTTTTTTTGGATAATAATTTGAAAATTCCAAAAATATATAAATTAAAAATAAAATTTAATTTTAAAAATAGAAATTAAAATTAATATTTAATATTGTTGAAAATTTTAAAAATTCAAATAAAAAAACATAAATATTATTTTCAAAATAATTAAAACTAAATCTACGGTGGTGGTAATGGGTATCGAGACATGAAAGCGTTCATCCGAGCAATCATCGCATGGTGATCCGCCTCCAATTTTCGAGTTCTCTTCCGTTCCGCTTCGTGATCTGCCTCCAATTTTTGAGTTCTCTTCCGTTCCGCTTCTTGCTGCAACCTATCCGCTTCTCGGACTTCTTCTAGGCGTTGCATCTGGGTCCTCATTTCTTCTATTTCAACCTCCCTTTGTGTGAGCTGCGCCCTAAGATCGGAAGAATCTCCGTAAAAACGTGAAGTAGCTGAAGATGATACATCGTCCGGAAGACCAAAAACTCGACCTTTGGTCTTCGGAGTACACTGCGGTAACAAACGGAAAGTTGAATAAACATTCAAAATGAATTAAAAGTTGATTAAAATATAAACTTTACTTACCTCATAGACGAACTCGTTGATCTTGTCGAAAGGAACTTCGGTGAGGGGAGGGGTTCCTTCAGTGAGAGGTTGAGAAAGCAGGAACTCATCACCCATCTTCTTGACGTTGTCAATGATCTCCCGAGCTACCGCATCATGGATTTCATTGTCCTACCTGCTAGTTGTGCTATCCTGGAGCAATCTGAGGGCAGAAGGTTGGACTTTTTTCCGAAACTGCAAAATTAACAAATTGAGTACATTTTATGAATCTAAAACTGAAAAAAACAATATATTGAGTAAACAAAAAACTTACTAGTTGTTTTGTCCTTGTGACCAAGCTAACCGCTCCTAGATTATGCGTCGCCTTGCCCTTTCCTTTGCGATCGCTGTTCCGACACGCATAGTGGGTTGTGGAGCTTGCCTTCGTAGCGTCTTCACTCCAGTAAGCGCATAACCCGTTCCATAGGCCCGGGTTCGTAACCAACTCCCTTGGCACATTATTCTTGTTCCACTTCTTGATACACAGAGTTTTAACCCTAAATAATTCTGCAAGTGCACAGACAATCACAGTAGTATTAAAGGGATCGAATCCACAAAGACCAAGGTTACACTATAAAATTACGAGATTATTAAATAAAGCTAAGACAAAAGATATGGTTGATTTCGAACAGAATTGCAAATAATTAAAAGCGGTGTAAATTCAATAAAAGGAAAACACTAGATCAAGGTAATTCGCAGGTGATTCAGAGATGAGAACTTAGCAACTATTTAGGATCAATTTCAGCAAAGGTCTAGAACTCAAACATAAAAATAATATCGCCCCACTCTCGTGGCGGCGACAACTTTATCTAGCAACCTAGATGCCTAAACTCTCGCTTGGACCTAGAGATGTAAACAAGCATTAAAGAATGGGTTCGATTTGTTCACAACCAGCCGCACTAACTCTCGTCACCTACGTCTGATTGCTCACCAATGTCTTTCTAACAACCTAAAATACTCTCGCAAATAGGTTTAACCTAAAATCATAAAGTAAGTGATCAGTTTAGTTTAAGCATTAATTTCGACCAGAGGTGAAGACAGTATGTATTTATGCATCCTATTTATGCCAAGTTAATTCATCTCATGAATACCTTTGAAAAACCCTAATCTAGTTAATAGACTACTCAGACATAGAAGAAGAAAACATAGGAATGGAATAAAAGGAATTCATGAATAAATACTGAAAGTAACAAGGTTCCGAATTCTTTTCAAAACAAAGTATGGAGGATCTCCAAGTCTAAGCAATCGAAACAAAGGAGATGGAAACAAGGAGCTAGGCGTAGGCGACAAAGGAGGAGAAGGAAAGGATCTTCGAGCAGCTTTTTACTTTTCTCCAAGGTAAAGGGCGTGTTTTTGAAGAGAGGCTGCTGACCTATTTAATCACCCGAAATTAGGTTAACTCGGGCCCACTAATTTTCTCTGGCGGCAGAGCATGTGCTCCTCTGGGTGCTATGTCGGGTGCTCGCGTGTAAATTCGGCCCTTTTGCTCTAAATCCGCCTCTTTTTGCTCCAAAAGCCCAATAAACTTCAATCCATCCAATTTATGCTCCAAGACTTCATTATGACCTGTTAAGACTCAAAATAGACTTGAAAGATACTAAAAACAACTATAAAACATTAGTAAATATGGGCCAAAATCATCATATATCAACTCCCCCGGACTTAGACCTTTGTTTGTCCTCAAACAAACAAGAATCAAAGAAGGTAAAAGAGAGGTAGCGCAGGGATTAGGTGAACCTCAGGAAACCAGAATATCAACCACAATCTGCAGACCTTACACTACATAACATGAGAAATAAGTTCTTACCAAAAACTCACCAAACATCATCAACCAACCCTGTTCCAAAACTGAATCTCAAACCCAGAAAAGCTCATCATCATGACAATAACTCCTTACATAAATTAAATGGTGGCGTGGCTTCTCATTTTGAGGTACTAGGTAAAGGAATCGAATCTTGGTAATAAGGAGACTAATTTAATGGTGGAGCTCAGAGTGTTTAGGGTTATTTTATTTTCTGCTGGGTGCTAGACATAGCACAAAATGATAGGAGAAATGGACTAGTGATATCCACAACCTCTAACCACTCCTTTCTCCTTAATGAAACAAAACTCCTCTTCTTCTTGAAACTTCACTCTTCCTTGGGTATGATGGCATGCTCAGGGGTACATCTTTGAGTTACTGAATTCACCACTCTTCATTCATTCTTTTTTTTGTATATTTTTATTTTTATTTTTTTTTATTTTTTATTTTTTGGAATGAAGAGGGCTCTACATGCATATGTAACCCCTGAACACGAATATTTTGAATAAAAAGTGATCATACCCAAGAGCACACTCATTGGTAAACACATCTTCTAACTTTCGAAAAAATTGCCTGGAGCATGTGATGAGAGCAGGTGCTCCGCGCTTTATGGATCGGGTGCTCTGGCTGATGATTTTAAACTTCCATCTTCTACTTACTAGTCTTCAGCAGAGTGAGTTAGAGGTTGCGTCAGTCCTTTTCTCCGACCCTTTTGCGCCTGTCTGCACATATAAGACAAAAGAAACACAAGAATGTAAGAGGTCTAGAAAGAAGGTGAGGTGCTTGGAGGGTACTAGCTAAAGATGAGCTAGCTATTCAGGATCAACAAGAGTGGTAAAAAGAATAAGAAGTCCTGAATATTGGTTTCGTTCCTCTAGTCTAATGCCTTGAGTCCAAATAGATTAGAGTTATCGCTTTCTGAATAAACCTTACTGAGATGATATCATTCTGGAGAGAGAGGAATCCGAGTGTGAGATGGTACTGGCTTGTCTTTGTACTCATGGTTCTGCAGTGACAGTCAA
Source organism: Cardamine occulta (assembly GCA_028015245.1). Taxonomy (NCBI): domain Eukaryota; kingdom Viridiplantae; phylum Streptophyta; class Magnoliopsida; order Brassicales; family Brassicaceae; genus Cardamine; species Cardamine occulta. Next base: position 5,202,864 of record CM051367.1, read on the forward strand.
TAGAAAGATAGTCAAAAATCTACAATGGTTTAAATCCATCATAGATTCCCAATTCCCACAAATGACATTTTTCGCCCATACAACTAATTGACTCGAACAAACTGACTCAATAAAAGAAAAATGCAGCAGCTGCTTCTAACACTGACTCGATAAAACAAAACAAAGGAAGCAGCTGCACCTGATTCGGTTTTAAATAAAAACACTAAAAGAAAACATAAAAAATAAAATCGAAAGAAAAGAAAACAAATTAGCAACGGACCTCTCCTCCGGACTTAAATCACACCGTCTCTGGTGTGAAAAAGATCTAAGGGATTAGTCAAGACACAAAAGAAAATAACAATGGATAATACAATGGTGAAAAGAAAAATAAAAGAAGAAATCATCGCATTAAAGCGGTAGCCGGACCATCGCCTCGGGCTCTCCGCCTTCTACGTCTCCAAGGCTCGCTGTTGTCGGATGTGCTGGGTGAGGGGGGTGGTGGCTGAGCATCTGCAGCTCCCGTGCTATGGTAACATCCGCGGGATAGGATCTGCATGATCCGCTACATGAAGCTGTTGTTCTTCCGCTGAGAAGTGATCATCCATCGCCTATACTCGCTAGTACTACGGTCATCGGAGATGGGCGCAAGGTCAAACTCGCTGTGCGTGGAGATGTCATGGTAAGGTAATGCTGAGCGTGGAGTGGACATGTCCTCATCGTCGGTGTAGGGTGGAGCTCGGGAAGAGCTAGCGCGTCCATGGGCCGAAGAGTGCTGGGGGGTGGCGTAGTCAAGGAGGTCCAGATGTGGTTGGAAGGATAAGTCATCCTTGGCAAGGAGCTGGGTAAGCGCCTTGTTGGGTAGGGCACAGAATCGAGTCTCTCCGTCGGCATTGACGAACCAATAGGTGGTCGGGTCATGGAGGATCTTAGACGATACCAAGTGGCCGGTATCCATCCGCTCCGGCTTCGGAACGTAGGTGGCATTGGAGAGGTCAACGTGGAGGTGGCGAAAGAGGGAGGTAGAAACTGCCGATGCGCTCAGTCCGTGGTTGGGAACCGCTGGTGGAGCTATCCGCCACTGCGGATTCCCTTCACCGAAGTTGGCTGCTGCAAGCTCATCATCACCTTGATCTTTGCCTTGTCCACTTTAATGTCCCTCTTGGAGATCTTGTGTCCCAGCACTATCTCGTCTCGCACCATGAAGTGACATTTCTCCCAATTGAGAACAAAGTATTTCTCCTCACACCTTTCAAGACCCTGCATATGTTCGACAAACACACAAAAAAAGAACTTCCATACACAGAAAAATCATCCATAACAACCTCCATAATGTCCTCAATGAGGTCGGTAAAGATGGACATCATGCAGCATTGGAAGGTGGCTGGAGCATTACATAAACCGAATGGCATCCTGCGGTATGCGAATGTGCCATATGGACAAGTGAATGTCGTCTTCTCTTGATCGTCTGGATGGATGGGGATCTGGAAGAAACCTGAATAACCATATAAGAAACAGTAATAAGGATGGTTAGCTAAGCGTTCAAGCATTTGATCAATAAAAGGAAGTGAAAAATGATCCTTGCGAGTCGCGACATTGAGCTTCCTATAATCGATGCATATCCTATGCCCGGTTACCGTCCTAGTTGGTATCAGCTCATTCCGTTCATTCTTCACCACCGTGATGCCTCCCTTCTTAGGTACTACATGCACAGGGCTGATTCATTTGCTGTCGGAGATTGCATAGATTACACCAGCCTCTAGAAGTTTCATGATCTCTTTCTTGACGACATCCTTTAGATTCGGGTTTAACCGTCTTTGATGCTCGACAGAAGTCATTGATTCATCTTCTAGGTGTATTCTATGCATGCAAAGGTCTGGAGAGATACCGGTGATGTCGTCCAATGAATACCCTAAAGTCTTCCTGTATTTTCTCAATTAGCACAAGAGCAAGGTAACCTCAATTTGTTCAAATTAGCATTAATAATCACAGGATATGTAGAGTTAGGACCAAGAAACACATACCTGAGCCCAGCTGGGAGGGTTTTCAACTCCAGCTTGGGAGCTTTTAGCTCGCTCCAAGAACCGCGGAGCACGTAATCCGAAGCAGGTGCTCCCGGCGTTAAGGCGGGTGCTCTGCCTTTATCCTTCTCCGTCGAGGTCAGATCCTCTTCTAGGCTCATGTATGCCACCATCTGCTCTGCTCCAAGGCTGGAGTCCAGCATCCTTGCAAAACCCTCGGTATTCTCACTCAAAAACCCATGTTCACTTTTGGCTTTGGTCAAGGCAATCTCCAATGGGTCTTTCACCAAAATTTCCTTGGTAACCTCTTCAGCTATTTCCGAACCAACATGAACCACAAATGTCTGTCCATCAATCATTGGTTTCTAGAGCAGCTTGTTCATCTCAAACCTCAAAAGCATATCTCCAAGGCGGAGATCAACTATCCCCTCTTCAACGTCGATGATCGCATGCGCGGTGCATAGGAATATGCGTCTTAAAATCAGAGGATCTTTTGGTTCTTCATCCAACTCCAGAACCATGAAATCTGCTGGGATGAGTGTATCCCCTATCCGCACATGTAGATCTTCAATAACCCCAATCGGTAGCTTTGTTGACCTATCCGCGAATACCAATGAGATCTTGGTTGGTTTGAACTTTGTGAACCCTAGATGCTTTGCCACAGAGTATGGCATCAGATTAACGCTGGACCCCAAGTCACAAAGAGAGCAAGCGAAGGTCATTGGTCTAATCTTCACCGAAATCACGAACCTCCCCGGATCACCCTTCTTTGTTAACACCTTGTTTTGGAGTATGGCGCTGCATTCCTTTGTGATCATCATCACCTTCTCTTCTTCCACTACCTTACCAGATACCAACTCCTTCATGTACCTCTTTAGGCCTGGTACCATCTGCACGACATCCACCAAAGGAAGCTTCACCGTCAAGTCTTTAAGCATCTCCCTACACTTGGCATCTTCCAAATCTTTCTGAGTTTTCTTTATTGTAACAGGATAGGGGACCCTGGGCACATAAACTCGGTCTGGAGAAGTTTCTGCAGATTTGGCTGGAGCACCCTATCGGAGCATGTGCTCCCGAGAAGGGTTAGGGTGCTCGGTAGTTTTGGTCTGAGAATTTGCTGGAGTCATCTCAACATGTGTCTCTAAAGGTGAATCATCTTCCAACATATCCTCATCTGTGGCAAGAGTCTTCCCTTGGGTGTTGTGCTCGGTAGCACTCTCCTTGTCATCCCCCACGGTCCTAGGGTTAGTTGGCGGTGCCAACACTCTTTCACTTCTGAGCTCTACTGCGTTGACATATTCATTCCTGGGATTCATCTCCCCTTTTCCTGGAAGAGTCCCAGCTGGTTGCTTGTGTGTCAAGCTTCTTCACGTGGGAGGTGACGGCTTCATACTTGGTGTTTAGGTCATTGTAAATATGATCGACCTTGGCGTTGATCTCAGTTGCAACCTTCTGTTGATTGGCTAGGAGTTGCTGCATGAGAGTCATCAGCTCATCTTGAGAATCCGGCGTGGGGGTAGATTGTTGAGCGGATGCATAGTAGGGTTTTTGTTATCCTCCTTATTGAAATCGGTTCTGGTTCTGCGTGGGGGCGAATGATTTCCCCTGCTGGTTGTTTGAGTAGAACTTCTAGAAACCCTGGTTCTGTGGCAGCTGGTTCGTGCTTCCTCCTTGCTGCGGATAGACTTGATCTTGTGGATTGTCGACATTGGTGCTGCGGTAGGAAAAGTTGGGGTGGCTTCGGTAATTTGGGTTGAACCCTCGGTTCTGCACATATCTCTGGCCACTCACATAGTTCACCTCTTGCACACCAGCATCATCATCTTCTTCAAACTCTTGGGAGATAGGCGTACTCTCATCCTCATCCACAAAGTGAACCGAATTTTGGTTTCCCCTAAAGAGTAGGTTCACCTTAGCTGTCAGCTCATCGATCTTTTCTGTCTCCACGCTATTCACTTTCCGGGTCCGATCATATTCTGGAGACTTATTGTTAGAACTCGAAGCCAAGTTCTCAATCAGCTCAAAGGCGCCTTCTTTGGTCTTTGTCATAAAATCACCATTGCTGGCCGCATTAAGAGCATTCCTATAGTCCCACTCGACACCATCTTAGAAAATTCTCAGAATCTGCTCACTCTTGAATCTATGATGCGGACACTCCCTGCAGTATTCCTTCAGCCTTTCCCAAGCTTCACAAAAAGCTTCCCCGGAATGCTGTTGGAATGAAGATATTTTGTTCTTTAAGGCAGCGGTCTTTGACTTGGTGTAGAAATAGTTTAGAAAAGCTGCTCTACATTCAGCCCATGTCTTCAACGACCCCGGTGGTAATGACTTCAGCCAACGAGATGCCTTATCCGCAAGTGAGAAAGGAAAAAGCTTGCACTTCAAAAATTCACTCGGAACTCTATTAGAACCCGTGGTGCTACAGATTTCCTTTAAATATTCGATGTGGTCCATGGAGATTTCATCTGGGAGCCCATGGAAAAGATGCTGCTTCACCAACGAAATCAATTGGGGTTTGATTTCGAAGTCTTGCCGCTGAATGGCTGGAGGTGTGATGGCGGCTCGGTTCTGATAATAGGTATGCGGATTGTCCGAATCTCCAATTCCGGGCTGTGGTTGCTGAGCCACTTGTCTATCTCTTCGGAGTTGCTCCATCTCAACCCGAAAAACTTGATACACAGAGTTTTAACCCTAAATAATTTTGCAAGTGCACAGACAATCGCAGTAGTATTAAAGGGATCGAATCCACAAAGACCAAGGTTACACTATGAAATTACGAGATTATTAAATAAAGCTAAGACAAAAGATATGGTTGATTTCGAACAGAATTGCAAATAATTAAAAGCGGTGTAAATTCAATAAAGGGAAAACACTAGATCAAAGTAATTCGCAGGTGATTCAGAGATGAGAATTTAGCAACTATTCAGGATCAATTTCAGCAAAGGTCTAGAACTCAAACATAAAAATAATATCGCCCCACTCTCGTGGCGGCGATAACTTTATCTAGCAACCTAGATGCCTAAACTCTCGCTTGGACCTAGAGATGTAAACAAGCATTAAAGAATGGGTTCGATTTGTTCACAACCAGCCGCACCAACTCTCGTCACATACGTCTGATTGCTCACCAATATCTTTTCTAGCAACCTAAAATACTCTCGCAAATAGGTTTAACCTAAAATCATAAAGTAAGTGATCAGTTTAGTTTAAGCATTAATTTCGACCAGAGGTGAAGACAGTATGTATTTATGCATCCTATTCGTCTCTTTTTGCTCCAAAAGCTCAATAAGCTTCAATCCATCTAATTTGTGCTCCAAGACTTCATTATGACCTGTTAAGACTCAAAATAAACTCGAAAGACACTAAAAACAACTATAAAACATTAGTAAATATGGGCCAAAATCATCATTTTTCATTTCTGCTTTTTATCAACTCTTAAATACATCCTCACCTCAATTCCTGTCGAATCCACTAAAAAAAAATAAAAAAAAAATAAATTCTAACTTAATTAATAATAATATATAAATTTCAAATAAAATTTTTTAATTTCTAAAATAAATATAAATATCAGAAATCATTATAAATTTAAAAATATAATTATGAATTCAAAATTTAAAAAATTTTTAAAAAAAAAAAAAAAAAAAAAAAAAAAAAAAAAAAAAAAAAAAAAAAAAAAAAAATTTAAAAAAAAAAAAATTTTTTAAAATTATATATTTATAATTACCAAATCTAAATCCATTGAACAAAGAAAAAAAAAAACCACAAACAAAATCCAATTAAAATCAAATATTCCAAATCAAATTCAAATCCAATTAAAACCAATTAAAATTCAAAATCTAAAATCAAAATTAAAATCAAATATTCAAAATTTCCAAATTCAATAATATTAATCCTAAAAATCTAAATTTCAAATATCCTAAATCTTATTCAAATTCCTAAAATTTTATTGTTGGGATGGTTTGATGAAATTTGGGACAAAATCGAAAGTTTGGGAGGAGTTGAAGAATTTGAGAGTTTTTTTTGCGTTTTTGCGAATGAGTTTGCGAGGAAGACGATGGGAAGTTTAGGGAAACACGTGTTTGAATGACCAATGAAGAGACATGCATGTTTCGTGTATCCGTCGGAAATCCGTCGGAAATTTATGACGGATTTCCGATGGATACGCGAAATTTTATGCGGCAACTTTATTTTTATCTCGCGGGCAAACTAAAATTTCGCGTATCCATCGGAAATCTGTCACCAATCCGTCGGAAGCTCTGGTTAAATAAGCCCATCGTCTTTTTTGCGAACTCATTCGCAAAAAAACCCGAAAAACTCTCAAATTCTTCAACTCCTCCCAAACCTTCGATTTCGTCCCAAATTTCATCAAACCATCCACCAATGGCCAACAATCAAAGAAACTTGTAAGTTTTCAATGATTCAATGTAGGTTTATAGGGTTTTTTATTTAGATTTGTGGATTTAGAATATAGGAATTTAGATTTTAGGATTTGAATAGATTTAGGGTATTGGAATGTGTTAGATTTGATAATTTGGACTTAGGATTTTCATTTTATATTTGGAGTTGTAAATGGATTTGGATTTGGATTTGGAAATTTAATATTTGAGTTTAATTAGATTTGGATTTTGATTTTGAATTTTTGGTTTTAATTGGATTTGGATTTCGATTTTGAATATAAGATTTTAATTGGATTTTTTTGTGGTTTTGTTTTTTTTTGTTAAATGGCTTTAGATTTGGTAATTATAAATATATAATTTTAGAAATTTATTTGTTTTAAAAATTTATTTCTATTTTTATTGTTCAATGTTATTTGATTTTGAGTTGCGTATTTAATATAAATTATGGAAATTTTGAATTCATAATTATTTTTTAAAAATTTATAATGATTTCTGAGACTTATATCTATTTTTAGAAATTAAAAATGATTTTAGAATTTTTTAATTATTTTATTAATTTATAATTATTTTTAGAAATTTATAATGATTTATTTTGGATTTATATATTTTTAGAGATTACGGATTATACAGCCATTCTAGGGGCCGAGTACGTCGTGGTTCCGGTAGGGGTAGAGGTGCAAGGAGTTCTCCTACGCAGTCAAAATATATCCCAGACACCGAGTCACTACCACCTGCTGCTACACCGACACCATCCGCTACTGCACCGACGCAAATGAGCGTTCAGGACTTCGTTGCCCTACTGGGACGAGATAGATTGACTCATCTTCATCCGGATTGCGTTGGAAGAGACACATGGTAAGTTTGATTTTTCATTTTAAGAATTTTGAATTTTATTTACTACTTTTTTTTTACTATTCAAATTCTTCGAAATAATTTAGTTTTGTAAGTTTGAGGATTCCGGAAATGGGATTTCAATGTCTATCAACCGGATGCTCAATGGATTGCTTCAGCATCTATATCCGACGTACAACCAAATGCCGATGGCGGATCAGGATATGTGGTTTCGCCAATTTGCGGTAAGTTATTCATTTTTTTATTGTTTACTTTGAATTTAAATAGTTTATTTTAATTTAATTTTATATTTTTTCAACAAGAATTTACTTGGGACAGTCACATGACCGCTGAGGTTAGACGATACTTCGATAGAAAAATATCGAGAATGTATTCATGGAATCTAAACGAGTGGAAGGAGAAGTGGAACAAGAATGATGTGCCAAGGGAGTTGGTTACGAATCCGGGCCTATGGAACGGGTTATGCGCTTACTCGAGTGAAGATGCTACGAAGGCAAGCTCCACAACCCACTCTGCGTGCCGGAACAGCGATCACAAAGGAAAGGGCAAGGCGACGCACAATCTAGGAGCGATTAGGTTGGTCACAAGGGCAAAACAACTAGTAAGTTTTTTGTTTACTCAATATATTGTTTTTTCAGTTTTAGATTCATAAAATTTACTCAATTTGTTAATTTTGCAGTTTCGGAAAGAAGTCCAACCTTCTGCCCTCAGATTGCTCCAGGATGCACACACCAGCAGGCAGGACACTGAAATCCATGATGCGGTAGCTCGGGAGATCATTGACAACGTCAAGAAGATGGGTGATGAGTTCCTGCTTTCTCAACCTCTCACTGAAGGAACCCCTCCCCTCACCGAAGTTTTTTTCGACAAGATCAACGAGTTCGTCTATGAGGTAAGTAAATTTTATATTCTAATCAACTTTTAATTCATTTTGAATGTTTATTCAACTTTTCGTTTGTTACCGCAGTGTACTCCGAAGACCAAAGGTCGAGTTTTTGGTCTTCCGGACGATGGATCATCTCGGCTACTTCACGTTTCTACGGAGATTATTCCTATCTTAGGGCGCAACTCGCACAAAGGGACGTTGAAATGGAAGAAATGAAGACCAAGATGCAACGCCTAGAAGAAGCCCGAGAAGCGGATAGGTTGCAGCAAGAAGCGGAACGATACAGAACTCGAAAATTAGAGGCGGATCACGAAGCGGAACGGGAGAGAACTCAAAAATTGGAGGCAGATCACCAAGCGATGATTGCTCGGATGGACGCTTTCATGTCTCGATACCCACCACCACCACCGTAGATTTAGTTTTAATTATTTTGAAAACAAAATTTATGTTTTTTTTATTTGAATTTTTTAAATTTTCAATAATATTTATTATCAATTTTAATTTCTATTTTTAAAATTAAATTTTATTTTTAATTTATATATTTTTGAAATTTTCAAACTATTATTAAAAAAAAAAAACCAAACCGTTGGCAATCCGTTGGAATTATGTCCGTCGGATATCCGTCGGAATAATGTCTGTCGGTAATCCGTCGGAATAAGGTCCGTTGGTATTCTGTCGGTTATCAGTCGGTTTTTAGTAATCGGAACACCGTCGGATAGCCGTCGGAACATTTATGACGGTATACCGACGGCATGATTCCGACGGATTTCCGATGGGTATTCGAATCCGGAATTTCATTGGAAATCCTTTGGAAATATCGATGGATTTCCGATGCGATTTCCAATTCCGACGAGATAGATCTGACGGCGATTATTCTGACGGTTTTCCGGCGGATATCGCCGTCAGATTCCGGCTGTTTTCTTGTAGTGAGTAGTTAAAATTTTGCTTTATACGAATAAAAAGCTTATAAGTGTTAAGTATTAGCTGATGATGTTATAGCTTGCAAATACATGCGTACCATAAACAGTTTGATGAACCAAACTCAGTTTTCTCTGCTGGGCGAATGCAAGCACAAAAGCATCCTCTACCTGTTTTTCAAAAGAGAGAAGAAGATTTAAAAACGTTTTCCTTGGAAATCTATGGTAGGTGACAACACTTAACTAAGAAAGAATTGTGGACACCTTTACTGATGCTAGCTCTCTCAAACTAAAATCATACTTTCAATATTTCCTTACTCCAAGCATTCCCAGTTCCCACCTGCTTAATTTCATATACTAATAAATACAAAATCCTACAAACAAAATAAGCAATGAAAAGTTTTAACATATTAAACTATAGGAGAGTATTATACGAGCTCAAATGGAAGTGGACTAGAGGAGCCAACACTAACCAGTGCTTATAAATTCAGAAACTTATAAATGATAGAGCTTCAGATTTTAGTCATTTTAGTCACAGCTTTGTCAAAGTATTCAGCTACTTTGGCAAAGTCTTCCTCGACAGATCCACATAGTTAGTATTATCACGTAATAATAAAAAAATGTATAAACTTGATTTTTACGACATGAAAAACTGATTAATTGTTATTTATAATGATAAAAACAGAATAAAACATAATACCCACAATCAATTTTTTTAGAAACGGAGAATGATTTGTGCGGAGATGAGAAACTCTTTCTCTAATTTTTAACTGTCCGCAATGAGACGGTGTTATGCAATCAGAATCACAAGATATAATCGCACTATCTACTGTTCCGCAGCATCCGAGAACAGAATTTAACGAACTTAGAAATATGTTGTGCTCTCATAAACTAAAGAAAACAAGAAGAGGAAGAAGATTTTTTGTTGTTGTGTGTTTGATGTCAAAAGTGAGAAGCCAATGACCATGAATTTATAGCCTAAGCAGCATTCAACGTATGTTTGAAGCAATAGTACGTAGAATCTCACTTTAATAACAAAATTTATGAGAATTAAATATCAAACTTAATTGTCATGAATTGACATTTCAGTCGTTACAAATCTTAGGGATAAATTGGATCATCGATTTGGTTTAATTTTTTTAAAAAGATACAATCTCTCTTTATTGGATTGGTGATTTTCTAAAATGTATTAAAATCTTGACTTACTGAATCTAGCATTTTCTTAAACCATCTTAATCTAATATTATTCCATTGAATGTTTGTAAAAATGTTATGAAATCACGTATTATTGAAAATTTGAGATTTTGCAATAAAAAATATATAAAGTAATTTTAGATTATTTGAATAACAATTTATAGTTAAAATGAGCCGGTAGAAAATCACTTCATCTAATGATAACATTACAGAGAGTTTTTATAGTGAAAACCCTTTAACAAACAAAAAAATTTGTTATCCATATATAAGATGAATAACGTTTGTTTTTTGTTAAAAGGGTTTTCAAAAATAATATAAAAAATGGATTTTTTTTGAGATTACAAAGCAACACAAGGATATATAATTAAAATAGAAAATAAAACCGAGAATAAAAACACAAACCAAACCGAGAACCCAAAGGATCCAGTTTGGTGCTAAACTGAAATAGACCAGGCACAAAAGAGAAGAACCAGACCGGAAACCCTAAATATATAAATTTCAAATATTTGTTTTTATTTGTATTTCACAATTATATAAATTAATATGAATCTAAATTGGTGAGTTAGATTCTTTTGTAGAACGAAAAAATGATAGAAAACGTAAAGATTGAAGACGATGTCGTATAATTTATATTTTATATGATGTCGTTTAACATGTTTCAATTAAAAGAAAAGGTTTAAACAAATCAAATGAAGTCGTATAAAATATGTTAAATGACATCGTTTAACATGTTTTAATCAACGCGTCATCTATGTTATACACAGTTCTTTATGTATTTATATCCGCCGTAATGATTTAGAACAAACATTGCAAAAATAAATCTTAAGAAAAATTATGTGAGAATCTATTTCGTCAATGAAGAACGGTGAATTCTGTTAAACTATTTACAAAAGGTATCTGCTACTCAAAAAAAACATGTACAAAATTTTTATATTCATTTGATTTAGTTCTAGTTTTTTCAAATATTTTCATAGCTTTTTATTGCATTCTCATTGAATTTTCTCAGATTGTTTTATCAGTTTTCTCTTTGTATGTGTGTTTTTATTTATTTGATGTTTATGTTTTGATTCATAAGTTTTTAGATCTAAAGATAAAATAATCCAAGTTTGGTATAGAAAACCATCTAAAACTCGGACATAAAACTTTTAGAAGAACAATATTTTATAAATATACTGCATCTTTAGGGAATAAAAATTATCTGAGATCCGATGTTATCCGATATGAAAGATAAAAGATCTAACTTTCTGGATCTGGAACCAGATGTTTTGAATTTAAAATTAGAATATCTTTTTCTGATGGATCTACTTCCAACTCTAATTTTTATTTTTAAAATAAACGTATGATAAATATAATTCTTTAAAATATTTGTGGTATATTTTCAAAGAAAATAAAAATGAATGGTTCTTCAGAATAATCCTAATAAACACCATTTAAAATTTTGAAAACTTTAGTTGAACTCTGAAAACACCATTTAACATTTCCTAAGATAATGCATATGATCATCTGTTTCTCTCCTTGTCACAACAGACCTTGAGCCCCAAATACTTCCATTAGGCATGATTAACATGAGATCATATAGCCAAGTTTTACAAGAAAAGTTAAAAGTTAAAATATACTCAAAATACATATATACTAGAATAGATAAACTCTCTTGTGCATGATTAACCAAAGGATGAGATTCCAACACTCGTTACCTACCAGAGTCCGAAAGATGATCTAACAAAACTTTTAACTCGACATATTTCTACTGACCTAACATGTCTCTCAGATATGAGTATAGTCATCTTCATTTCCGATCTGAATCTGCATCTTCAAGTGATGACCACTCAACATATAAGATGGAATCAACAAGAAGTCATTTTCAGGCAGCTCTTCATGTTCTCTCAAATTTTGAACATTCTTCACTTGCAATCCCAGTCTTAGTGTAGTATACTCTTCGAGTCTTGCAAGACTACAGGAGAATTTGCGCACTCCCGGAACCATAGGTGCAATATGGCTCACGGTCACATACACCCCGTGTGATCCGATGAAACCTTGAACTACAACCACATCACCCTCTTTCTCTTCTTGAAATATGACCATCACATCATCACTAAGGTCAAGGCCAAAGATTATAGGACATTTCAACACAAACGGCATGATCAATGCTGCTTTTCGTTCGTGAGCAACACGAAAGTGGTTGTTAAAATCCTTGTAGAAGCCAATGTAGTACAATCCAGATTAGGACACGAACATGGCACGAAACACACAAACTTTCTCATGGCTTGATGATTTATTTCCATACGCGGTGCTCTGTTTACACCCATATATTGCGTTTGAACATGAGACTAAGCCTTCTTTTATAACCTTTTCCATGGCTCTGCATCGAATATTCCCAATAGAGAATTTGCAGAACGAGCATTTCTTCTTCAATTTGATGCAGCACAAGAAACAAGCTAGGTGTCCATTATTACACTAAAATGCAATAACACCAAAAAGAGTTAGCTAGCCAAATCAAACTCATTGACCCAAATAACACATAAGAGTTATTAGTTATTACAAGCTAAAAATAATCGATTTTTGCACTTTCTAGTGAAACTCATTGACTCAAATAACATTTGTACCAAAGAGATGCCAATAGTAGAGAACAAATACCATCGAAGCTTAATCAAAACAAAATAAACACTTTTTTTCTACTCATACCATGCATACAAGGATAATCATAATAATCAAAGAGTTAATTACTATAAGCGAAAAGAATTAAGTTTTACAATTTCTAGTGAAACTCATTGACTCAAATAACATTTGTAACAAAGAGATAACAACAGTAAAGAACAAAACCAAGGAAACTTCTGTAGGATAATCGAAATAAAATAAAGACTTTTTCTTAGTCAAACAATTCATAATAATAATTAATAACCAAAGAGTTGCTACAAGTGAAAATAATTGATTTTTCCACTTTTAAGTGAAACTCATTGACTCAAATAACAATTGTAGCAAAGGGCACTAGAGAACAAAACCATGGAAATTTCTATAGCAGTCAAAACAAAATAAAAATAACATTACAAGAATAGTGAGTATTCTTAGCATTAGAAGATAGCAGTTGGTATGGTTATGCTATATTTGACTTAACCCTACTTTTTTATAGTGTTTGATAAAACTCAAATGCTATGATTTATGGTTAGGAAAAAAAATGAATGCCAATCAATTATTTTTTGCTGAAAGGATTTATAGCACCAGTTATAATTGCATAGACTACATATTAACGCTATCTATATGTCTTAGTGAATGAAAAATTTAAAGGCAAAATGAAAAGGGAATGAAATTTTGGTATGCCACCAAATTGATCTAATTTTTCTATTGACCCAATACAAATTACTTTTCTTATCGACGACATTTTGAAAAAAAAATCACTCTCATCGACAAGGTCTATACTCTCTTCATCACTTAGAATAAAAAACCCTCAATCTCAATTCTCTTTATCATCTCTAAGTGATGCATCCTTCCGGCCAAAACGCCGACCGTCGTCATTCATAAAACCTCCGGCCTGACTCCTCCGGGTACGTCTACTTCTCTTTCTCTAGAAGTGGTTTCATCTCTTCTTTCTATAAATCGCAATGGCTCTGTTTTCTGAAATTTGTGTTTAATTTTTCGCTAGCATGCTTATTTCTGTAATAACTCTCTTTCATTTAAGTTGGCTTATCGTTATTTGATATTGGGTTGAAAATTCAGTTTGGTCTAGGGTTTGTAATTGAGGTTACAACACCACTGTTGATACCTTTACTAATTATTGCATGTCAAATTTGTAAATTCGTTTAGGATTTGTTTTTTGTGGTTTGTTTTTTTCATTATTGGCTCTGAATTAGATCTTATAAAGTCGGAAGTAACACAGTGTTGCAGGTTTTGGTCTTTAATTGCAGTCTTTTGCAGGTATTACAGAACTAGTTTTTCTCTGTCTTTTATTTGGTGTTCTCTTGTGTTGTTTGTTTTGTAGTCTTCAAACTGACCAAACGAGTATTCATGTACTTTTGATGTTATTTGTCTGAGCCAAAATGTGTCCTATAATAGATTGAACTGGAGGTTAGAGGTTTTGTGTTGTTGCTTCAGTATTTGTGTAGTTTTATCTAGTTTCTATATTTTTTCGTTAATGTTATGGAACTCCAAACTTTCCTGAATGTGACATTGTAGTTAAGCTTTATCATTTGTAATTTTGACATGAACAGAACATTTACACATTGGGGCATATCCCACTAGAATCTTAAACTTAGATTCTACTCTTTTCCTAACACTATTAATCTCATCGTACTTGCAATTTTCTGGAACAGGTTCTCTGATTATAGTGAAGGGGCTGTAGAACTTGCTCAGCATCTCTACCAACGTGATGGCTTTTTAAATATCAGTTTCATAGTATGACTCTATTTTCAGCTTCATTACCGAAAAAGATTTGTAGAATCTACCCATGACAAGATTATGTCCTCCATAAAAGTCTAAATATAACACAGTATTTCCTGTGTATTGAAAATGGTAATTGACCTTGGTCAAGCAACATGATATGTTGTTTACATACAATTAGCATCTAGTAGTACAAAACACAAAATATTCTCTATGAGCTAGTTTTAGTTTAGTGAGCAAAAGAGATTTGCAAAAATAGATTGAAGGTGATCTTTATTGTAAAATGGAACTAACGGTTTACTCACTTAGTTTGATTATATCCATGATACAAAATTGGAAAGGCAGTTCAAGTTGGTAATGGACAAAGGAACATTAGATGCCATTGGTTTGCATCATGATGGCTCTGTCAAAAGGTACTGCATTTGCTTTCTGTTACCAAGCACACATATTTTTGTTCTCAGATAAATTTGGTTACTAATGACACTCCCATTTGTCTGCATCAGAGTCATGTACTCAGATTCAGTGTCCAAACTCGTTGCTCCTGGTGGACTATTGGTAAAACCATCTCTGACTCCTGGAACTTTTTTATTTATAGGCATTCCCATAAGTGTAAACTTTTAAAAAGAAACCCAAAAACTTGGCTTAGTCCACCATAATAGCTTAATCAATTTCCTCTATGTTATTTGAATAAACATTTTTTGCCTCTATTAAAGGTGATCACATCGTGTAACGTACCACACAAAGAATGAACTTGTCGAAGAAGTGGAGAATTTCAACATAAGAAAATCTAACTTATGTATAGAGGAGATGGAGATGACACGGCCAATGTACTTCCCTCTGGCTCTGAAGCTGAAAGTAGAGTTGATCAACCTCCGTTTGAGTATCTCAGCCATGTTAGGGTCGATTAGCAATTGAGGTAAGACACTCATTCTTAGTCTCTGTTTTTCTTGTGGTAAGAAATTTTTCCCTGCGAAGCAAGTACAAAAAACATGTGATTACATATTATGGTGTTGTCTCTATTAGGATTCGGATTTTCCATGCTTCAAAGGTGGTCCAAGAAAACGGTTTCATCTAATTTTAAGTGAAGAGGTAAGAGATTTTTATCTCCTTGGAATTAGCACAATCCATTACATCAACTTCATTTTTTAAAAGCAATTGTGTAGTTCTATTACAATTTTGATGCTTATATACTAAAATGCTGGAAGGATTTGTACTTTTTGTGTGTTTTTTTGACATATTAAAAAGTGAATGAAGTGGTGGATCATTGCTGGAATTTTCAAAGTTACAAGTAGTACTAGTACTTATATATATAAGGTGTTTCTGCAAATCTGCATTGACTTTTTTTTGGGTTTTTCAGATTTTATTTTAAGTTGAAACTAATATTGTGAAACCTTGACATAGTTCATGTATTAACGTATTAATGCAATTCTATTTTTCCTTTTATATTGATTTTCTAGATGTTTATAGAACGAAAAGAGAATCAGGTACAAGAATCAAAACAAAAATATATTGCATAATACAAATGCTATTTTAACTGAAACAATGGCATAAAACAAATGCTATTAATATTTTACATGTAAAAGTAAACCAACGCTGTAATTACATAATTAATAACAAAATATATTCGCTATTAAATATTATAACATTACATAAGGAAATACGCTATAATACTTCTAAATTAAATAGTACTACAAAAAACCGATATGTTTAACCCATCGACCTATTATCATGGTCGCTTTGATAGCGTTTCAAAACTAATATCATACCGTTAAATAGTGTTGTACGGGCGCTAAAGATACTCAATATTCTTGTAGTGTAAAGACCTTTACTACTGATACAAGTCATACAAGGATAATAATATCCAAAGAGTTACTACAACTAGAAGTCAAAAGAATCGATTTTTACACATTCTAGTGAAACTCATTGAAATTTAATATATTCGTAACAATGAGATAACAACGTTCACTAAGAAAAATGTTCACTAGAGAGCAAAAGCATGGAAATTTATATAGCATAGCCAAAACAAAATAAAGATTTTTACTAAATAATACCCAGTTAGATATAAAGCTGTGACCTTTTTAACTTAGCTGAAATGTTCACTAAGAAAAATGAACAAACATGAAATATTGTTTTTTTCAATGGCTTAAAGCAAGTGGGACAATCAAGAACATTTGAATTCGACAGTGTTATGGATTTGGGTGATGAGAAGTGTCCACTTGATTTTAAAAAATCTCCGAGTCTTCTCTCTTCCTCAGAATCGCTATCGTTACTCATGTTATAAAACAGAGGTGTAACAGTGTTGTTAAACGGAAGTGTTAGACGACGAGAGAAAAAAATAAGAACAGAAAAATGAAATAAGAACCATTTTCTGTTGAATGATACTTTCTTATTTTCTGATGAATAAAACTGAATCAGATTACATGAATATATAGAAAATAAAATGTAACTACACCTATTAATCCTTGTACTCATTTATATCCAACAATTAAACATAAAATTGAAACCCCCCAATTTATTAGAAATAAAAAATTAAAAATACATTAATTGATCCAATCAATTCTCAAGATTTGAATCAATATTCAACACTTTCCCTTGATTCAAACTTGCACACTCTAAGCTTGCTTCTGAAGTAGTCAAACTTGTTCTTGGATAGCGTCTTTGTTAGAACATCTGCAACCTGGTCGTTTGTGCTACAATACTCTAACATAACTGAACCTTCACTAACCAAATCTCTGACGAAAAGGACCTTGATAGATATATGCTTCGTTCTTCAATGATATGTTGGATTCTTTTTCATTGCTATAGCTGCTTTATTATCACAAAAAATGGTTGTCGCACTCTTCTGCTCTTGCTTGACATCTTCTCTTCTTAACTACACTGCTTGAGACGTTGTTGCAGTATCTATTGTATACTCAGCTTCCGACGATGACAATGCTGTCACGTTTTGCTTCTTTGGACTCCAACAAATTGCTCCAGAACCCAGATTGAAAACATGTCCTGAAGTGCTTTTTTCTGTCTTGCACACTGTCTGTGAAACCAACTAACTCAAACTCTGAAACTCTGTTGTACTACAGACCAAAATCTGTTGTACAAGCAATGTACCTCAACAACCTCTTTGCTGCTTCAAAATATTGCTTTGTTGGACTATACATAAACCTGCTAATTGAACTCACAACAAAAGAAATATCTAGCCTTGTGTGAGTCAGATAAATCAGACCTCCAACTAAGCTTCTGAACCTTGTTGCATATGCTTTTTCTGTTCCATCTTCCATCTTCAACTTCTCATTGACATTCATAGGAGTGTCTTCCACATTGCAATTTGTCATGTTGAATTTCTTCAACAAGTCCATCGCATACTTATGCTGAGACACAAATATCCCATCTTCCACTTGCTTAATCTCAAAACCAAGAAAATAATGCAATATACCCAGATCTGACATTTCAATTTTCTCCATCATGCTAGCTTTGAAATCAGCAACAAGTGAAGCACTAGAACCCATGTAAATCATATCATCTACATATAAGCAAACAATAAGGATATCACCTTCACTTTGCTTCTTTATGTAGAGAGTATACTCACTTTTGCTTCTTTCAAATTCAGTTTCTACAAAAAACGAATCAATCTTGTTGTACAACCTGTAGACGAATCCTTCTTTGCCTTGTAATGCATAACCTTCAGGTTTGTCAACATAAACCTCTTCAAGTAGCTCACTATTCAAGAAAGGTGACTTAACATCAAACTGATATATTGGCTAATGCATATAAGCTCCTAACGTAAGTAGTGTTCTCACAATGTCAAACCGTGTCACCGGAGAAAACGTTTCTTCATAATCCACTCCATACATTTGAGCATATCCCTTAACCACCAACCTTTTCTTATACTTTTAAATGCTACCATCTGCATGATACTTTGTTCTAAACACCCACTTCACACCAATTGAGTGTTTACCTTCAGGAAGCTCAACTAACTGCCAAGTTTGAGTCTTCTCTATAGATGTTATCTCTTCGTCCATTGTTTTTTTTATCATTCTTCTTTTGCTGCATCATTAAATGATTCTGGCTCAAAAGTAAAAAGAGCTTGTTGAACCTCATAAATATCTTGGATAAATCTGAAATTTTGAGGTGGAGTTGAGCTTGAACTTCCATCAGCACTGATGTTTGACCCGGTGCCACAGCTGGAACTAGGTGAACTAGGGACTGAATTTTCTGGTGTATTAGTTGTTGAACTAGCTGGACTCTAATTTTCTTGTCGTTTAACACCGCTGTCAACGACGACTGCCACAAGTTTACCACTGTCACCTTCATGCCAAATCCATACCACTTCCTCATCAAAGGTGACATTTCTGCTTTTAACAATCTTACCACTCACAAAGTTATACAATCTATATCCCTTAGATTGTGAACAATATCCAAGAAATATGCATTTCTCAGATATTTCATCAAGCTTCTTCCTGTTATGAGGGTCAATAAGAGAATAGACAATATCACCAAAAAATCTTAAGTGACTTACCCCAGGTTTTCTTCCACACCATGCTTCATATGGCGTTCTGTTTAACATTGCTCTTGTAGGTGAAATATTCAACAGATACACAGCTTTCTTAACACTCTCAGCTTAAAACTGATTTGGTAGATTCTTCTGCTTCAACATGCTTATAGCCATCTCTACCACAGTTCTATTTTTCCTCTCTGCCACACCATTTTGGTCTGGTGTGTAAGCTGTAGTAAGCTCATGATGAATCTCTTCTTTTTCACAAAATTGGTTGAACTCAGTGGATGTAAACTCTCTACCTTTGTCAGTCCTCAACACCTTGACTTGGTGTTCACTTTATTTCTCCACAAGCGCCTTAAACTTCTTAAACATTTCAAAGGCTTTCTCCCTTAATCTCCAAAAATAGACCCAGCTCATCCTGCTGTAGTCATCTGTGAGCAATAGAAAATATTTGCTGCCACCAAGAGATGCAGTCTGCAGACCACACAAATCTGCATGAACAATCTCAAGACATTAAGTTGTTCTCCTTGCTTTACCAACTGGAGACGACAATCGTGTTTGCTTCCCATATATGCAACTTTCGCATAACTCAAGATCATCGATCTTTGGTAAACCAACCACATATCCTTTTGATTGAGCACCTTTCAATTCATTCCCATGTAAATGCCTATACCGTAAATGCCACAATTTTGAATCTTGTGAAACATTAGCAACCAAAGCACTCGTTTCAACAGAAGACATCTATACCAGGTACATATTGTTTGATGTCTTCTTCACCATTGCTAGTGTGAAATCGGATTTGTTATCCTTGATAACACATACATTCCATCAAAGAAAATAGAACAACTGTTTTCCACCATCTGTCCAACACTCAACAGATTTTGTGCTAAAACAGGAATGTAATACACATCATGAATGAGTTTGATATTACCATCACCATTCTTGACGGCCACAACTCCTCTTCCTTCAACTTGAACTTCTTTATCATCTCCAAGCTTCACCTTAAGCATGTATGACTCATCTATTTCCTTAAACAATGACTTGATGCATGTCATATGATTAGAACAACCACTGTCCAAATACCACACTGTTTTGGACACACCTAGACTTGTGTATGCCATGAAAAGTCTGGGTTGCACATCTTCTTGCTCAACAAAGCTTGATTGCTTTTCCTCCTTTTGTTTCTTCCAACAGTCAACTTGCATATGACCATACTTTTGCAATAATGACACTGAATAGTGCTCTTGTTCGTATCTTTGTTGTACGATAGATTATAACTGTCAGAAGGACCTGTTCCATGGCCTCCACGACCACCATATCTGTCTCTGCCTCTAACAGCTCCAAAAAAAAATCCCTCCTCTATCAGCACCAAAAACATTACTGTTGGACTGTCCCGAGTACTTTCCCTTCACTTGGAAAGCTTTTTCCTCTGACTTTTCTAACTTTTTACCAAGACGATCTTTGTGTGACAACAACGAGGTCATCATCTCATCAAAAATGTATTTGCTCAGATCATTAGCTTCCATAATCGCAGGAGGGACATACTCAAATTTTGGATTTAAGGTCCTAAGAACTTTACTCAAAACAGTTTCGTTCGACAGAGAGTCACCATAAGATCTCATATGACTGATGATGGTAGACACTCTTGCCAAAATACTCTTGTATAGTTTCTTTCTTGTTCATCACAAGTGTTTCAAAACTATGACCCAGAGTCTGTAGCTTAACAATGATTACCTTCTGATCTCCTAGGTACTCACGCTAAAAAATTTCCCAGGCTTCATGGGATGTATTCACAGCTACGATCCGTGACAGGATGTCTTCATCTAAGGCTGATTGAATGAAAAACAATGCCTTTGCATCCTTCTTGCGATTTTCTCGCAGATGGTACTCGAGTACCGCCAGATTTGTATCTTCAAATCCATTCTCCACCAAATCCCAAATATCTTGAGATCTGAACATCATCTTCATCTTGAGACTCCACAAGTATTACTTTTTACTCTTAAACAGCGGAACTAAAGCTTGCTGATTTGCTCCATTCCCTGCCATGGCTCACTCCGTTTTTCATCTTAACAAGATCAAAGGAACCAACACTTTTGCTCTAATACCACAATGTTGTAAAACAGAGGTGTAACAGTGTTGTTAAATGGAAGTGTTAGACGACCAGAGAAAATAATAAGACCAGATAAATGAAATAAGAACCCTTTTCTGCTGAATGATACTTTTTTCTCTGATGAATAAAATTGAATCAGACTACATGAATATATAGAAAATAAACTGTAACTGACACCCATTAATTCCTAGACTCATTTATGTTTTACAATTAAACATGAAATTGAAACCCCCAATTTATTAGAAATAAAAACTGAAAATACTTTAATTGACCTAATCAATTCTCAAGATTTGAATCAATATTCAACAACTCAGCACCACAAGCGTCTCTTCGTTTTTTTTCACCAGAACTTGAGGCGTTGGAGGCGGTAGAGTCGTTGTCGGTGGAAACAGAAGAAAGCCGTTGCTCCTTAGGGTAATGATGGCGGCTGGTTCCATCACCGTTGTTGCGTTTTGGTGATTTCATCATCTCTCTCAACATAAAAGTTACGTTTGACTGATTAAGTTACCTTTTTATTTGACAGTAAAAGTGTTTTTTTTTAGAGCTGAGCTCATAAAATGGTTTTTTTGGGGTCATCAAACTTATTAATCCATTATCCTAAAAATATTTGAATTTTGAGCTGATACTGAGATGAATTTTCAGTTTTTGCTAGGGGATATCAAAATGGGTAATCCGATCCAATCTGATCCAAACCCATATGGGTTCAAGATATATATGGGTTACCCGACCCAATTAACCCATTTATTTCATGGACGAAATTTTATATACTCAAACCCATAATTATTGAACTTACTGGTTAAATGGATTATATGGATTATCCATATATATATATATTAAATATAATTAAAAAATCTAAAACATACTATATAATTATAAAACTAACAAGAATATCTAAATAACAAAAAAAAGTTATTAAAATAAATAAATAAATCATAAAATCTTAAAAACTTTTTCGGGTTTAGATATTTTACATATAAATAAATAAATATATCTATATATATATTTGTTTAAAATGATATTTTACATATTTATTATAAATTTAATAAATTTATGTTTTAATACTTAACTCATGGGTAATCCAGAACCCAATGAGTTGACCCACTAAACTCATCAACCCATTAAAATCGACTCACGATAACCCATTTATTTATATGGGTATAAAAGTTCAACACAAACCCATTAAAATAATTAGTAATCTGGATCAACCTATAGGGTTTAACCCATTTTGACACTCATACTTTTTACATTTTGGTGGAAATAAAATGATATTAAATTTATTTGAGAAATTGGTGAAAACTGATGTTACATTATTTGAATTTAATTTGAGAAATTAAGGACCACCTAAACCAGCAAATATGACGATAAAATACGCCATAAAATAATTCTGAAAAGTGTTCATAAGAATTTTACATAATCTGAAACTTTAAAATTCAAACACAAATGCTAACATCAAGATCTTTATAAGCAAATTCACTTATCAAAATAATCCGCATAATAGATCTCAATATACATAATTCATTAAAAATGAAGCAACTAAGGGAAAAAGAAACCATAAACATCACCATTAAAGAAGGTTCTAAGAACAGAGCAAAAAAGATGAGAAGAATCTTCAAATGTGAGTATATTTATTTTCCCTACCAATGCAAATCTCCATCTTCCAATGTTCACCACTCAACATTTTTGGAGGAATCAACATATCCGCTGCTTCGTGCTTAATTTGCTCGCTCACTTGCCGAATTTTATCCAACCTTAGTCCAACCCTCATTGTGCTAAACTCGCTAAGTTTAGCCAAACTACACGAAAGGTTTCGTATTCCCGGAGCCATAGGTGCAATACAATTCACAGTCAGATACACACCTTTCGATCCCTTAAAAGCCTGAACTACAACTAAATCACCATCTTTCTCTTCCTGAAAAATCACCATATTCCTCCTACCAAAGTTCATGCTAAAGATTAAAGGAGTATCAAACACAAACGAGTGTAAAATACCCTCTTCCCAAGAATGTGCAGCACGAGCGTGGCGTTTAAGATCCGAGTAAGAAGACATGTAGTTACACTTTGGTACAGGGCAAAAACATCGGGCGAAATCACAGAGCGTCTCGTGGCTTGATTGATCACCATACATTGTGGTTTCATGACACCCATATTTCGCATTTGGACATGGAACTATAGATGCTTCAATGACCTTCTCCATAGCTATACATCGTATATCACCGATAGGACATCTACAGAACGAACATTTCTTGTTCATTTTTTTGCAGCACGACGAACAAGCTAAATGTCCATTACTACACTGAAAACACAAAACAAACACCACAGAGTTAGCCACATCAAAAACTCGATATTTATACAATTGATTAAGCTGTGGCCTAAAGGTTCTAAATCTGCAAATTCCATTAACCTAATAATGTATGAATCTACGGAACTTAAAACTTAAAACTCAAGAGATTTATACAATTGATGAAGCTGTAACCTAAATGTTCTAATTTTTCAAATTCCATTAACCTAATAAGCTACACATCTATGAAGCTTAAACTTAAAACTCAGATATTTATACAATTGATGAGGCTATGACCTAAATGTTCTAATCCTACAAATTCCATTAACCTAATAAGCTATGCATCTATGAAACTTAAAACTTAAAAACTCTATACACTTGATGAGACTGTGACCAAATGTTCCAATTCTGCAAATTTCATTAACCTAATAAGCTACACATCTATGAAACTTAATCTTAAAACTCAGAGATTTATACAATTGATCAAGCTGTGATCTAAATGTTCTAATTTTGCAAATTTCATTAACCTAATTAGCTATGAATCTATGAAACTTTAAAACTTAAAACTCAGAGATTTATACAATTGATGAAGCTGTGACCTAAATGTTCAAATTCTGCAAATTCCATAAACCTAACAAAGCTATGATTCTACGAGCTGAGTATAGTAAAACGAAAATTATGAATCGGAGAAGAAGAAGAAGAAATGAGACCTGATAGATTGGTCGATTGAGTGGTTCGCAACAAGTAGGACAATCAAGAACATCAGAGCTCTGAAGCTTTACGGATTGAGATGATTTAGAACTTTCGGATTGTTCATCTGTAACCAGATCCTCAAAATCGTCTTCGTCTTCGCTTGTTTCAAATCCTTCTTCATATTCTTCTTCGCTTTCTTCTTCTTCGCTTTCTTCATTTTCATTGTGAGAAGGAGGAAGTCGTTGCCTCTTAGAAGAACGATCGTCGCCGGCTCTTTCTCCGTTGTCTGCTCCAGAACTCGCCATCTCAAAAAATCCTTTCTCCGACGGCTGATTTGTGTTTTTCTTTTAACTGCTAACCTATCTGGTAAAAACAAATCTCAATAGTAAAAATGTTATTGGTTTTTTTTTTAATTTGAAAAAAATACAATGATATATCTGTTTTAAATTTTTGTTATCTCCTATATATATTAACTGAAGAAATAGAATAAAACTAAAATTTAAAAGATAATGTGTTAAACTGAAAACCATTTCATGTTTCAATTTTAGGATTCGAATAGTTACTGCGAACCAGGTGAACTAAACAATTGACAAAGTAAACCATCCATTTTTTAGAGTAGTCTATAGTTTACTGCGATTTTAATTTAATTTTTCGTAAAAGTAGACCACAGTTAGTCCGTATTGGATTTTTTTTATTTCTTTTTATCCGTACTACTACATACTATAATTTATGAATGATAAAAAAAAGATGATTTAATCCGCAAATAGTTTTGTTGGGTCCTGCATGTGAATTGAGAAAGAATAAAATTTAATTTAAGTCAACTAAAATTTAGTTTGATCTTTTGTGTAGCTCTTTTGTGAAAGCTGACAATATAGCTGCAACTTCTATTCAACAACAATCTTTTTTTTTGTTTGCCTTCAAATTACTCCAAAAATCTATCCGAGAAATAGGACAAATACATGAAACACAACGTTATGGCTGCAGCTACCACATTAACATAAACAAGAATTCATAAAAGAAACGAGTCTATTCGCTTCCGGATAACCATTCTGTATGATAGACTGCTCGGATGGTAAGTTCTTATTAGCTTTCTTGGTTCCTTCAACTTTCCAAAGATCCCAAACTTTGGTTTTAGGTGGAGGAGTACCATCTCCAATTGGAGCGATTAGTCCCGGTTTACCATCATCGATTACAGCGTCGATTAAGCCATATTCTTTCGCCTCCCATGGATTCAAGAAGTTATCACGGTCTGTGTCACCTTCGATCTGTGGAAAGATAGTATAAGGTTAAAAGGGAAAGAATCATGTAGAAGAACCAATTAAAATTAAAATAAAAATACCTCAGATTCAGGCTTCCCTGTGATTCTAGAGAAGATTTTGTTTAGTTTAATCTTATGGTACATCATTTCTCTTATGCGTATGCTCATTTCCGTTGCCTGAATGTACACGTTAAAGGTTTATGTTATCTAACACTTTTTCAGATCATTAGCGAAGAAGCATATAAAACAGAGATCGAAGTATTGTACTTTGCCTCCAGCAGTACCAAGTGGCTGATGGATCATAACTTTAGAGTTAGGCATGCAATACCGTTTCCCTTTTGAACCAGAAGCAAGTAGAAATGCACCCATAGATGCAGCTAACCCTAAACAAACAGTCGATACATCGGCCTTGCATTGTTTCATTGCATCATATATTCCCATCCCTTATAAAAAAAAAGAGCCAAACCATTTCAGAAAACTCTAGATCCACACGTAGTAGAAATGATAAGAATATGGCGGAAATGGGAACGAACATACCAGCAGTAATAGATCCACCAGGTGAATTGATAAACAATGTGATGTCTCTCTCTGAGTCTTCAGCATCTAGTAACAAGAGCTGACTTATAACCAAATCTGCAGTCATATCATCCACCTGAACAATACCAAATTCAAGAAAGCTGAGTCGCAGTAGAACATTATCGAATTGATCAAGAAAATTTATCGAGTTGATCAAATATTCCATGTGGAGGAGATGCTAGAAACAGCTTATCCTACATCAAATGCTCCATAACTCATTCTAATAAGCACAAACCAATCTTTTTTGCTTCAAGAATATAAAAAACTTACACAAAACATCAAATTCAAACAAGCTGAGTCGCTGTATAACAAAATCTCAAAAACTCTACTCTCCAAGTCTCATCAGAGTTGATCAAATTCGCGTGCATTCTATACTATTCAAGCATGTTGAGGAAATGCTAAAAACAGCTTAAGCTACATCAAATGCTCTATTAATCATTCTGATAAGCACAAACCAATCTTTTTTGCTTTAGTCGCACAAAACATCAAATTCAAGCAAGCGAAGTCGCAGTAGCACAAAATCTCTGAAACGCTCATCTCTCAAAACCTCATCAAACAATCTACTACTACTTAGCACCAGCTTAAACTACATCAATTGCTCTAATAAGCACAGAACAATATTTTTGCTTCAAGAATCAAGAATTCTAATACAAGTCGTTCTATCAATCATAAAAGCAATACAACAACACACACAAAAAAAAACAAAACTTTAATGATCAAGCTCATGTTTACAAAATCTCAGAGTCAAAGAATATGTCAAATCTCTCTGATTATACAAGACAACAAATTCAATTTCATAATCCACACAGAGCAATTCTACCATATCCAGGAATTTTTTAAAAAGGGGAAATTTTTTAGAAACCTGAGAACCGAGAAAGACGATTCTTTGACGAAGCAACATGTTTGTGGTATCGAGTTCTTCAAAACTTGGAAGCCGTGAAGGAGACTGAGAAACGGAATCAACAGAGAAGCTAGATACATCCCAATTACTAGATAGAGTTTGTCTGGGTTTAGATAAGCTCATTGAAGACCTGATACAAAAGGGCTTTGCATTTTTAGGGATTCTCTGGGGTCGAATTGGGGAATTAACGGTTTTTAATGGATTGAATAAGCAAATTGGGTTTGAGGTTGAAGATGAAGCCAGACGTAAACTCATCTCCATTGTTTTTGAGTTTTGAGATTTCTTCTAAAGAGGATGAAGCAACTGATGGAGCTGTTTGGTGCTGGAGTTAGAAGATTATTTTCTTTAGACACAAAAACGCTGTCGTATCAAGGACCAAAATTGGTGTAGTTTTGTACTTGCGTTGTTGCGTGTATGATTCTTCTACTCTCTTGTTGATTTAGAGGTTTCAATCTTAAACATCATAATACTCTACTAACTTCCAATTCAAACAATTTTGGAGACTTGGCTAATGGCTACTTTGGATTTTAGTTTTTTTTTCCTCTTCAACTTGTTAAATTGGCTATCTTATAATTAGGTGTATGGATAAAAAGTGGAGTTAATTTGATAGATATCCAAACTTTTGAAGTTTATTTGTACAATGACATAGTGGCAAAATCGTAAACAAATGGCTCTGATTTCACTTCTTTTAATAAATATCATGATAGTTTATTAGATAGTTTCCGTTAAAATGTTAAAATTTTATACAATTTTAAGTTTGCGACAACAGTTACAGAAATAACGAAGAAGACAAAAACACCAAAAAATTATAAATTTTACATAGGTAGAAAAGACAGAAATTGCTGATAAAATATTGCACGTCCGAAATCAGAATCCCAACTTTCGATTTTGTCACCGCATCATTCTCTAAAATAAACTTCAAAATTTGGCAGTCTAGCAAAGAAGCCCACAAAGCAACTAGGATAAATCTATTTTAGAATAGATGAGTTAAAAACTTAAAATCAGTTTTGGTTTCTAAGAATTTAGAACAAGTGAATCCACTTAATTAATTTAACCTACTATTACCGGTTTCTAAGAATTTAGAACAAGTGAATCCACTTAATCCATATTTTATTTAGTTAAGACTTACTTCGATTTGGTTTCTGATTAAATCCCAAATGTTCACCTCTAGTATAATAGTAATAATCTATGACAGTTCACAGATAAATGACCAAACCCATCAATTTTTCAGAGACTAAAGGTTTCTAAAAAGAAATTTAAAAGTTATCAAGAGCTCCCATAAGCACATTATCAGTCTTGACACCAAAAAAAAAAAAAAGAAGAAGAAAAGAGGAGATAAATGTTTAGGCAATATATTATGCAAACCCCAAGGTCCCCAACAGCTTTTTGTTCTCACTTCCGCAGAAAAGCAACCGTTGCCACACGCGATCCTACAGAACCACCAAACATAAACGTCGGGTATGTCCTAACATGGCTTAGATACTCAAATGGAGGGCTTGATGCTTCAGAGCCAGAAGGAAGCACATTGATCGCATCATCTCCATCTCCTCTACATAAGTTTGATTTCCTTATGTTGAAATTCTCCACTTCTTCCACGAGTTCGTCCTTTGTGTGGTTACACGATGTGACCACCTTTAATAGAAGCGGAAACAAGTTTCAGATAACACATAGAAGCAGTTGTTTAAGGTGTCCAGCGGCAAATAAATCAGGAAACAATAGTGTAAACTTATATGCATTAACGATTTTGAGTAAATATTTTTCAGGAGTTGGAGATTCTTTTACCAATAGTCCACCAGGAGCAACAAGCTTGGACACTGAATCCCAATACATGACTCTGAAGCAGATAAATGGGAGTGTCATTAGTAACCAAATCTATCCGAGGACCAAAATATATGTGCTCGGTAATAGAAAGCAAGTGCGGTGGTACCTTTTGACAGGGCCATCAGGATGCAAACCAATGGCATCTAATGTCCCTTTATCCATTACCAGCTTGAACTGCCGTTCCAATTTCGTATCAAGGATATCATCAACCTAAGAGAGCGATCCGTTAGTTCCACAACATTGAGCATCTTAGATCTATTTTTCCCAAATCTTTGTGATGCTCATTACAGTAAGCACAGCTAACTAGTTTATAGTGAAGATTTAGTGTTCTGTAATAGATGCTAATTTGTGTAACCAACATATCCCATTGCTTAGTCAAGGCCAATTACCATTTTCAACGAAGAAGAAATGTACACAGGAAAAACTACGCTATTACTCTAATTATTGCATTTGGACTTTTATGGAGGATGTCATGGGTTATAAAAACCTAATCAAGCTAAACAAAGTCATACCATGAAACAGATATTTGGAAAGCCATCACGTTGGGAGAGATGTTGAGCAAGTTCTACAGCCCCTTCACTATAATCACTACCGGTTAAATCAGAGAACCTGAACCAGAAAAGTGCAAGGCTGATGAGATTAATAATGTCAAGAAAAGAGTAGAGTCTAAATATAAGATTCTGGTGGGACATGCACTAGTGTGTAAATGCTCTATTCAAGTAAAAATTATCAAGTTTTTGGGATTTTATAACATTAACGAAACAAGCTTGAGGGTAAAATGTCTTAAGCATACAGATATCGTTTCACTGCACAGGGAGAATTCAGCCTGTTACTTCTGATCACTGATTTACTTTTCTCAATATACTTTTGAGTCTTCAAAGAAACAAAAGAAATCCAAAACAAATTGACAAGATTCCATAATTCATCCCAACACTATCTATCTTCTAAAGAAATTTCCTTTATCTTGGCAATCAGCTAATGTAAAATGAACGAATGACGTAGTTGATAGTACCCATGGAAATGGGTACAAGAAAATGTTATATACAGTAATGACACAAAGTTAAGCATTTAAGCCCAAAACACTTGGAAATGTTTAGAAACTCACCCTTCCTTAGCAAGTTGATGAAGAAGCAAACCATTTCCAGTACCAAGATCAAGAACATTCCAACTAGACAAATACTTATCAGCCTGATCATTCACATCAGTTTCCACACCAGTTTCAGGCACGTTCCGTTTCTCAATTTCAATACACAAATCTTTTGTCCAAGAAGTAACAATCTCCATAACATCATCTCCAAACCTAGAATTAAACCAACAACAAAACGAAATCAAATAATCTTCTCTCTCAAGTTCCATTATCAAAAACCTATACAGAGATCTAAAACTTTACCAAACTTCTCCAGCATGACCATGCTCTCTGAAATTAGTGAGCTCATCCGAATACGCAGCGTCCCAATAGCTTTGAAGACCAAGCATAGACTGACCACCTCCATCAGCATCTGGCTCTTCCTTATCAGAACTACACACCATTTTCAAAACCATCAATACATTCAACAGACTCAAGCGTAATTTAGAACATTATTAAAAACCCTAAGATCTGTAAATTTGACATTTCTAATCCATAGATTTCACCGATTTTTTCACCATTTTTAATTTCCGAGAAACAGATATGAACCTATAATCCGAAGAGACGCGGAAGTTAGCGGAGGAGAGAGCCTCGGCGGCATCAGCGTGACGTTGATCGTCATCGAGAGTGCTTCCATACTCGCTTTTGATCGACCATGAATCTGCTGCAATAGATCGATCGTCGTCGGAAGCTAAACTATCGGTTGTCGTAGCCGCGGCGGCTCTGGCTTGTTGTTGAGGAGTCGTCTCAGGTTCTTCCGGTAGCAATCTGATTCCCGCCATCAGAGAGATTCAACGCTAAAGGAAAAGGGAAGAAAAAAGTACGGTTCCTTTTTTGACGGAGTCGATGATGAAATCCCTACTTTGCTCTTCTTCTTCCTTGGATATTTATATTCTTCTAAAAAAACTATAAATCTAACTTTTCTTTATTACTTTGGAAGATAAAGTTTTATATACGAAACTGTTGCATAGGATAGGATAGTGTTTATGAGGGACAATAATTTTTTTTTTTTGGAAAAAAAGAAAAGTTACAAAATGTGTTGTTTTGGAAAGTTTAATTGTTAACAGATTATGAAATTAGTTATGTTATTTTTCTTTTTAATATTTATCAATCATTTATTAGATGAAACTCGATTTTGTTTTTTAAATTTCGATGATTTTGACTTGCCATTTAGCTCGAAATAAATCTTTAAAGAACAATATTTTCTTAGAATACAAGGAAGTAATAATTTCACATTTAATATTTATGGTCAACATATTTAAGCTTAGCTTTATATATTAGAATTAACTATTATGCATTTTATTTTGTTAGAATTTATTTTTATTTTATTTCGACAAACAAAAATTTTATTAATAACAAATCAAGATTACAAATTTAATCTACAAAACTTTTAAAAAACAAATTATCACGGACGCATATATATATGTGCTATATTTTGAACATGATA
This sequence comes from Cardamine occulta, assembly GCA_028015245.1. Classification (NCBI taxonomy): domain Eukaryota; kingdom Viridiplantae; phylum Streptophyta; class Magnoliopsida; order Brassicales; family Brassicaceae; genus Cardamine; species Cardamine occulta. The sequence continues at coordinate 5,234,174 of CM051367.1, forward strand.
ATAAAATAAAAAATAAAAAATAAATTTAACGATACTTTCCAACGTAAAGACTTATTCACTAACGGTAAATTACATCTATTATATTTATTCTCTGTCTTCGATCTTATTCTAATGTAAATTGTGTGTTCGGGTAGCAACTCTTAGCTATACGATTTTAATAGTAATATTATTATCACAAAATTGTTTTCTTCTATTAAGTTCATATAATTTTTTTCTTCAACACCGCGATTAAATAAAAGTAAATTATATAATTGGATGTCCAATTTATAGAAACAAAGCTTTTATTTTTATTGTTAACTTCGACATAGTGTTAGAAACCGGGCTCAACAATATATCTTTCGATAATCTTTATTAGAAAACAAGAACTTCCGAAATATATCTAGGAGCAGATCAAACTCATAATCTAAAATAATGGAGAAAGTTAGCTAAACCATATAGGATTAGACAGTATGAATTGTGGGTTGCAATGGAGTATATATGATGTGATTGATACCACTAACTATAAGAATAAGTGTAAATTTTGACCATCATTTTGGTTGAAATTTCATAGAAAAGAGCTAATTCTGACGATTTTCAAACAAAACAAGATTAGTCAGAATTTCGTGGTGGGGATTAAAAAATAGATTTCTCGTTTTAATGAAAAATTTACAAACTTGCATTTTGGTGAAAAATAATTGAATCATTTATATTTATTTTATTTGATATAAAGATTGTTTAGATGTAGGAATAAGTGAAGACGTGTTTGGAAACAATAATAATTCAAATGTATTTCACTTTTAATAGTATAGAGATTTCATAATCCACCTTTAGGATCTAAGTTCTATAGCAACATAATAGGAGCACCGAGTTTCTAACGTAAACTATGCATTGACACATCCGAGATTTGAACAAACACATTGTTTTGTTTATTGATTGAGTAATTTATGTCTATTTATAAAAATTCGAATCAAAAAATATGTAGAAAAAATCTAAAATTTTATGTATTATATAATAATTTAAAAATAGGATCAAAAAAATATGTAAGGAGATTCATATTTTTTAAGTATATTGGTTTAAATTGGGTAGAGAAATTTTATGAAATTTGAAATTAGTGTTAGTTTCCATATTATTTAAATATTTTAATATTTATTTTTATTTTGATTAGATATAAAGATTGCTTGGATGTAGGAATAAGTGAATTCAAATGATAATTCAAATGTACTTCACTTTTAATACTATAAAGATAATTTAAAAATAAGATCAAATAAATGTGTAAAGAGATTCATATTTTTCAAATATGTTGGTTTAAATTAGGTAGAGAGATTTAAGGAAATTTGAAATTAGTTTTAGGTTCCATATTATTTAAATTTAAATTTTTTATTTTATTTTTATTAGATATAAAGATTGTTTGGACGTAAAATTAAGTGAAGAGGTGTTTGGAAACAATGATAACTCAAGTGTACTTCACTTTTAACATATGTGTAACTCACGCTGCACAGGATGGAGAAATATGTACTTTATAAATTTATATATTCTTTTTATAATATATTTGTTTTTGGTAAGCATATAACTAATGTTATTTAGTATTATTAATATATATATATATCGACTTCAAACTTTATTATTTTATATTGATATGAATTATTATTAGTGTTTTAAATTAAATTTATTTTATGTTTTTAATATCTTATTTATTATTATTATATATGGCTTGTGTTGTGTTAATTAAAAGTACTAATATATAATTACGTGCGATCTTGTATATTTAAAAATTTTAAATAATAAGTTAGATTGTAATATAATTTCGCTGCAAATTAATTGGTGTGATGCATATATTTTCATATTATTCAAAAATCTATAACTGTTTGATTTACTCAAATATATAAATTATTATCAATGATTAGAAATTCGATATGAGATCTGTCATGATTCGTCTTTCTCTGCTATGACCCGTCATGACCCGTCCTCACCCATTATAAAAATAAAAATATTTGAAGATCGGGATTATTTAAGTTAGATAGTAATTAATTTAATTTTAATTTTATCTATAGATGAACTCGTGATCTCTCTTTGAATCCAGGTGGGTCCAAATCGCGTCTTAAACAGAGAACCTCAGAAAAACGCGAATAATTTTTAGAATATTAACTCAAATCCAAATCTGCATTGTGGTACATCTAGGTCTAAGGCTTAGCTACAAATATAAATTGATTACCTTTGGAAACGATCTGCTAGGTCGAACCCTTTTTCTACCATGCCCTGTCAGTTCTGTCTCCATCTTCCTTCACCAAAGTTTCAGCCTCCTCTTCCTTCACAAGAAAAGAAAAATCACTCAGCCTCTCTTCTCTAGCTAGGTGGCCACAAAATTAAGAGAGAAAAGGCTAGGGTTTCTTGCGATTTCAACATTTAAATAGGCTTAGGGTTTCATTCTTTAAAATTTCATTTAAGTCTCTCAAATTTCTAATCTTCTTAATTCAACCCCACATCTTCTTTATCTTCTCAAATCGACCCCACAACTTTCTGATCTTTTCAAATTAGTGTCTTGATTTTTATTTGATTTAATAAAAAATCTGTAAAAACTTTTTAATCCGACAAATAAATTCAACTTCCCGTTTTCGAGACACGGATGTTACACAAAAATTCTACTGAAATAGTTGATAGATTTTTAGAAGGCAAAACTTCTTTTTTAACGTGTTGATTTTATTATATTATAAATCACTTACAGAATTATAATACAATTTGCTCGTTAACCAATAAGGAGGAAATAAATAAGTTTGAGAAGTAAGATATTGTCGATATAAAAATTTAGCCAATATATTGGCTGCCTTATTGCATTTTCGAGGTACAACTGAGAAGTTGATACATGAAAATTAATCCGTCCAACTGCGAATACCTAATGCTATCAACATTAACATCAATTGATTGCGATAGCATTAACATCAATTGATTGCGTGTGATGGTGTAGAATAGTGATTTACAATTTCCTTCCACGACCACCCTCCGGTAGCCTTTAAATCATAAAAGTTCTCGTCAAAATAAAATTAGTATAAATAAACATAGAGGCGTCAAAAGATTATCACTATTATCATCACTATTTTAAACTAATTAAAAACATTTCTCATATAAGGTAGTTTCCCAAATATATCAACGCGTATTAATTTAAAATGTTGCACAAGACAGAGAGCATATTCAATTATTCATACATATTAAAAAGCTTTTCTGTTTATATATTAGTCTACGTTGGTGTCCTGGCACGTTTAGTGAATAAAAAAAAATCATTTCTCATTTTTAAAGATATTTAACTTTTCTTCGAGATTAAATAATGCCAACAGTGACCAATTAAAGGAAAGAATAAATAATGTTTACAGTAACAAAATGAAAGATGAAATATAAATAGTGATATACAAAACGAGTACAGCGGAGTGGGTCTGGAGTTAATATAATGCCCTATCTACATGTGATGCCTTTTCACATATTTTATTATATAAACTGATCTCGCATCTCTTTTAAGCAAAAGGAAACTTTAGTATAAATAAGCATAGAGGCGTCCTTGGAATCTCACAGTTCTCATCACAAATTAAGTATCAACCAAGAAAAGAAAAGTGAGAAGAAGAGAGAAATTAGATAATGTCTACTACTCCAGATTGGATCATGATTGGAGGAGAAGGTCCTGAGAGTTACAACCAGCATTCTTCATATCAGGTATATATATATATATATATATCTAAATAGTTTATAGATTTTCTATACAAACATTTTAAGAATTCATAAACTGTATTAACAGCCCCTCTTTGATTCGGTTTATATAGAGAGCTTTGCTTGAAGCGAGTAAGGAAAACATGAACGAGGCAATCTATGCAAACCTCAACCTAGAGTTGATTTCTGATCGCTTAAGTGTAGCGGATTTCGGTTGTGCGAGTGGACCTAATACTTTTGTGGCAGTCCAAAACATAATAGATGCTTTGGAAGTCAAGTACCGTAGAAAACGGGACAAAACCTGGCTGATAACATCGAGTTCCAAGTCCTCTTCAATGACTTTGTGAACAATGATTTCAACACTCTCTTTCAGGCACTTCCTCCAGGCAGACAATACCATACTGCCGGGGCTCCAGGTTTCTTCTTTGGCCGTGTTCTACATAAGAAGAGTTTCCACATAGGAGTTATCAGTTATGCATTCCATTTCACCTCCAAAATCCCTAAAGGAATCATGGACCGCGGCTCTCCCTTATGGAACAAGGACATGCATTGCACCGGGTTCAACCAAGTGGTCAAGAAAGCGTATCTTGATCAGTACTCAATCGACACCAAGAAGCTATTCGATGCTCGAGCTGAAGAGCTTGTCCCCGGGGGATTAATGTTGATTTTAGGATTGTGTCTAAGAGATGGAGTTAAGATGTCTGAGACCTCTAAAGGAATAGTTATGGAGTTCATTGGAAATTCTCTTAATGATCTTTCTCAACAGGTACATTTTCACTAATTATTTTGATCTTTAACTAGTTACCTACAATTACATAGTTATATATTTTGGTTTAATAGTATATGCGAAGGGACACAACTCTGGTTTGAAGCCCAAGACTAATCAATAAACATTCCATGTCATTTTAAATTTTCAAATCAAAATCTAAACTTGATGGAGATTCATATTTTTCAAGTATATTGGCTTAAATTGGGTAGAGATTATTGTTAGTTTCTATATCATTTAAATCTTTTAATATTTATTTTTATTTTGATTAGATATAAATATTGTTTGGATGTAGGAATAAGTGAAAAGGTGTTTGGAAACAATGATAACTCAAACGTACTTCACTTTTTATCGTATAGAGATAATTTTAAAATAAGATCAAATAAATGTGTAAGGAGATTCATATTTTTCAAGTATGTTAGTTTAAATTGGGTAGAGAGATTTTAGAAAATTTGAAATTAGTGTTAGTTTCCATATTATTTAAATTTTTTAATATTTATTTTTATTTTTATTAAATATAAATATTGTTTGGATGTAGAAATAAGTGAAGAGGTGTTTGAAAACAATGATAACTCAAATGTACTTCACTTTTAATAGTATAGAGATTTTCATACTATTTATAATATTTATATTTATTTTATTTGATATAAAGATTGTTTAGATGTAGAAATAAGTGAATACGTATTTAGAAACAATGATAACTCTAATGTATTTCACTTTTAATAGTTTAGAGATTTCATAATCCACCTTTAGGATCTAAGTTCTATAGCAACATAATAGGAGCACCAACTTTCTAATGTAAACTATGCATTGACACATCTGAGATTTGAACAAACGCATTGTTTTGTTTATTGATTGAGTAATTTATGTCTGTTTTTAAAAATTTGAATCAAAATATATGTAGAAAAATCTAAAATTTGATGTATTATATAATAATTTAAAATAATTTAAAAATAAGATCAAAACAATGTGTAAGGAGATTCATATTTTTTAAGTATATTGGTTTAAATTGGATAGAGAAATTTTATGAAATTTGAAATTAGTGTTAGTTTCCATATTATTTAAATATTTTAAAATTTATTTTTATTTTGATTAGATATAAAGATTGCTTGGATGTAGGAATATGTGAAGAGGTGGTTGGAAACAATGATAACTTAAATGTACTTCACTTTTAATAATTTAGAGATTTCCATACTATTTAAATCTTTTAATATTTATTTTTATCTTATTAGATATAAATATTGTTTAGATGTAAGAATAAGTGAAGAGGTGGTTGGAAACAATGATAACTCAAATGTACTTCACTTTTAATAATTTAGAGATTTCCATACTATTTAAATCTTTTAATATTTATTTTTATCTTATTAGATATAAATATTGTTTAGATGTAGGAATAAGTGAAGAGGTGTTTGGAAACAATGATAATTCAAATGTACTTCACTTTTAATAGTATAGAGATAATTTAAAAATAAGATCAAATAAAAGTGTAAAGAGATTCATATTTTTCATATATATTGGTTTAAATTAGGTAAAGAGATTTAAGGAAATTTGAAATTAGTTTTAGGTTCCATATTATTTAAAATTTTAATATTTATTTTTATTTTTATTAGATATAAAGATTGTTTGGATATAAGACTAAGTGAAGAGGTGTTTGGAAACAATGATAACTCAAGTGTACTTAACTTTTAACAGTATAGAGATTTCCATACTATTTAAATCTCTTAATATTTATTTTTATCTTGTTAGATTAAAAATGTTTTTGGATGTAGGAATAAGTGAAGAGGTGTTTGGAAACAATGATAACTCAAATATACTTCACTTTTAATAGTATAGAGATATATAAAATTTCTTTGACAAAAAAAAAGAAAGAGATATATAAAATTTAGTGTATAAATTTTAGTTGATGGGATGATGACGAAACATAATTGTTGATAAGATAAAATGTAAAATATATAATTTTGTCTTTGTAAAAAGTTACATATGTTAAAAAATATCATGGATAAGAGATCCTAGTTTTATGTTAATATATCCAGTAACAAATAATATTCATGGATAAGAGAACTTACAAAATCACTTTCAAAAATAAGAAAACCTATATCAAGCAATGGATCAAATATAAAATAGTTACTAGAATGATAGAAAAAAAGGCAAAAAACCCAAAGAACAATAAATTTTGTTGGATATCAAATTATTCTTTATAGTTAGATCTAGAGAAATGACTGTGTAGGAAGGAACATTAAACCCCAAAACATTAGATAATATAATCTTTTATAACTAAAATAGGTGTGCCGTGTGCCCAAGTGATACATGTCAATTTGTTTTTTTTTTTAATGATACGTCTTACCCAAAAGAAAATTACACCATGTCTATATATATATATACCCAAAAGAACAACAGAAGGAATATATGATAACAAAATGAGATTATTAGTATATGCTATTCTTTTGGTTCATACATCGTTTTTAAATAAAAAAAGTAACGTCATTAGATGATGATACTGATTTCTTTGAAAACTGAAAACCAGACAGTAAACAATACCAACAGTATTATTGTAAAAACAATCGTAGTAGACCAATTTGGCATTGGTAATTTTAAAACTGTTCAACAGGCTGTTGATTCTATTCCGTCGAACAACAAAGAGTGGATCAAAATTCGTATTAGAAATGGAATTTATAAGTAAGTTTCTTTAAATTAGTTTTTACTTTCATTCACAATGCATGAGATGCTTTGCAACTTCTTATATTACATATCTATAAATATAGTGAAATGGTGACAATTCTAAGGGATCAAAAAAATATATATATGGAGGGAGAAAATCAATTGAAGACTATTATACAATTCAATCAAGCAGGAGACTCAATAAAAGATGGCACTTTCAAATTGTTTGCCGATTATTTTCTTGGAGTCAATATTACATTTAAGGTTAGAGTTTTGATCTAATATTTTTGTTACATGGAATATAATGTAGTATATATTTTTTTCCTAGACTATATAAGAGCGTCCTCTAAAAAAACAAAAATTAATATTGGTTTTTTCAAATTTGATTTTTACAATTTGAATGAAATACGTAGTGTTACCATGATCACTAAAACTTAAAATTTCCTCTTAGATAATTAGATAGATTTTTGTATTTACAAACTTGCTCATAGACATATTTCTTCAATGATAATAACGCTTCTTCAAGGATTAATGAGATGAAGGTAGCACCTGCGGCGTTGATAATGGGAGACAAGGCTGCGTTCTTCCAATGCATATTTGTCAGCCTTCAAGACACACTCTCTGATGGTCTTGGTCGTCACTATTTCGAAAAATGTTACATTGAAGGAGCCGTTGATTTCATATGGGGAGAGGGCCAATCTATATACGAAGGCATAAATAAAGATTCATATACTTCTAGCTTTGATGGGGAGTGTTAGACAACCAAAGTATTATAACATTTTTTGTGTTTCTACCATTAGTAACTTGACTTATAGGTAGTTTAAAAATATGTAAGAATATAAAATCAATCTATTAAGCAATAAAAAAATCTACCATAATGTCAACATCAATAACAATATCAAAAATAGTTCAAGTCGATTTCGTAATCGCCGAGATCTCCTAACAGATCCATCCATGATATTTAGTCATACTTCTTTTTGATATAGGATCCATATATCATGTATCCTTAAGATGTGGATTTGGCCTTTAGTACTCATTCATCTTTTCAAAAAAATCTTCTTAAGGATTAAATACATGTAATATAGGATTTAGCGATCTTGGATATATATTGCATTATGCCTTATCAATTTGTTTTCTAATTTTAGATTTATACCAAAACATGTGTTTACTTGTATGCAGAAATGTATTATACATGTTTCGGGACAGCTAAAAGAGTTGGCAGGAGACATAACTGCACAGGGAAGAAACACAGAAGATGACATGAGTCGATTTGTGTTCCAGCAATGTACCATAGTAGGTAGCGGAAAGGCATATCTCAGAAGAGCTTATCGCCGCTACTCGAGAGTTCTATTTTCTCGACATTAAATGTCCAGTGTTGTTATCCCTCAAGGTTAGGATGCTTGGAATATAAAGGGCAAGAGTACGAACATATACACAATTTCCTTTTAAACCATACCTTATATCCTTATAAAATACTCACAATTGTTTTTGGTTTATTTATATAATTGTAGAGATCACATATCGTATACCGAAGTAAATTGCACAGGAAAGGGAGCAAATCAAGAAGGTCGAGTGAAATGGGGGAACAAATTGTCTCGAAAAAAAATTAAGTTTCTTAACAATCATTAACCAAGAAGATTAGCTGGAACTCAGTTTGTACTCCCAAGAGTGCAGGTGGTTTAGGTTTGCGTCACATAGCAAAGTGGAACAATGTTTTGGACCTCAAGCTCATTTGGCTCCTCTTCACCAATTCTGGGTCTCTCTGGGTCTCATGGGTTAAATCGCATCTCATCGGATCCCAATCCTTCTGGGATATCCCTCCGTCTTATCCCCACGGTAGCTGGATGTGGTGTCGGTTGCTCAAGCTTCGTCACACTGCCAGGTCTATCCTTTTCTGTCGTGTCGGCATGGGCAATCTTTGCTCCTTCTTGCAGGATAATTGGACTGGTTGGGGTCCCCTTATTCTCCTGATAGGTCAGCATCCTATTCGTCTCACCGATATCCCAGCCTCAGCCACAGTCTCTCAAGCCATTCATCATGGTCACTGAATCCTCTCCTCCAGGTCCCGCAATCTGTTGATTTCCTTTCTTCGCAGTATCCTCCCTCCAGCGGACTCTCTCCTCCACCCCTCCATCAGTGATTCCTTCGTTTGGACAGACGGTATTCCAGAGACAACCCACCACTCCGCTCCAGCGTGTTTCTTCGCTCCCAAGACTTTATGTGCTCTCAACCCCCCCCCCTCCCACAGATGTCCCCTGGCACAAATCTATCTGGTTTTCAGGCAGAATTCCTAAGCACGCCTTCACTTGTTGGGTTGTCACTCGTGATAGACTTCCAACACGTGACAAGATTCGCCGCTTCTACCCTTTGGCTCCCTCGGTCTGCGTCCTCTGCAACTCGGTCTCAGAATCCAGGAAGCACCTTCTCTTCACTTGCCCTTATTCTAAGTATCTTATCATTGCTGCCCTTTCATAATCCCTCCTGATTTAGACTTTCTTTCTATTTTACAGTGGCTCCCGCGCTCCTCCAGTGACCTGTCCATGAGACTCATTTATCACCTTATATTCCAACCATCTTCGTACCTGCTTTGGCGTGAGAGGAATTCTCGCATCCACTCCGACATCTCACGGCTTCCTTCCCAACTCCTCAAGGAGATCACCACTATCATAAAGACGAAGCTCCTAGCCATTATCCACTCCTCACCTCCAAGGGACCCCTCACTCCTACAGGTGTGGTTCGCTCACCAATCCACCTCCCCCATCTTGAACATCACCGCCGCCACCTCTGCCACTCATCCTTCGACCTTTATCATCACCCCCAGATCTTAATAGCTGTACTCTTTTTCCTTCGTCCCGGTTTTGTCCCATTTTGGGTTTTCTGGACAAAGTTTTAACGAGACAGCTATTTTCCCCCTTTTCTCTTTTTTTTTTCTCTCTTCTCTTTTCTCATCGTTATCTTCCCATCTATATCATCTATTATTCTTTCATTTATAAACTTCCTTTTGCTTTACCATAATTAATCCATTAAGCAAAAAAATAAAAAATAAAAAGTGTGAGAGTTCATGGAAAATACTGTTCTTTATCTTGTCCAACAATTTTGGATGACACATTGATCAATCAATTAAGAGAGAATAGTTTTTTCTTCTGCGCCTGTGTACTATTTTCTTTAGTAAAAGCAAAGATAAAATAGTCATTGGACATCAATGAAAATGATATTAGTGAAATAGAAAAGTATTCCTTTTAATAAAAACACAAAAATGTGTCATTTTATTGTGACCGAGTTTATAGCCGGTTCTTAGATAGCAAGAGCCCTAGGCAAAACAAAAACAGGGCTCATATAATATAATGTCTTTTAAATTATATTTCAATTTAATTTACTTATTTATTTTTATTTATTTTATTTTATATAATTTCTAAGAAACTTTTACATATTTTCTATTGCTTATATACAAAAAAATAGTTTAGTCATGTATAAATATATATTTTTAAAAATTGATGGGATGTAGCGTAAAAAAATTGGTAACAATATTTTTAATCCTAAAAATACAAAAAAAAAACAAAAAATCCTAAAAATGACCCCTAGGCAATTGTTTCACCTTGCTACCCTCGCTTACGGCCTTGACCGAGTTTGGATATCGTATCAATACTTTGTAGGATGGATAAGTTGTCCACTTGCATATATTAAACCAAAATATATAAATATGCGTTAGTCTCATTGTTAATTTCCACGAATTTTTAAATGGAAAAGAGTCGTAAGATGAATCTTTCGGAGACCCATTAGACTTAGACAAATATCCAAACTGTCAGGACTGAAGAACAGTCTTATAGTTAGGTAATATAGATGGTGAGCAAGATCAATAGGTCATTCGGGTAAAGTGACATTTATTCATTTGTGGAAATACAAAGAAGTTAAAACAGCAGCAACACAACACAAAGAAGAAGACAACAGATTACCATAAAGCCGAAGAAGAAAAGCAACAAATTAAAAATATATTTCGATCAATTCTTGCGAAGCACGATGAAGTACTGCATTCCAGGTTTGGCTTTCTTGATGCGAGAGATCTCTTGGCGTGCTTTGACCTCGACGAGCTCAAAAGCTTTCCTCATGGCTTCATGTCCGAAATGTGCGGATAGGAAAGCTCCAAAGGAAGCCCTAAAAGACACGGCTAAGATCTTGGGGTCTAACGGGAACTCCCCATTTGGGTGGATGATATCTTCAAAAGCCTCGATTGTAAACTTGCCGTTCTCCTCTATGATTTGCCTCATCTCACATTCTTCTGCAATATAGAGTGGGGTGCTGAAAGAGTCCACCTTGTCTTGCTCGATGACACCCTTTTTTATTAAAGAAAAGATCATGTTAATTAGTAGTTATGTAATTGTAGGTAACTAGTTAAAGATCAAAATAATTAGTGAAAATGTACCTGTTGAGCAAGATCATTAAGAGAATCTCCGATGAAATCCATAACTATTCCTTTAGAGGTCTCAGACATCTTAACTCCATCTCTTAGACACGATCCAAAAATCAACATTAATCCCCCGGGGACAAGCTCTTCAGCTCGAGCATCTAATAGCTTCTTGGTGTCGGTCGAGTACTGATCAAGATACGCTTTCTTGACCACTTGGTTGAACCCAGTGCAATGCATGTCTTTGTTCCATAGAGGAGAGTAGCGGTCTGTGATTCCTTTAGGGATTTTGGAGGTGAAATGGAATGCATAATTGATAACTCCTATGTGGAAACTCTTCTTAGGTAGAACACGGTCAAAGAAGGAACCTGGAACTCCGGCACTATAGTATTGTCTACCCAGAGGAAGTGCCTGAAAGAGAGTGTTGAAATCATTGTTTGCAAAGTCATTGAAGAGGACTTGGAACTCGATGTTATCAGCTGGGTTTTGACCGGTTTCTTTACGGTACTTGTCTTCCACAGCTTCTATTATGTTTTGGACAGCCACAAAAGTATTAGGTCCACTCGCACAACCAAAGTCCGCTACACTGAAGCGATCAGAAATCAACTCGAGGTTGAGTTTCGCATAGATTGCCTCGTACATCTTGTCCTTGGCCGCTTCAAGCAACGCTCTCTATGAAAACCAAATCAAAGATGGGATTGTTAATACATTTTATGAATTCTTAAAATGTTTTTCTAGACAATTTAAAAATTATTTAGATGTATATAAACCTGATACGAAGAATGCTGGTTGTAACTCTCAGGACCTTCTCCTCCAATCATGATCCAATCTGTAGTAGTAGACATTATCTCTCTCTCTTTCTCTTTTTCTACTCTTCTTTTCTTGTTTGATACTTAATTTGTGATGAGAACTGTGATAATCCATGGACGTCTCTGTGCTTATTTATACTAATATTCATTGTGGTTTCTCTTGCTTGAAAGAGCAAAATATGATTTAATTATAAAACTAAACATGTGAAAATGGATTCTCTATATATTAAGTTATAACAGTCAACAACCCCAGTACCCAACAAGCCACGGTGTACTCGTATTATAAATCCTTTTTAGTTGGCACTATCAGTATATTTATATTTATAATGTATAGAAGATACTTTATGTTTTTATCGTTTCCTTAACCAAAGACCATTAAAAATATGAAATGGCCGGTTTCTCTATGCCCTATAAATTAATAGCAACCGACTCCAAGGTTGCCCTGCACTCGTTTTATGTAAGGGTGAATTGTTTACTTCGTTGGCATTATATTATTTATTAAATCTCTTTTATTGGTTACTGTTGTCATTATTTGATTTGAACAAAAAGTAGAACGTAAGAAAAATGTAGTACATGATCTTTTACAAAGATAATAAACGTGCGACGATACCAAAAAGTATAAACGAAATAGCCTTTTCAATACGTATATAGGAATATGCTTCCTATCTCATCGTGCTCGTAACCTTTTCTTTTCTCTTAACCGTGGGATTCTAGAATTTCAACCCTTAATTTCTCTCCAATTCTCCAAAACAAGCTTTGAAAAGTCAGATATATAAAATAATATTTTTGCACCAAAATGTTGAATCCTAGAATCCAATTAGGATTTAAAATTTGTTTCTATATTGAAAAGATTCTAGATCGGGAAAGTGCAAAGAGGAATTAGGATTTTGAGGTTAAAAGCGGAAATAAGATTAAAAATAGCATAGTTGCTTTTCAATAGTTTTCTTCCGAGATTTATGGATGCCTCATCTGATTCGGAGAGCTTTGTATTTACAATAATTTGCAGTCGATACTTTAGGTCGGTTTGAGCCTCAATGGGGTTTTCCTTCTCCATGCTTTCCTTTTCCGAACAGAAATTATTTTTGTCGGTTCGATATCATGAGACCGGTTTAACTATTTGAGACCTATTCGATCGGTTCGATTCTATAAGACCGGTTTGATCGGTCTGTTTTTTCATGGACCAAATTTGATTGGGTTTATCGATTGGTCGAGTTCAATTCGGGTCAGGTTTAGAATATGGTGTTAAATCCGGTACCAACACAAAAGAAAATCAAACCCCGGGCACAAGGATAAGGGGGCGGAGGCAGTGAAGAATGAGGGATGTCACAGCCATGAAATTTTAAATTTGAGTGTAATTCTTATTATAACCTCTAAATTGATATCATTCTAGTTAACATTTTGACCCCTATAAACAAATGTTCTGCCTCGCTACCTCAAGGATCATGCTTGTAATTTAGTGCAACATTTTGATATAATAATTTTTTAAAACATATTTTATCCATCTTTCCTTCTCTTAAAGACATTGTTTAGAAATTACAAGGTGAGCAAAAGATGAAATTAATTACAATATATGTTACTACAGAGAAGTGAACCCTCTAGATAGTAGAAGTGGATAACGAGACACTTGTGATTAGTGAAGCAGAATGTATGAACAACGAACCCAGAGGCCAATGTAGAGCAAACAAAATTGATACAAAGATCATCCTAAGAAAATGTAGATCCTTCATTTTATCTTGGAAATACATTTGCTGATGCTTGGGAAAGCCCCACCTCTGGATCTTATGTCCCGGCTAGCGTTAATGTAGTTATTGATTGTCTTCCGCAGATCTCTGTGTTGCTTTGGAATACCATTGGCTGTCTTGAGGGTAGATGTGTCTTATTTGGGAGGTAGTCATCATGGTATCATAGATTAATCTCTGCATCAAACAAAACCCTTCTTTGTCCATTTAATTTTTATGTACTAATTTAATTCGTTCCATTATTTTGAAAGAAGTGTGAATAACCACGAGACTGGCCCCATAGATCGTGATTTGTGACCATAATGGCTAAACAATTTTTTAAAGGTTTTATTCTCCCTGCCAATCTCGTGGGATTTCAATAAGGAAAAATAATTATAATTGTATTGGAAAGATTAATTTCAACTCCTTCACGTGATTTCTCTACCTCATTTTTTGTAATATTAAAGTTCTCTACTCTCTCCATTTTTCCCATTTATTAATCCCAAACATTATTAAACTTTTTGTTATCTGTCACCACTTCTTTAGGATTCATTGTTAAACATTATTAAATTTATTTAATAAGTTATAATATAATTTTATTGTAAAAATTGAGTGGTGTTATCTATATATTTTCACATTATTCAAAATCTATAACTGTTTTATTTATTCCAATATATCAATGATTAAAAATTAGATATGAGACCCATCATGATCTGTCTTGACCTGTTTTTGTTTGCTATGACTTTTCTTGACCCATCTGGATCCATTATAAAAATTAGAATATCTGAAAATTTGGATGACTTAAAGTTGCACGGTAAAATATTAATTTTAATTTTTGTCCAAAACTAATAAGATAGAGAAAATGAGTTTATTTTTTGTGTGGAAAGTAATAATTATTTAAAATATTATTTACAAATTTTTTATTTAATTATAATAATTTTTGATTATTATTTTATCCTTGTTGACTTTATTTAAAAAATTAAATACAACATTGTTTAAACACTCTAATTAAACAATTCATATTTATTTAGGAGATATTAAATAAAATAAACAGAGTTAAATTTAAAATATTATGAATTAAATCTGAAATATCTATATATCAATTTTTTTGCTATTTATTAGGGAACTGATTAATTAAATATGAAATTATTATGATTACTAATAAGATTTGAAAAAATTAAAAAGATTGTAATATCTCACATAAATATAAGATTATTTTGTTTTTAACATTGCTCAAATAATTATATAGTGATATCGGTGTCTCAAATAAGTTTTTTAATTAAATGTTAAATATATTCAACTCGAAAATATATTTTTACAATTGGATGCTTTACATGTTTTAGCTCTAAACTGTTTCTAAAGATTGAAATCAGAGATAGAAATTGAAAAACAAAAAAAACAAAGATTTAAGCTTTGTTGATGTTTTATCTTGTGGCAAAACATGTTCCCATTCCCTTTTCATATTTTTGATCTTTTATTTGTCGAATGGAAGAAATTTTGTTTCGAACTTGCTTGTTAATAGATTGGATTAGTTAGCCCGGACATTTGGTTTGAACAATTTAAACGGTTCGGTTTAATCAGAATTTGGGTTATTTTTGATTTTGAAAAGCTGCTGAATTGACCCGAATAAAATTTTGGTTAGGATAAGTTCGGTTTATTTAACCCGAAATACACAAAAATAAAAATAATGGGCTGAATAAAAATTAAATCTAATAACAAATATAATAACAAACTCAATTACAAGTCTAACTACAAAATATTTAGCCCAACACCCCAACCCATTAACAATTGGGTTGTTGACGGTGATGGGTTATTGATGGTGATGGTGACGGTGACGGCTTGTTGACGGTGGTGACGGGATGGTGACGACAGCTCCATATCTCTAGATCTGGTTTGAAAATTATCTCCAGATCTCTACAATCTCTCTGGTATAGAGGGATCTACTATCGTTATTAGACCTCGTAGAGCATCTCCTTCACCGTTTATAGAGCCCTCTCCGAAACTACTCTCTTTCAAATCACCAGATCTGTCAAAATAACCAGTGCCATAACATTAAAAAAACTCCAAATAACAAGAAGTAGGCAACAAATCCGCTGACAAACATAACAATTTCACAAAAAACGAAGTAATTACAAAAAGAAGAAAGAGTTTACATGTTAAAAATCTGAAAATCAGAATTAGAGATTGAAGGATGAAGCGGTTCTTCAAACACATGATTTGAATGAGAGTGAGAGAAAGGAGAAGAAGAAGATAAGAAGAGAGGTGGAAAAGATGAAGTTTAAGAAAATGAGAAGAAAAGAAGAGGATCTTTTCGTCGAAAGAAGAGAGTAGAAGAAAAATTAGATTTAGATCTAGGGTTTTTATATTTATATATGGTGTTTCTCTAAACTGAGTAAACTAATCGGTTAACCGACTATCAAACCGAACCGATGAAAATCTGACCTATGATTTTTATTGTTCCGATCGGTTATTGCCTATGAACCGAATCTCATCCGAAAATCAAATATCCAGTTTGGTCCGAACCGATCCGAATAAACCGAACCGAATGTCTAGGGCTAGGATTAGTTGTGATACTCGCTTTGGGGACTCACCATGTCTATGTTGTTTCTTTCATGCCATATCATGTGTAAAGCAGCATGAAAAGAATAGCGCAAGAGAAAAAGATGAACTTAATAACTTACTATGGATATTGGCTGTCTTGAGGGTATATAAGTCTTATTTGGGCGGTAGTCATCATGGTATCATAGATTAATTTTTTCCTTTTATAATATCAAATATCGGTGTCTCGAATGATATATTTTTTTAATTGAATATTAAATTTATTCAACTCGAAAATACATTTTTATAATTGGGTGCTCTACATTTTTAGCCTAAACTGTTTCTAAAGATTGAAAAAAAAAACAAAGATTTAAACTTTGTTGATATTTATCTTGTGGCAAACCATGTTTCCATTCCCTTTTCATATTTTTGATCTTCTATTTGTCAAATGGAAGATATTCTGTTTCGAATTTCCTTATCATTGAATTAGTTATGATATTCGCTTTGAGGACTCACTATATCTACAGTTGTTTCTTTCGTACCATATCATGTGTAAAGCAGCATGAAAAGAATAGCACAAAAAAAAAGGATGAACAATATCATAATTTGATCTCAATCTCTTGTATATCTAGATTGTAGCAGACAGATAACCAGTTTTTCCCTCTTGTAAAGTTACTCTCTTTTTGATAACAAAAAGTTCACATTCGTGGTGAATCCTTTTGTTGTAACAAAAATAATTTCCCAATCCAGAGAGAAATTTCAGATTTCTCTAAATCAGTCACTGATCACATCCTTAGAATTTTAAAATTTGACTTTACTCATTTTATTTAACCGGTTGAGTATATATGTACTGAAATAAAATTCAGATTAATGGGAAAACATGAGACTTTTTTTTTTAATCAAACCGATGAATATATATGTGAAGACCCACGGCACTACCCCTTATTTATTAGCGATAAATGTACTTGATTTTTCTATTTATATTTTCTATAGTTAAACAGAAAATAAATATATAGGAGTATACTTGACTTTTCTACTTGCACTCACAAAATATAACGTTCTGACTCATTTATTTTTTAATACTAATATTTCTATAAATATTAAAAAATTTTAAAAGATAAAACAAATAAATAACTCAGCAATAAATATTTATTAAAAATTCATAAAAATTCAAAAATTACACCAGCTAACAACCTAACGGTTTACAGAAACAACCAACAACATCAGCGATAAATAAATAAATAAAATCCCTTCCGGTATGTCATCTTAACCGTCACCGCAGTTCTACGAGTTTTATCTACTTTTATCATTTTCCTTACATGCGCCATTACGAATAGACGCAGTCAGTATTTAATAAATATTGAAGAGGCGATTAACCAGTCTACTAGGTCAATTAGGACAAAATTACGAAAAAAACCCTAGTATAATTAAATGTCCGGACTCGACAAATAGCAAAACAACAACTTGATAAAAATTAATTCACCGTAAAATAATGAAGTAAATCAATCAACGACATTTTAAACAACCAAAACGTGCTTAAAACAATTAATTCAACGATAATTCAGAGCAAAATCACAGAAACTAATCTCACAATTACCAGCATTTAACAGCATTTTTTCAAAATTTATTTCAGCACTAAATAAACAGCGATAATCACAGAAACACAGAAATAAATCCTAACACCTAATTATCCTGGTAAAACTTCCGTAAAAATATCCGACCTCGGTACTGCACTCACATTAGCCTTTACGCGGTCTCCTGACAACACACCTAACCAATCTCACAAGATCTAGACTTCCTGGAACTTCTAGTGTTTCTTAAAGGTCACAACAACACAACCACAACCCCTCTTTCTCATCTTTCAGCCAATCGCATCAACGAAATAACGTTCTACCTAAATTAAAAAAATCCGGAAAATAATAGAAATAATCAGCCTCAAAGATTGAATCACAAATCAAAATCTAACCGTCCAATTCTAATCTTCACCGTTGAAGCTCAACCCCTAGATGTCTTGAAGCTAATCTCAAAGTTTCGTGATGATCCGACGTGACCCGATCAGCAAGTTCAGCAAGATCCTAAGATCTCTAGTGGTATACCAAGACAGCATCAGGAATCACACAGAAATCTGACGGGTAAACACCACATAGCGATGAGAGTCCACAGCACAGAACCCCATCAAACAGCATTATGATGAGTCCTAATCACCCAAACAAAGTACTAGGATCAACACGGCACGATCTTCACAGCCGAACTAAGTATAAACAACCCAACAACACAGCATATTCAATAAAAACTCCGTTTTATTATTGAATAAAAGGTAAAACCGTACATCGTTATAAGTTTTAGCAAAACTAAACGAGTACAACAGCTTAAACAACAAGAAAATACAGTAACTCAGCAAAACAGTATTGGGACTCCAGCTATGTCTCCAGCTTTCCAAACCACTTGGAAAACTTCTACTTCATCTTCGCTTCTGGTTCACAAGTCTCCTTCACCGCTCCATTGCATTCCCACAACATCTTCATCTCTAGAACTTGCTTTCTCCTAATTAACCTGGCTCTATGGTCAAGTACCTCCAGAGGCCTCGCCTCTACAACCATATTCGGCAGAAGATCAGATGGAATCTCAGCATCACCCGATCATCTTTATGCAGGTACTTCTTCAGCTTCAAAACGTGGAACACCTTATAAAATATCCGCATCGCCTCTGGAAACTCCAATCTATAAGAAAACCGGCCCGATACGCTCCAACACCCTAACATGACCCATATACCGAGAACTTAGCTTAGTCTCAGAAATAGACCTGTTCGGACCATGCAGCATGGTCATCTTGAAATACACCATATCTCTAACATCAAACTCTAACTCTTTTCTACGCTTGTCAGTGTAGCTCTTCTGCCTATCTTGTGCCTCCTTCATGTTTAGCTTAACAACATGAATCTTTTTCGTAGTCTCCTACACAAAATTGGCCCCCAGCAAACTCCTATCCCTTATTTGAGTCCAGCACAGTTGTGTCATGCATGGTCTACCATAGAGAGTCTCAAATGGTGACATACCGATACTAGCCTGGTAACTGTTGTTGTACACACACTCTGCCAAAATCAAGTGGTCAAAACCAATGTCCACCCCAATCCAGCACACACACCCGCAACTAATCCTCCAATGTCTGGATAGTGCGCTCTGACTGACCATCCATCTGCGGATGATAAGTTGTACTCATGTGTACCTTAGTGTCCATCTCTCTCTGAAAAGCTCTCCTAAACAGCGATGAGAACTTCGGATCCCAATCTGACACTATACTCACAGGTACCCCATGCAGTTTCACAATCTCGCTAATATATCTCCTAGCCAAGACCTCAGCTCTATCGGTCTTTCTGATAGCCAGAAAATGTGCCGACTTAGTCAACCTATCAACAATGACCCATATAGCATTCTGGTTCACGAAACCAGCAGGCCAGCCACGAAATTCATGGTTGTCATATTTTCCATTCCACTATGGAATGGATAAACTCCTCAACAAACTGCTCGGAATCTGATGCTTAACCTTCACCAACTGGCAGGTATCACACCCGGCAACCCAGCTGACAACATCTTTCTTCATCCCTACCCACAGATAATACCGTTTGAGATCACTGTACATCTTGGTAGCTTCTGGATGAATCGAGAACCTACTCTGGTGTGCTTCCTTAAGAATTTTCTGCTTAAGCAAGTCATCATTTGGTACACACTCCCTGCCATGTAGTAATATGGTCCCATTGCTAGAAACCTCATACTCTGACTTCTCTGCTCTAGAAACCGCAATTAAATCCACATCTAACTCATGTGCAACCCGCACTAATAACACCGACAAAACTACCTAGATTAAAGTCAACAACAAGACCTACATCCAGATTAATCAGCAATGATCTACATCGCACCTACATCGAGCTCCACCAAGAAGATCCTATAACAAGACCCACCAGCAAGGATCTACAACAGTTTTATGACAAGATTAACTAGCAAGGATCTACAACACCCCTACAACATTCCACATCTACAATTTTCTGAATTCCAAGAACAACACTCCCTGGCAAAGCAGCAACCCATTGTGGCACATCCGGAGTCAGAACCAGTATAACAACTGGTAACCGCTCCAAAACAGGGTCGGCGACCCTATAACTATCCCCAAATGGTTCTGATCTGCCCTTTTCACAGCCACTCCCTGCACTGGCAAAGTATTGCCAGCAACAAAAGCAGTCTTATCATCACCAATGGGGTGTTCACTCCCACCTGCTCCACAATGACACTCTACGCCATACTCTCCAAGAGGACTCTGCTGCCACTCCACCTCCACGACCGGCTCAGCCACCACGGCCGGCTCGGCCACCACGACCTTGAACTACCAGGATTCACCATCTTACAAAACTACGCGGCTATTAAATTACCAAAAAAAAAAATAATAACCAAACACAACAAGGAAGTCTTACCGCGGAACTGTTATCGCAGGAAGATGACATACCCAAACACCCCAAACAATAACAACAAAGAAACGCAGCAAGAAATCTAGCAGCCCTAGAATCAACTCCGCTCTGATACCAAATTGAAACACCCCGACCCTTTTTTTTAATACTAATATTCCCATAAATATTAATAACTCTCAATAAACAAAACAAATATACAACTCAGCAATAAATATTTATCAAAAACCAATAAAATCACACCAACTAACAACTTAGCGGTTTACGAAAACAACCAACAACATCAGTGATAAATAAATAAATAAAAACCCCTCCCGGTATGTCATCTTAACCGTCACCGCAGTTTTACGAGCTTCATTTAGTTTTATCTTTTCCCTTACATGTGCCATTACCAATAGACGCAGTCAGTATTTTATAAATACTGAGGAGGCGATCAACCCGTCTACTAGGTCAATTAGGACAAAATTACGAAAATACCCCGGCATAATTAAATGCCCGGACTCGACAAATAGCAAAACAACAACTTGATAAAAAAATAATTCACCGAAAAATAATGAATTAAATCAATCAACGATATTTTAAACAACCAAAACGTGATTAAAACAATTAATTCAACGACAATTCACGAAAAAATCACAGAAAATAATCTCACAATTAACAGCATTTTACAGAATTTATTTCAGCAATAAAAAAACAGCGATAATCACAGAAACAAAAAAATAAATCCTAACACCTCATTATCTTGGTAAAACTTCCGTAAAAATATCCGACCACGATAATGCACTCACCCTAGCCTTTACGCGGTCTCCTGATAACACACCCAATCAATCTCACAAGATCTAGACTTCATGAAACTTCTAGTGTTTCTTAAAGGTCACAACAACACAACCACAACCCCTCTTTCTTACCCTTCAGCCAATCACATCAACGAAACAATGTTCTACCTAAATTAGAAAAATCTGGAAAATAACAGAAATAATCAGCCTCAAAGATTGAATCACGAATCAAAATCTAACCGTCCAATTCTAATCTTCACCATTGAAGCTCAACCCCTAGATGTCCTGAAGCTAACCTCAAAGTTTCGTGATGATCCGACCATAGATGAACTCGTGATCTCTCTTTGAATCCAGGTGGGTCCAAATCGCGTCTTAAACAGAGAACCTCAGAAAAACGCGAATAATTTTTAGAATATTAACTCAAATCCAAATCTGCATTGTGGTACATCTAGGTCTAAGGCTTAGCTACAAATATAAATTGATTACCTTTGGAAACGATCTGCTAGGTCGAACCCTTTTTCTACCATGCCCTGTCAGTTCTGTCTCCATCTTCCTTCACCAAAGTTTCAGCCTCCTCTTCCTTCACAAGAAAAGAAAAATCACTCAGCCTCTCTTCTCTAGCTAGGTGGCCACAAAATTAAGAGAGAAAAGGCTAGGGTTTCTTGCGATTTCAACATTTAAATAGGCTTAGGGTTTCATTCTTTAAAATTTCATTTAAGTCTCTCAAATTTCTAATCTTCTTAATTCAACCCCACATCTTCTTTATCTTCTCAAATCGACCCCACAACTTTCTGATCTTTTCAAATTAGTGTCTTGATTTTTATTTGATTTAATAAAAAATCTGTAAAAACTTTTTAATCCGACAAATAAATTCAACTTCCCGTTTCGAGACACGGATGTTACACAAAAATTCTACTGAAATAGTTGATAGATTTTTAGAAGGCAAAACTTCTTTTTAACGTGTTGATTTTATTATATTATAAATCACTTACAGAATTATAATACAATTTGCTCGTTAACCAATAAGGAGGAAATAAATAAGTTTGAGAAGTAAGATATTGTCGATATAAAAATTTAGCCAATATATTGGCTGCCTTATTGCATTTTCGAGGTACAACTGAGAAGTTGATACATGAAAATTAATCCGTCCAACTGCGAATACCTAATGCTATCAACATTAACATCAATTGATTGCGATAGCATTAACATCAATTGATTGCGTGTGATGGTGTAGAATAGTGATTTACAATTTCCTTCCACGACCACCCTCCGGTAGCCTTTAAATCATAAAAGTTCTCGTCAAAATAAAATTAGTATAAATAAACATAGAGGCGTCAAAAGATTATCACTATTATCATCACTATTTTAAACTAATTAAAAACATTTCTCATATAAGGTAGTTTCCCAAATATATCAACGCGTATTAATTTAAAATGTTGCACAAGACAGAGAGCATATTCAATTATTCATACATATTAAAAAGCTTTTCTGTTTATATATTAGTCTACGTTGGTGTCCTGGCACGTTTAGTGAATAAAAAAAAAATCATTTCTCATTTTTAAAGATATTTAACTTTTCTTCGAGATTAAATAATGCCAACAGTGACCAATTAAAGGAAAGAATAAATAATGTTTACAGTAACAAAATGAAAGATGAAATATAAATAGTGATATACAAAACGAGTACAGCGGAGTGGGTCTGGAGTTAATATAATGCCCTATCTACATGTGATGCCTTTTCACATATTTTATTATATAAACTGATCTCGCATCTCTTTTAAGCAAAAGGAAACTTTAGTATAAATAAGCATAGAGGCGTCCTTGGAATCTCACAGTTCTCATCACAAATTAAGTATCAACCAAGAAAAGAAAAGTGAGAAGAAGAGAGAAATTAGATAATGTCTACTACTCCAGATTGGATCATGATTGGAGGAGAAGGTCCTGAGAGTTACAACCAGCATTCTTCATATCAGGTATATATATATATATATATATCTAAATAGTTTATAGATTTTCTATACAAACATTTTAAGAATTCATAAACTGTATTAACAGCCCCCTCTTTGATTCGGTTTATATAGAGAGCTTTGCTTGAAGCGAGTAAGGAAAACATGAACGAGGCAATCTATGCAAACCTCAACCTAGAGTTGATTTCTGATCGCTTAAGTGTAGCGGATTTCGGTTGTGCGAGTGGACCTAATACTTTTGTGGCAGTCCAAAACATAATAGATGCTTTGGAAGTCAAGTACCGTAGAAAACGGGACAAAACCTGGCTGATAACATCGAGTTCCAAGTCCTCTTCAATGACTTTGTGAACAATGATTTCAACACTCTCTTTCAGGCACTTCCTCCAGGCAGACAATACCATACTGCCGGGGCTCCAGGTTTCTTCTTTGGCCGTGTTCTACATAAGAAGAGTTTCCACATAGGAGTTATCAATTATGCATTCCATTTCACCTCCAAAATCCCTAAAGGAATCATGGACCGCGGCTCTCCCTTATGGAACAAGGACATGCATTGCACCGGGTTCAACCAAGTGGTCAAGAAAGCGTATCTTGATCAGTACTCAATCGACACCAAGAAGCTATTCGATGCTCGAGCTGAAGAGCTTGTCCCCGGGGGATTAATGTTGATTTTAGGATTGTGTCTAAGAGATGGAGTTAAGATGTCTGAGACCTCTAAAGGAATAGTTATGGAGTTCATTGGAAATTCTCTTAATGATCTTTCTCAACAGGTACATTTTCACTAATTATTTTGATCTTTAACTAGTTACCTACAATTACATAGTTATATATTTTGGTTTAATAGTATATGCGAAGGGACACAACTCTGGTTTGAAGCCCAAGACTAATCAATAAACATTCCATGTCATTTTAAATTTTCAAATCAAAATCTAAACTTGATGGAGATTCATATTTTTCAAGTATATTGGCTTAAATTGGGTAGAGCTGAAGAGCTTGTCCCCGTGGGATTAATGTTGATTTTTGGATCGTGTCGAAGAGATGGAGTTAAGATGTCTGAGACCTCTAAAGGAATAGTTATGGATTTCATTGGAAATTCTCTTAATGATCTTGCTCAACAGGCAGGGGCGGACCCATTAAGACAGGAGGGGGGTCAACTGACCCCAGTTAAATAATTAAATAAATTTTTGTATAAGGGTTTTCATTATACTCCACCAGCAAAATTTGTAATTATCTGTGTTGTGACATCCCATTTCATGGGTTCGATACCCTCAAATGACACTTGAAATTTAGTTGTTCTTTTTCTCTGACAGCTTATATACTTCACTTCTAATCTATATTCATGTTTTGTTATTATTGTTCCAAAAATAACAGCAATTTTGTGACTTATTATACACCATTTTCTTCTTTTCTTTATCGGGTACACCATTTTCTTAATTAAAAGCAACATCATTTTTTCATTTGTTTAGGTTTTATGTAAGAAACTATCATCATATACAAAACTGAAAATCTTATAATACAATTTTAAAATTTGTATGACCCCGGTAAAATTAATTTCTGGGCCCGCCACTGTCAACAGGTACATTTGCACTAATTATTTTTATCTTTAACTGTTACCTACAATTACATAACTACTAATATGATCTTTTTAAAAAAAAATAAAAAGGGTGTCATCGAGCAAGACAAGGTGGACTCTTTCAGCACCCCACTCTACATTGCAGAAGAATGCGAGATGAGGCAAATCATAGAGGAGAACGGAAAGTTTACGGTCGAGACTTTTGAAGATATCATCCACCCAAATGGGGAGTTTCCGTTAGACCCCAAGATCTTAGCCGTGTCTTTTAGGGCTTCCTTTGGAGCTTTCCTATCCGCACATTTCGGACATGAAGCCATGAGGAAAGCTTTTGAGCTCGTCGAGGGCAAGGCACGCCAAGAGATCTCTCGCATCAAGAAAGCCAAACCTGGAATGCAGTACTTGATTGTGCTCCGCAAGAATTGATCCAAAAATATTTTTAATTTGTTGCTTTTCTTCTTCGGCCTCATGGTAATTTGTTGTCTTCTTCTTCGTGTTGTTGCTTTTTTAGCTTCTTTGTATTCCAACAAATGAATAAATGTCACTTTACGTTCGTTGTTGAATGATATGTCCTTCACCGATGATTTGCCTTGTTCCATCTTGATCCTTTACTCGAATTACTTATTGATCTTGATCACCGTCTCTATTACCTAGACTATAAGACCGTTCTTCAATCCTGACAGTTTGGATCGTTGTCGAAGTCTAATGGGTCTCTCAAAGACCCATCTTACGAGTTACGACTCTATCCATTTAAAAATTCTTGGAAATTAACAAAGAGACTAACACATAGTTATATATTTTGGTTTAATAGTATATGCGAAGGGACACAACTCTGGTTTGAAGCCCAAGACTAATCAATAAACATTCCATGTCATTTTAAATTTTCAAATCAAAATCTAAACTTGATGTAGGTTTATTTTAAAAAAATATAATATAACATTACATTAAAAAAAAAGTAGTATAGATGTGAATGATAAACAAGTGGACAACTTATCCACCCTCCGAAGCTTTGACACGATATCCAAACTCGGTTAAAATAAAATCTATTTATATCACCCTAACATTTCATAAAAGAGATATAACTTACAGTCTCGAGCTATAAGATAAATAAAATAACATAAACACTTAAACGACTTATTTATAATAAAACATAAAACCTTATACTAAATTATATCCGTATAATTTTAGTACGTAGTGCTAAGTTGAGATTTTTTCATTACAAAATATTTCAACGTTTTGGACCTTTGGTAAGAAAAAAGAACGTATGGATATGGATGGCATTGACAAGGAAATGTTAAAAGTTCGTGTTTAACAAGAAAAAAGAAATAAGAAAAAAAAGAGAAACGTCAAAAGTTCGTGCTACCCAAGTAATGGCCATTAGTGTAATTCTTCCTTCTTTTTGTCGCTTTTCACACAAGTTGATGTGACTGTGAGGCTCCAAGTAAAGCAAAAGATCAATTATTTGATTATTCGCTACAAAATAATTGTCCCAAACACAAGTATTTTAATACATCATGGCTGATGTCATCACCACATCCATATCTTCCTCGAAATTCTCAAGTCTTTATATATATCAAGAATGTTAGCAAATTATCTCTATCTCTCTCGCTTCTACTAAAATGGAGATATCAGTTGCGTCGGTAACACTTTCAGTAGCTATAGCTGTTGTATCATGGTGGATATGGAGAGCTCTAAATTGGGTTTGGTTTAAACCAAAGATGCTTGAAAGTTACCTAAGAAGACAAGGTCTTGTCGGAACTCCTTACACACTTCTTGTTGGCGATTTGAAGAAGATGTCTAGCATGTTGAATGAGGCAAGATCTAAATCTATCAAACTAAACGATGATATCACTCCACGTGTCGTGCCTTATCCTTTGAACATGCTCAAGACTTACGGTATGGTTCTTGGTTTGGTTTGGCCTCGGTTTAGACATGTTTCATATTTTGTAACCTTGTGTGGTTTTTAACAGGAAGGACATTTTTTACATGGTTTGGACCCATACCAACCATAACTATAATGGATCCTGAGCTAATCAAGGAAGTGTTTAACAAAGTTTATGATTTCCCAAAGCCACATACATTCCCTTTAGCGACATTGATAGCTGAAGGGGTCGTTAGTTATGATGGTGATAAATGGGCGAAACACCGCAGAATCATCAACCCGGCTTTTCATGTTGAGAAGATCAAGGTTTATAGTAGGAATCAAGTTAGATTTTTTTTTTATGTATGTATGTATGTATGTTCATTAGGCTCTATGGCTTAACTTATGGTGCCTTGTGCTTGTATGTATAGAATATGGTCCCTGCGTTTCACCAGAGCTGCAGCGAGGTTGTTAACGAATGGGATAAACTAGTTTTGGATAAAGGGTCATCATGTGAGGTTGATGTTTGGCCTGGAATTGTGAGTATGACTGCAGATGTGATCTCTCGTACTGCTTTTGGTAGTAGCTACAAAGAAGGGCAGAGGATCTTTGAGTTCCAAGGAGAAGTAGCAAAGCTCCTCATGCAAAATATTATGAAAGCTTCCATCCCTGGATATATGTAATGGAAAATCTCAACTTGTGTCTTGATTTTTTAGTGATGCAATCTAATAATGTCAATATCTTTTGTTTGTGTAGTTATCTCCCAACAAAGGATAATAGAAGAATGAAAGCAAAAACTAGAGAAATCGAAGTTATACTGGGAGGGATCATTGACAAAAGGTTAAGGGCAAGAGCAGCTGGGGAAGCACCAAGTGAAGACTTACTAGGTATACTTCTTGAATCGAATTCGCGAGAAGCTAAAGGAAATGGAATGAGCATTAAGGAAGTGATGGAGGAGTGCAAGTTGTTCTATTTCGCCGGGCAAGAGACAACTGCTGTACTTTTGGTTTGGACAATGATTATGTTAAGCCAGCACCAAGACTGGCAGGCTCGTGCTCGAGAAGAATTGAAGCAAGTCTTTGGCGATAAAGAACCTGATACAGAAGGCCTTAACCAACTCAAAGTTGTAAGTAAAATTTAAAACCAAAACATAAAATATTTAGGTGAAGACTTGAGAACTTTTGGCTTTGTTTTGATGCTTTGTTTTGATGAATGATTTTATCCCGCGCAGATGACGATGATATTATATGAAGTCCTTAGACTATATCCTCCATTAACTCAGCTGACTCGAGCCGTTGAAAAAGAGATGAAGCTAGGAGATATGACATTACCATTTGGCGTTCAGATCCATCTACCTATTCTGCTAGTCCAACACGACACCGAGCTATGGGGAAATGATGCAGCGGAGTTCAAACCTGAGAGGTTCAAAGACGGTCTCTCAAAGGCAACGAAGAGCCAAGTCTCATACTTTCCATTTGCGTGGGGACCAAGGATCTGTATTGGTCAGAATTTTGCTTTGTTGGAGGCAAAGATGGCAATGGCTTTGATTCTGAAAAGATTCTCATTTGAGCTCTCTTCTTCTTATGTTCATGCGCCTCACACAGTCATCACCATTCAGCCACAGTTTGGTGCTTATCTTATTCTAAACAAGCTATAAAACCATCCATAACCTTATCAGTTAGTGCCATGAGATGTTTTCAAATGAATTTGTCATATGTATGAAAGAAACAAGCCAATGTTATACTCTACAATTGCAACTTTTGAGAAGTGATTCCCACGGAGCCTTTAGTTGTTTTTAGATTTTGGCTTCAGAGCTTAGTTTTTAGGCTTCTTTTTATTGTTTATGGTTTAAAATTTGAAATTTAAGGTTTACATACAAACCATCTTGGTGAAAATAATTATACTATCAGATTATCTCTCTCTATTAATTAAGCAATTAGCTCATCTAATATATGTATGCACATTACCGTTTTTTTGTTTGTACTTCTTCTATTCCAAATTGACCCAAAAAGTGATGTACATCTTACTTCTCAACCAAGCAATGATCATTGTTTGGCTATTTTTTTTTTTTTTTCAATACAACAATTAGTATAGAAACTTCTCCCTTTTCTGAGCCTCGCTCTTTTTATTCTCTTTATTTTAATGGGTTAGGTTTAAGTTCCAAGATATGTGTTTGGGCTTCAAAACGAATTTGGGTCATAAGGCATCTTTGTATTTTCCAATCTCATGCTTTTAAATGGAAAACTTTTTCCTTAAGAAAAAAAAAAAAAAAAAAAAAGAAACAATAAATAGTAAACAGTATATAGTACGAGTGGCGGATGTACGTACGTGCTCATTCCTTTATTGATGTTTCTCATTGTCGAGAGCAGTGGTTCC
The DNA here is from genome assembly GCA_028015245.1 of Cardamine occulta. Taxonomy (NCBI): domain Eukaryota; kingdom Viridiplantae; phylum Streptophyta; class Magnoliopsida; order Brassicales; family Brassicaceae; genus Cardamine; species Cardamine occulta. The sequence goes on from CM051367.1 coordinate 5,263,739, forward strand.
AATAATCCCACGAATATATAGGAGATATGCAGATTATTTGGTTAGGCGAGAATTCCAACAATACTGAAAATGAGATGATGAGATTAGGTTTTTCTTTGGTTAGGGATTAAAGAAATGGGATTATGGGAGAGGATAATCCAAGTAATGTATAATATCAGTTTGTTTGAACGTGACTTGGGAGTTGGGACTTCACTGGCACGCCTACCGATCTTGAACTGTGCGACATTTGTATTTTTTTTTCCTACTTGTACAACTTATCAATAAGGTTAGGAAATTTAATTAAAAACTCTTCGACTAGGAATAGGAATAGGTATAATTCTCGTCTTATTTTGTCTCGTTCTGTTCCATTCTTGGCTCCTTTTCCCTATAAAAATGCATTTTCCGTATGGTACAAGTTTTCAATATCCATTTAGAAAAAAGAGAGGGCGAAACGAAAATAAAAGTTCCCGAAGTCCCATTTAAAACAAATTATATATATATATATATATATCATATAGTAGTAGTAAATTGAACATATAGAATATTATATATATATATATATTTTTTTTTTTTTTAATTTTGAAATTTTATAATTTTTCTAAGATATTACCAACTTATTATTATATATCATATCATTTAAAATTCTAATTTTGGTTTTATATAAATTGAAAGATTATAATTTGTTTTAATTTTGTTATGATTATATGATTTATATTTAAGGGTTTTCATGTTGGTTTGTTGAATTTTAATTATTAAAAAACAAAAATTAAAGTTTATTTTTATTTGCTAATCATATAATTTATAAATGATGTATGATGAACAGAAAATATTTAGCTTTTATTATTGTCATGTTTTAGTTATGGAAATTTCCATTTCCATCATATTACGTCCTGAATTTTTAATGGACACATATGGAACATTTTTTTTAATTCCAAAATTTTTGTTCCGTTTCCACAAAATGTCTGTTTGCCCATCCCTAACATTGACCACATCCATTCTTAAACTTTTAACTATCTTTTAGTAAAAATTTCCCTTAATTAATTATTGTCTGTTATTAAATTTGACATTTCTTCTACATAAATATTTGTATCCTTAACAGTTTTTGTCTATAATAACAGAATGTTGTTTTAAATGATGTAAAGCGACGAGATGTTTATATGTATTACAGAAAGCACATGGCTTTTAGTAAAGATAACAAGATTTTTTCTTGCCATTATTATTGTAATGTTGCATTATTTTTTAAATGAAAAATAACATATGATCCTCGAGTTTGGAAGCAAAATAACACAATGTTTTCATGTTGTTTCCATTAAATAAAAGAGGAAAATAATGAAATTAAGGATTAAATCAGCAAAAAAAGAGCACACAAACTAAATAAGAGATTTTGTTATCCACTAAACTCGTTAGTTTAATTCTTCTGCCAAATCATCAACTTTCTCAAACTAAACAATAAAAATGGCATCTTCTTCTTCATCTACCACTAGGTTAGAGTCATAGTTACCGATTTAGTTTTCAGATTTCCTCTCGCATATGAGATTTTTCATATGTTCTCATCCACTTGGAATTTCAGGTTTCTCATTTCTTAGATTTTTCTGTTGAATCTATTTTTCCTCAGAGAAAAAAAAAATTGTAAACACCTTGTTGCGTCTCTTCTAAATCTGAAGATCACATTCATTTAAAATGACACTATATATATATATATATATGTTACTCTGGTAATGGCAAGACAACTTTTTATGTTTTTTTAGTTAAAAATATTGTTATTTATGTGGTAAATATGAATGTCTCATAATTTTGTATCATTTAAAATAAGTTTAATATAGATGAACACTGTTAAGAGTATAAATGTTTATGTAGACGGATGGTCAAATGTTTTAACTGAAATTAGTTGAGAGAATGTTTTACTTAAAAAATAATTAAGGGTTTAAAAATGAAACTAACCAATATAGACGAGCTTCTTAGGTTTCCAATGGTGATCACAAGCGGACAACTGCAGAAAAAGTGTGATACGGTTCTAATAGTAATTAACGAAAATATATATATACACATGTCTTTATTACACGATGTAACACAACCTACCAGAGTCGAAATCCGGTGAAAAGGCGAAAGAAATATACCGTTACCACTTCTCTCAACTAATATCAGTTAAAACACACTTTATAAATTAAGATGCTGTAAGTAATATATTCACAAATGTCGTACTCAACGACCATAATATCCTCATTTCTGGGTAACTGTGTTTGGTCAAGTGACTGCGTTAGAAGAGAACTCTAATTTTGGTTCTTTCACATGTGAGTCAATAAAAAACGTTCAGAATATTATTTTTCCTTTTTGTTAAAACGTTTAAAATATTGGATGTTTCTAGTCAAGAAAGTTCGTATTATGTAGTATGTACCCGTTGATAATTTTGATATCATTTTTTGTTCGTTGGCAACAATTTTGATAACGCTTGTATTAAAATTTCACTGTTCTTTTTTTAATCCAAACCGTATTGGTGACAAATGTTATTTTAACTTTTACAGTCATACTGTAAAACAATGTTTGAATACAAATATCGATATTTTCGATAAAACACTAAAATATTATTATTGAAAAGTAGAATCGATTAATACTGCCAACAAAAAAAATTATAATTTACAAGTATCGTCGGAGGCAGTAACGTGCGTGGAAAATTTAAAAACTTTTGAAGTTTCAACTCCAATAACGGTCAAAACTGGCTTACTGATATTTCCTAGTATTTTTTTTTCTCACTGAAAGTTCCAAAATATGTGGATATATAATAAGCACTTCATTTGTGCAAATTAAGACCAAATTAACTTAGCAGAATTATCAACACTCGCAATATATTGAGAAAGAGAGATGGCACCAACGTACACGATGGCCGGAGGCGAGGGTCCGAACAGCTACAGTCAGCACTCAACGTATCAGGTTGATTTTTTTTTTGTTTTTAATAAATATGTAACATGTTCTACTATATTTTTATCTTCTTGAAAACATATTATAATCGTTATTGAGGATCGATGTTAACTCTTTCTTTATACGTTAAAGTTTTTGATACATAAATTTTCTTGATCCGGAATCTAACATTTTCTTTGTACGTGTATAATCTACATGCCATGCATAGGATCAGTTTTCATGTTAATATATATCGTTTACTTTTGTTCAACTAATCTTGAAAATATCAGGGGTTTTTTTCCCATTTATAAAACAATATGTTTACGTATTAAACCAAACTGGGGAAAAAGAAACATAATTAACAGAAGTGTTTCTAATTATCATTTAGAATTATAACACACACAAAATTCTGAGTAATTAAAATTTTAAAAATGATTACATAGGAAAATTGTAGTATATCTTTTTTGAATTGATATACGAAAATTAAATACAAAGAATTTTAATATATCTTAAAATTAATTTATTTTGTCTAATCATGGTGAAATTGGATTATTGCAGAGAGCGTTGCTTGAAGTCGCAAAGGCAAAAATCAATGGAGCCATCTCTACCAAACTTGACATCAACTTAGCTTTGAATCGCTTTAACATAGCAGATTTTGGTTGTTCAACTGGACCTAACACGTTCCTCGCAGTACAAAGCATAATAGATGCTGTGGAACAAAAGTATCCTAAAGAAACTCAGGATGAAAACATTGAGTTTCAAGTTCTCTTTAATGATCATTCAAACAATGATTTCAACACCCTTTTTAGAACACTCCCCTCAACGAAAAAATACTTTGTTTCTGGAGTTCCTGGTTCTTTCTTTGGCCGTGTTCTCCCTCGCGGTAGTCTCCATGTAGGACATTGTTCTTACTCTCTTCATTGGTTGTCTCAAGTTCCCAAAGGGATCGCGGAAAAAAACTCACCCGCATGGAACAAGGACATTCACTGCTCTGGATTCTCGAAAGAAGTAGTGGAAGCTTACCATAATCAGTTCATGATCGATATGGGAAGTTTCTTGAAAGCAAGAGGCGAAGAACTCGTTTCTGGAGGGTTGTTATTTCTTCTTGGATCATGTTTACCAGATGGAGTTAAAATGTCTGAAACAATGAAAGGGATGCTTCTTGATTTCATGGGAAAATGTCTCCATGATGTAGCTAAAGAGGTATAAATCTTTTCTTGACAAACCCATCACAAATCCATGAAAACATGTTATCTTTTAGATTTTATATGACACTATAATTCATTGATTTTTCTTAGGGATTAATCGACCAAGAAGAGCTGGACTCTTTCAATTTCCCAATCTATCCGGCACACGTGGCGGAATTCAAGAAAGTCATTGAGGAAAATGGGAATTTTACGATAGAAGCTTTTGAGAAGATTAGTCATGCTAACGAAGAGTTTCCTTTGGACCCAAATTTCTTGGCAACTTCACACAAAGTTTCATTTGGAGGAGTTCTTGAGTCGCGGTTTGGTAAAGAAGCAATGGAGAAGACAATGGAACTTATTGAGGAGAAGTGTCCAAAGATACTTCCACAACTTGCGAGTGCCAAATCCGGAATGCAATTTTTCATAATGCTTCGAAGGAATTAATTTCTAGATGACCGAATAAAAAGATTGCGATGTCTATTCTAGTATGAGATTCGTATTATTGTTTTATTTGCAAGAAACATTTACATTATTGTCTTACTATGTTATTAGATCAATGTTTCACAACGAAAACTCTTTGACTAATAAATTTATTTTCCTTTTCTTTCCTAGTACAATTAATCGTTTGTCTTATTGCATAAAACGTTTTCACACGTAAAAATTTGGTGTATCGTATTTTTGGGACTAAGCTATCTTATTTTATTTTTTGCTTTGCCATTATCAGTGCTAATTTTCTAATAATAATAATAATAATGATAAAGAAGTCTTGAAAATTTGCTAATGGTCTTTGTTCACTAATAATATTATATAGTTCAGATGTAAATTCAAGTATATTATTAAATTCACACAGACAAAGTCAATTCGCAAGACGCACATGCATGTATGGACTAAACTTGACTATTTTTTCTGTTTGGTAGGTAAGAAATGTCTTGGCCCTCTTAGGAAAAGATAAGTACGAGACAGTTTAATTATAACGTGCCATTTATGTATAAAAGAACTCAAATCAAATTTGTTCACAATATTATAAGGTAACTGTTGGGAAAATTCGTCACCTCTTCGGATGACATGAACACTAAGGAGCAAATGAATTTATACAAACTAACAAAAGGTTGAAAAGTTTTATTTTCGAGCATCAATGGTGATGTGTGTTTTTTCGTTATATTCCGTTCCAGCTATTAATTAAATCAGTAGCTTAGAAAACGGTAACTAAACCAAACTAGTCGGAAAATTAAGAGAATATTAGTGGTTACGTTTTTTTTTTTTAAAACCTGGTGGTAGTTTTAAGCCAATTAGGGGGTACACTTCACTTACTCTGATATTTGAAAAGTTTTTTTTAGAGTGGAGAACAGAAAACAGTTTGCTTATAATATTATTCGGATTGTTGATCTATAGAATTGAATCCCCAAATCAAAGAGGATGTGTTTGTATATACATTGTATGTTACTAAAATATATTATCTATATGTTATAAAATTTTATAATTATTAATTTATAATATTGATAGGACTATATATTTATATAGAATTTTTAAAAACTTATTATTTTATTAATTTATGAATTGTGTTAATTATTACAATAACTCAATTTAGAATCAACAAAATTTATTAATTTATATAAATTATTAATTTATTGAGTATTAACTTATAAAGATTTTACGGTAGTTCGAAGAATAAAGATCACTATCTTAACATGAATAAAACAATACAATAACGATAGTTGGTCAATGTTGGCGTTTTCACAGTACTAGTATTACTTTCTTGTTAGTTTGATTTTTTTTCTTTTTCATCTATGTTTCTTTGATATTTTTTTAGACACTAGTCAGGCGATTAAGATAGACTTAACGCCTAAAAAATAGATCAGAAATTGATAATTAATCAAGGATTAGTTTAATAGTTTTAACATACAGTGTATATATATTTTGAATATCGAAAGTTTTGTTAACGGAATGCCATAGTCAGGTAGTTCTCACCTGATTAAAATGCATACAACTCATGGGTTCGCATAAGAGTATCTTTAATATATTATTTTATTTTTTATTTTAAAATAGAATAACTTCAAAATACAATTAAAAATAAAGTAATGAGTACAAAAATGGAGTAAAAAATATAATTATTTTATATTTGGAATAATTTTATTTTTTACTTTATTATAGAATTAGAAATAAAGTAGAGTTGGAGCAAATTTTACTCTAAAATGAAATATGGAGTAAGATTGAAGATGGGAGATGCTCCTTTAGCTCTTTTTTTCTATTTTTCTTTAATGAATGCAAAATTACCATTTTAGCGTCATCTCCAATGTACAGTCAAGAATGGTTAAAACCATAATATGCCGCTGCCTCCCTAGTTTTTTCGCGATTTCCATTATTTCTTCGTGCTTTCTTTGTCTTTTTTATGACCAAATATTCTAGATCTATCAATTACTAATGAATTCATGAACTAAATCGACGAAAAACTTGAATTTTTTTGGAAAGTTCGATTGTTTGCCAATTTGAATATATTTCGGTGGTCGGATGCTACCGAGCGCCTCCCCGCCGCCGGATAAGCCGCATTTTCGAACTTGGATATTCTTCACGTTTTCCTTAGTTAAATAGTTGTGTTTATGTCAGTTTCTCGGCTCATAAATAACATGGGTCACTACTTTTTATATGTATTTGGGCCCTAGTTTAATAGGAAAACAAAAAGAATGTTTTTCTAAAATATGAGTCCTAAAACATGAAGCAATTTGTGTTTTAAAAAATGTGGGTTCTGTGCAAAAGGACCTGCCAAAAAAAAAATGAATCAAGTCAAGCGAGTTACAACTTACAAGATTAGTCACAAACAGTTTTTTCTTTTGTGGTGGTGGATTCGATTTTATTGGTGAAACAGATCTCTCTCTATAAACACATTAATCTTTTTTTTTTTAATGAAACACAAACACAATAGTCTTGCAATTTAATTTTCACAAGTAAAATGAGATATACTAATACTAACCACAGTCCATGAAGTGAATCACCAAGAAGACATTCTTCATCAACATTTTACCTTTCATATTCAATAAGTGAAATCATTTTTTTGTTTGTTTGATATGAGGTGAAAGTGAAATCATTTATTAGTCTCAAATATATGAATATCCAAGTTCTATGGTTTTGAAGATAGTGAAGATAATATTATTAATAAATCATCAAAATATTTCCCTAAAAATTTATCAAACAATATAAAAACCAATCCAAACTATAGTCATCCAAAATATTTAAATATTTAATTGAAAATACTATTATACATTCTGTTTATTCCATTTAATTGACAATATTTACTACCTGGAGTAATATAATTTCTTTTTATTTCATTTAATAATTTTTTTCTTCTATTTTCTTTTGTCATTTCTGTAGCAATCCGAAGCCTCCTCTGAAGTCTTGCAACATTCCAATTACAGTTGCTTTTGTTTTCTCAGAAACCAGACGAAAAGCCAAACACAAAAACCCTAAAAACCCGTCACATTTTGGCGCCAATTTTCATCTTCCTCATCATGGAATCCAATTCCACCGGAGCCACAATCTCCGGCAACTTCTCCGATCCCGAAAACACAGAAACCCTAAACCTCAACTCAACAAAACTCTATTCATCAGCAATCTCCTCTCTTCCTCTTCCACAATTTCCCCAACCAAAACCACAATTATCTCCTTTCTCAATACCTCCATCAAAACAAATCCCTAAAACTAACTTCATCGTCGATCTCTTCCGCTTCCCACAATCCTCCACCACCTCCTCCGTCACTTTCTTCCTCTCACATTTCCACTCCGATCACTACTCCGGCCTCTCCTCTTCTTGGTCAAGAGGAATTATCTTCTGCTCACATATAACCGCTCGTCTCGTTAAACAAATCCTTCAAGTTCCTTCACAACTCATCTTCTCTTTACCTATGAATCAATCAGTTATAATCGATGGCTCTGAAGTTGTGCTAATTGAAGCAAATCATTGTCCAGGAGCTGTACAGTTCTTGTTTAAAGTCGAATTGGAAAATGGTGGATTTGAGAGGTATGTTCATACTGGAGATTGCTAAGAGATGTAAGAGGAAGATAGTTGTGGATACGAGGAAGATGTCGATTTTGTCGGTTTTAGGGAGTGGAGAGAGTGGAATGTTTACAGAAGATGAGAATGAGAGTGATGTTCATGTTGTGGGATAGAATGTATTGGGTGAGACTTGGCCTTATTTTCGGCCGAATTTTGTGAAGATGAATGAGATTATGGTTGAGAAAGGGTATGATAAAGTTGTAGGTTTTGTACCTACAGGGTGGACTTATGAAGTGAAAAGGAATAAGTTTGCAGTTAAGGTTAAAGATTCTATGGAGATTCATCTTGTACCGTATAGTGAGCATTCAAACTATGATGAACTTAGGGAGTATATAAAGTTCTTGAAACCTAAAAGAGTTATTCCTACAGTTGGAGTTGATATCGAGAAGCTTGATAGCAAGGAGGTTAATAAGATGCAGAAACATTTTTCTGGATTGGTGGATGAAATGGCGAACAAGAAAGAGTTTTTATTGGGTTTCTATCGCCAATCTTACCAGAAGAATGAGATTAATGATGTAGATGTTGGGTCACGCTTGGCTGAGGTTTGCGAAGGAGAAGATAAAAAGGCATGTGAAGACTGTGGAAATAATGTTCCATGCGACATATTAGATTCTTCAGTGACTGAAAGATTGCTGATAGAACTGCGTGATTCTTTACCTGCTTGGGTCAGTGAAGAGCAGATGTTAGATCTGGTTAACAAGCATGGTGGTAATCCCGTAGACATAGTAAGTAACTTTTATGAACATGAAGCAGAGCTTTACAAGCAATCTTCTTTTCCTACGCCTTCCTTGGAAAATCAGGCTGTTTTGTTTGATGACGATGTAACCAACTTGCAGCCAAATTCTGTTAAGAGCACGTGTCCAGATGGTCAAGCAAGTCAAAAAGGTTTTGGAATACCAAGCAAAATCGGTTTAACAAAGGATACTGTTTCTCCCAGGAAAAGAGGTAAAAGCATAGGTAGTAAGTCAAACAAGAAGGCCAAGAAAAATCCGAAATGGAAACAAGTTGGTCCAAAGCAGCCAACCATAACTAAGTTCTTCAATAAGGTCTTGGATAGTGGATCTAATTCTGTTGGTATTGGTTCAGAGACTGAAGAATGCAATACAGATGAAAAGATGGTCCACAGTGATGCCACTGGTGCATACAAAGAAGTGACAGATCAGTTTATTGACATTGTTAATGGTTCCGAATCTTTAAGAGCTTGTGCTGCTTCCATCATTGATGAGGCTAAAGGAGATATAAATAAGGCATTGAACATCTAATACAGTAACCCTAGTCAAATACCTAGTGAGCATGCAGGCGAGGGAGGAATCTCTAGCAAACAGTTTCCGCAATGTCCAGAAGCATGCTCCTCTCAGGACGACAAAAAGGTGTCAGAAAAATCAGGACACACAATTAACTTATCTGGGCAGACATCAGCAGAGGAAACTGTGGACAAATTTTTTGTAACTATACCTCCTGAAAAATATAAGCCTAATGAGCACGGTTGGTGTTTTTATAAGCACAATGTGCACAATCTTATAAATTTATACCATATCTGTTATTTTTTTGCTTAGATTTGAGAGTTTGATTGCAATGTAGTAAGAATTTTTTATCAACCTGCCGCAATTTTTCACACTCATGTGTTTTTTTCCTATAATGCAGCTTGTTGGAGGGAGGGACAGCCGGCTCCATATATCCACCTTGTCCGAACATTTGCTTCCGTTGAAGGTGAAAAAGGCAAGATTAAAGCTATGTCTATGCTTTGCAATATGTTTAGAAGGTTGCCTACTCTCATTGTTTCTCGTTCACTCTGTTGATTAAGCTGCAGTGATGATAATTGGCACTTATTTTTCTGTAAATTCTTATCCATCAGCTTGGTTGCTCTCTCTCCAGAAGATGTTCTACCTGCTGTTTATCTTTGCACAAATAAGATTGCCGCTGACCATGAGAATATTGTCGGTTTAAGTTCTTCCTTTTCTTGTTATTTACACAACCGTGAAGATTATTTTGATAGAACAACCGTGTATAATTTGAACAGGAGCTTAATATTGGTGGAAGTCTAATCTCTTCTGCATTGGAAGAAGCATGTGGAATAAGTCGGTCTACTGTGAGGGAGATGTATAATACCATGGGGGATCTTGGTAAAGACAAATAGATGCCATCACATTTAACTTATGGCTCTGTTATTTCTTCTGTGTACCTTGGAAAAACAGGGTTTAATTATCAAAATTTTCAGGGGATGTTGCTCAGCAATGTCGACAAACGCAAAAGCTACTGGTTCCTCCTCCTCCGCTTCTAGTTAGAGATGTGTTTTCAACTCTACGAAAGATAAGGTAAAGAACTTAACTGGTTTTTGTTGCAGTATAATAGCTTGTTCATTTTTTGTTGAAACAGCTATAGCGGACATATGAGCTAAAGAACTTAATACATAAACCAAAATTTCTACTTCTGAAAACTATGTGCTGGTTTGACAGCGGCGTCCCTTCTATGGACATTTTTTTGTAATGCACTATGTGTATAATATATAGTACTATGGATGACTAAGACAATGATGTTTTGCTCTCATTTGCTAAAACAAGTTGAAATTTTAGTTTTAAGGTCCTAGGTATAATTGATTGAAGATTTTCTATGGTCTACAGATAATTATCCAGGGTCCTGAAAAAAAGTGGGACAACTGTATTTAGATAGCAAGCTATCTGTAAATACTGATTGTTATTGATAAAGTTTCTACTTAAGTAGAACCTTATGTGCTTTCTTTGTGGTAATTGATTTTGAGCTTTTTTCCAACTTAAATACAATTTCCTTGCCAGTAAATTGGAAGAATGATTTTTGTGTCTAGCCATTATTTTTGTTTTTTTCTAACATGAGTTCCATTCCAGAAAGCTCCTTATAGCTTTCCTCAGTGTGCAGACAGGTACTGGAAGTACTAGGCAAAAGAAAAATCTCATTGTGAAGCTAATGCGCTCTTGTAGAGAAAAAGAGATCAAATTTCTTGTTAGAACATTGGTAAGGTTTTCTCATAAATAATGTTTTCCCCAAAATATTGTTTGCAATTTCCGTGTTTTAAGTAGCTATATCCGTTTTCAGGCCCGTAATTTGAGGATTGGCGCTATGTTGAGAACTGTTCTGCCTGCACTAGGGCGAGCAATCGTTATGAATTCTTTCTGGAATTGCGATAATAAAGCACCATCAGAAAACTGTTTCACAGAGAAACTCGAGGTTTGATCATCACTTATCTAGTCAACTGTGTTCAATATTTATATCTTATGGCTCATGTTGTTAAAAGGAAAGCTCAAAATTTCAGAGTGTTTCTGCTGCAGTAGTTGAGGCTTACAATATCCTCCCTTCTCTGGTGAGCTTTAAATGTCAACCTTTGCCTTCCTTGACTCTATTCACTTTGCCATTTTCATGCGAAATGACTTATTTTTTTAACTTATTTCTTTGCATTACATTTTGTTCATGCAATTAAGTATTTCAGAATGTGATTAATCAAGAATGAGTAAAAAAATCAAGAATCTGGTTTCTTTAATTAATTTGTTTCTGCAAAAACAGATTGAATTCCACTTTTTACCGCCTTCAAACGGGTTTGTTCTTTTCCCAAACAGGACGTGGTTGTTCCTTCTCTTATGGATAAAGACATTGAGTTTTCAACGTCAACTCTGTCAATGGTTCCAGGGATACCTATAAAACCCATGCTTGCAAAGTAGTTGTACAGATCCTCGCAACATCTTTGTTTCCAAGATAACGACTTGAACTTCTGGTCTCATGCCTTTATTAATTCTTGTGTTTGTCAATTTCAGAATTGCGAATGGGGTTCAAGAATTTTTCAAGCTCTTTCAAGACAAGGCTTTTACTTGTGAATACAAGTTAGTTTGTCTCTAGACCTTCTCTTAAACTACTTGAAACTGATAAATTTGTTATGATTAATGGAGTATCTGTCTCTTTTTAATCACAACCCTTAGACCTTATTTGCATTCTGTTGATATTGTTTCCATTAATCTTCTGTGGTTCCTGAATCACTTTGGTATTATGTCTATATATGACTTTCAGATATGATGGCCAGCGCGCCCAGATCCATCAGTTACTTGATGGTACTGTACGTATCTTCTCTCGGAATGGGGACGAAACAACTTCCAGATTTCCGGATCTGGTTGATGTCGTAAAACAGTTTTCTTGCCCTGCCGCTAAGACATTCATGTTGGATGCAGAAGTAAGAATTTTTTTCATATAATTTACTGTATGCATCTTCATTTCTTCATACCCATCTAGCCATGCACAGTAAAACGAGGCAAGTGACCTTTTGTCGGTTTTCAAAATCAAACATGGTGTATTGGTTCTTTTATGGGTTCAGGTGGTTGCAACTGATAGAAAGAATGGAAACAAACTAATGTCATTTCAAGAGTTATCAACAAGAGAGCGAGGGAGCAAAGATGCTTTGATAACTACAGAAAGTATTAAGGTATTGAACACTATATCCATAGAAAATGAGTAAAGAATTTCAGCATTTTTCTTCATACATTTGTTATATAAATTCTGTTATGGCCCCCTTGTTCTTTGTTGTAGTCACTTATGTAAACCTGTCAGCTATTTGATATCATATTTTTTACTTGGACATGGGGACGTGTTTCTTATGTTTTGGCCATTACAGTACATTCCCAATTGAATACATGTTAATCTCTAGTAATCTAACAAAACCAGGTAAAAAGGAGGTTTTTATTAGTCTTTGTTCTGTATGATTGGCAATTTCCCCATGTACTCTTTGAAGATACAAAATCTTTGCCTTTTGTCATTTTCAATTTGCAAAGATGTTCTTCTTGAGTTATTTCTTCTTTTTCTTATGGCTTTCTGCAGGTTGACGTCTGTGTCTTTGTGTTTGATATTATGTTTGTCAATGGAGAACAGTATGAGTCTTTTACTCAATGTTTTTACCTTTATTTTTGCATCTCCTAATAACTTGAATGTTGAGTCGTTATTTACTTTGCATAACAATGCAGGCTGTTGGCTCATCCCCTCCGTGAGAGACAAAGACGTAATCTTCACCTCTCTTTTTTTTTCCTAAACTCGATACATTCATTTTATCTAACAAGTTCATATATACTCACTTTCATCTTACTTGGATATTCTCAAACTTTCAGGTCTAAAGGAGGTCTTCCCTGAGACTAGGCCAGGTTATCTTGAGTTTACTAAGGAAATTACTGTAAGTGTTCATATAAGTTATACACTAGATTAGAAACATCGTTTTAACTAAGTGCTTTGGTATTAACATTGAACTGATCATTGTTTAATAGGTGGGAGCAGAAGAAGCATCTTTGAATAATGAAGACACTTTGAGTAGAGTAAATGCTTTTCTAGGAGAAGCATTTCAGTCATCCTGTGAAGGAATCATGGTTAAATCTTTAGATGTTGATGCTGGATACTGCCCCACAAAGCGTACTGATTCATGGCTCAAGGTCTCATGCTGTAAATTATCTTACGAAATATAGTGCCGAAGAGGAATTAAATGGTGCTAAATTTTTTCTGGTTCAGGTTAAGCGAGATTATGTAGATGGAATGGGCGACTCATTGGATTTAGTTCCTATAGGTGCTTGGCATGGCAACGGGAGAAAAGCTGGATGGTAGTAAAAACATATTTCCTAACTTTCTCTTTTTCGTGAAATGCAAAATGTTTTAATTCGACTTGTAGCTTTGAAGCTCAGTTGTAATCATAAGTTTATTTCTCTAATGCATCCTGATGAATCTGTATTCATTTTTGTATGTGTAGGTATAGTCCATTCCTTGTGGCCTGCTTCAACCCTGAGACTGAGGAATTCCAGAGTGTCTGCCGTGTCATGTCCGGGTTTTCTGATGCCTTTTACATCGAGGTAATAGAAAACTCAACTACTCTTTCACACTTCTCTATTTATCCGTCTTTGATGATGAAAAGTATGAATTTGAACATTGTTACTAAGGTGGACAGTCTGGTCTATGGTTTGCTATTTCTGGGTTTTGGTTTTATAGAAGCTGATACCAGTAACAACCATTGTAATTCGGTTCTGCTCTGTTCGGTTCATTTGATGCGATTTGGGTTTTTTTAGTTTTTTGTTCAAAATGATGAAACATATCAGGTAATAATCACATTTTGGTTTGGATTTGGTTTATATATCGACTTCTAATTGTGACTGGATAACCATTTCAAGCGTGTTTCTAGTTTCTAGGGTCATATTTATATTTTGCTTATCTTGCAGATGAAAGAATTCTACACCAGGGAAAAGATCCTTGCGAAAAAGCCGCCGTACTACGGTACAGGGGAGACACCTGACATGTGGTTTTCCGCAGAGGTTGTTTGGGAAATCAGAGGTGCGGATTTAACTATCTCGCCTGTTCACAAAGCCGCTCTAGGTCTAGTCCATCCATCCCGAGGCATCTCTGTTAGGTTTCCGAGGTTTATCGGTAAATTGACGGATAGAAACCCCGAGGAATGCAGCACGGCCGAAGATATCGCAGAGATGTTTCATGCTCAAACCAGAAAAATGAACATTACGTCTCAACACTAACATATGGTCCTATCTGATCATTTTACCTTTTGGCTCATTTATGCATTTTGGCTATTGGTGTTTAGATAGAGGAACCTAAGTACCTAAACCCAAACCCAATATTTTGAGTAGTTGGCGCTGCTTTTATGGTTATTAGTTCACTTTGTAAACTTATGTGTAAATAATTCTATCTAACACTAATGTAAATAATTAGCCAATCTGTATACAGTATAACCTCTATAAATTAATAAACACTATAAATTAATAAAATTTGCTGGTCCTAAGTCAGGTCGGTGTAAAAATGAACAAAGTTCGATAACATAATAAGATAATAATTTTTTAAAAATTTCTATTTAAATATGTGGTCTCATTAATAACATAAATTAATAATCATGTAAATTTTCATATATATATATATATACATATAAAGACAATATAATTTTGTTTTTATGAATTTATGTTAGAACTCATAAATAACTTTTCTTATATAAGAAAATATTATGAAGTATGTTAAACTATCTTATAGAAAAGTTTGTTTTATTTTATGAAAAATTTATTTATATTATAACTATGTAAATTAATAAATGTAAATTTATTATCATAAATTTTATGATCATAAATTAATAATGTAAATTTATAGATAAATTAATATCACTATAAATTAATAAAATATTATGGTCCTAATATTATTAATTTATAGAGGTTTTATTGTACATTATTATTTTTTCTCTAATAGTAGATATTAGTTAAATCGAACAGTTCGGAAATCCAAACTGGAAATGAAGATATTGCAATTATACATCCATAAATAATATAGACAAAAAAATAGGAATATATAAAATAATTTCGTTCAAAACATAATTCAAAATCTTAAATAAAATAAAGATATTTTAGGAGTTAATTTTTTTATTTTTATTTTTACTCTTGAGTATTTCTCATTCTATAACCTCCAGATTAAATGTTTAGCGCAAACCTCCGGTATTTTAGTTTCTAAATTTTTTTATGTAAAATTTTCTTAAATCAGACAACCAATCAAGAAGTGGTATATTTTGATAGATGTGTGGTTGGAAAAAAATCTTAATTAAAATAATAATATCACTTTTACATAGATTTAAATATTGTATTTAAAATGTGATATATATATATCACATAACATAGTAGTATAATATATTTGAAATAAAAATATAATCTTTTATTATATTTAAAATATATACATATATATATATAATTAAAAATTATCATATAAATTTAATCATAGAAATAAAAAAAGTGACGAAAAAAGAGGAGGAAAGAAGAAATTCAAGGAAAAAAACAATATTATTATGCATGCTATGAAAATTTGGTTTTCTAAACTAAAAACAAAAACAAAATTATGTCAAATTATATAGATGTTATTAATAAAAATCAAGATTTTCAGGCTTGTTATTCAATGGTAATTGCTTGAAATATATGCCACGATTTTATGCAACGGTCTTGGCCCAAGATGAGAGAAGAGGGTCAAAATAGCACTGAGATTGATTTCAGATATAACTTTGATCTTCTAATCATCGTGAATCTAGAAACCATCTCAATCTTGATGAGAGAGTCTCATTAGTAAATAAAAGATTTTTAAATTATTAAAAATAAAGAAAAAATGAGTGGAAAACAAAAAAAAACAGAAATAAAGATGAGTGAAACATAGATTTTGAGGAATATTTTGTTCTACTCATTCCTCATGGTTGCTCTATAAGTTTAACGAGCACTAGCATCGGTAGATTTTACAAAATAATTTTAAAGGTGGATTAGATGACAACTAAAATCAAAATTGTTGATAACCATCCAAGTATGTTAAAAGAGAGTAGAGGTATAAGCTGCGCATTTTCAATAAATTAATCTATACTATACATATATTTTTCAAAATTCCTAACCATTCTACGATATGGTAGAGAATTGTTTTTTAATTGTGATTAGTATATTTTTTTAGGTATTGTGCAACATTTGTACTCGTGTTGTTTATTCCAATACAATAGTGAATGACTCCAAAATTTGGTAGGGATTACCGGTCATATTTTTTTAGAAAAATTGTATTTGTTATTCATTTAAATTATGATTGAGCAAGATTAATGGAGAATATAATTATGCATTTCATCCTACCAAACTTTTATTTTGTATGATTCCATAATTCTACCGCTTTTATGATTCCACAGCTCATGAAAGGAGATTTTGATTTGTTTTCATATTTATGCTAGTATTGTACACTGAATTTACTAAGACGAGGTAAGGTTGGTGATTTTTTTGTTTGACTAATTACACTAGGTTTGTGAATATTATATATAACATAAGCAATTGATTTCTCTTTGTAACGTATCTAGTGGTTATAGCAAGAATTATAAATAAATATTTCTCCTTTTTTCCTATTCCACATATTTGGATGTCAAACATGTTTGACATGAGCTCATGTCTATGAATTTTGTTATAAAATTTGTTTTCCAGTTTGAATTTATTAAACTCTTTAATAAATTCTATTTAGTTGAAGAAAACAAATATATTAACCAAGAAATTTTGATCTATGACATGAGTTCGTAACTTTTAATTTTAAGAAATTAGAGAAGTTCAACAAGTAAAAAACCAACGACGTTTACTATAATATCTATTTAAATTCATTAATAATAATCTATATGAAATTAGTTTTTTTTCTATCATTTGACCTTCTACCAACCAGAAGTCAGAACCAAAACCAAAAATAATTCCACTCTTTAAGTTAATTACTAGACTAATACTCTGAACAAAAGTTTACTAGTTTGATACTAATCTTTTTTTAAAAGACAAAAATGTCCTTTACATTTAAAAGTTGAGAAAAATTATTTAAAATTTAAAAATTTATTAAATAAAACTGTAAAAAAAAAAATAAAAAAAATCAATCCACGACATACTAAAAAAACCTAATCGATTATCTTCTCTCACAAAAAAAAAACTATAATCTTCTCACAAAAAAAAATCCTAATCGCCGACTTCCTCACAGGCGCATCGCCTGACCGCCGTCTTTCTCACTGCCGGACTGCTGCCCTTGGTCTATCCTCGCCGCATCAGTCCCTGCCACATCTCTCGTTGCCGCATCTGGGTTTTATTTTTTCCTAATCTAGCGAACAGTCGAATTTATTCATCGATCGTGTTTAGAGTTTGATAATTTTGACACTTTTCTTGCTTGAAATTTGCGGAGGCCGATCGAATCGCCATGGAAAAGAGTTCCTTTAAGCTATTAAATCCTCTCGGTTTGTAACTTTAATCTCTTTTATTCTCTAATTTTTCAATTTATTTAGCTTTTGGGATGATTTATTTTTCAATTAATCACTGATTCTTAATTTTGTTGAGCTTCTAATAGTGAATCTTTAATATTGATGATCTTGCGAAAACTTTCTTCAGATACTGTAGTTTTCTGATCTTTATTGATTAATTTTGTAAATTCACTCTTGAATTAGAGTTTATGGGATCAGATTCAACATCTGCATATGATTTTGATTCTTATTTTACTGTTTGTTTATGTGTTTCTGTTGTTTTTTATTGTACTTTTAAGGTCTACTAATTAAACTAGACAAATCCTAATAATCTCTGAATTTCATGATATCTCTATTAAATGATTTACATTTGATTAATCTTTTGGTTGTGTTTTGTTAAACAGAGGCAAGAATGAGTGAAGCTACTCGAATCCTGACAGAATTCCCGTAAGCTTATTAATTCAGTGGTTGATTAATCTTACTAATTTAGTTAAGCATTGTTCTAATTTAGAATTTGAAATTGTAGGTCTCAAAGAGGAGTACTTTTTCCATTCTCCGTGTGGTGGCTGTTTTCAAATTAACTTAGTTGATCTGTTATCAATGGGTATTGTTGTATGTTAAGAAAATTAACTATTTCGTGTTGGGATTTTGTCTAGTAGTTTCCGACCAAACCAGAAAGAGTTACGTTGATTTCTTTGTGGATCTGAGTAAAACTTGTTGCAAGGAAGCCACAGAGCTTTACGGTTCTTCAATCTGAGGTATATTCAGATTAGAATTCATCTTCAAAGTTTAAGAAAAATCATTCATGTCTGATTCATAAATAGTTACAGTTGTGATTTAGGGTTTTTGTGAGGACATTCCAGTCAGACCAGAGAGAGTTAGATGCTGATTTCATATCATTGCAAAGATCTCTCAACAAGGAAACCATAGAAACTAACCGTTTGGAAATCCGAGGTATACTCCATTCAGAATTTGTTCCTGAAGTTGGTACAAAATCACTGTTTTCTGAATCAGAACAACCTAGAAAAATACTATTTTCAGTTCCGAGTTGGGGTTTTTGGAGATGAATTACGGCCAAACGTGAGCAGTTAAGGCACATTCTTTAGTGTTTTTGGTTTCATCTTAAGCAAAATTGATGTCTCTTTAGTGAAATTTTACATTGCTCGAGCATATTGGGTTCTCTTAGAGGATTGATTTTGTTATGTTGATTCATTCATACTGAAGAACCATGGTTTGTGTCTAATGCTAATAGTTAGTTACTGAATTCTTGTTAATAATGAACCGTGATTGTTGTGATCTTAAGGTTGATATGTTTTATGATCTTGTGTATGATGCGACTCCATTCATGGATGATCATCTTGGAGGTGATGAAGTTTTTTTGTCCTCAACAGGTGGGGAAAGATTTGTTGTTACTGATATAAAGTTTTGCGGATTTGAGGCTAGTTGTTGACTTTTTATGTTGTGGTGTTCTTGTTGTTATAGGGAAAGATGCTACGAATGATTTTGAAGATGTTGGTCACAGTGATATTGCAAGGGACATGATAGAGAAATATTACATTGATGAGATCGATTCATCTAGTGTTCCAGCAAGGACATACGTTGCACCACAACAACCAGCCTACAACCAAGACAAGACACCATAATTCATTATCAAGAGTAGAAGCCAGAGGCTTGCCAATGAATATCTCTGAATTTCTTCCCTCATGCGAAAATATATTGTTACTGTTGTTTAGTCCTTAAGACTTCATCTCTGTCCTTACCAATTTTTGTTTAAATTTACAAACCAATAATCAGTGCTACAATGAAAGTGATATATGAGAGGTTATGATGAGATGTTTTCAACTTCTATGATATGATAGATTGATGTTTCTTTTACCAAATCTGAAACTTCTTATACTATGTTGTTTTTCTCATTAGCACTACAATGAACGTGATATGAGAGGAGAGTATTGTGTTTTGTTTGTGTGATGTGAAAACAAAAAGAAAGAAAGAGAGACAAGTAGAAAATGGTAAGAACCAAACCGCGACAAACCTTAAGCCTTGACAAAACACAGCCATACGAGTGCAAGGGCTTTTGTGTAGTGGACACGCTTCATTTTTGGCTTTGAGGTATAGACTTTCTTTCATCAAATACTCAGAGATTGAGAAGAAAGAGTTTCGATATTATCGTGGAGTGTCACGACAAGATGATGCACGTCATCTAGAAGCTTTAGGACATCAAGTTGACCAGCCATGCTATTACACGCTTCCACAATCTCATCCACACTACTGTATTTATGTATGATCAGTTTCCTACATAGTACTAATGCCATGATTGCATGGAGCAACAAATATACGGTAAAAAAATCTGCGGTAACATAGCTGCAACAAATCTACCATAATAAGTCTGCAGACACATAGAATATCATTCTAGTAAATTTAATATCTGCGGTAAAGAAAATTGCACCAAATCTTTTACGTAAAAAAGATTAATAAATCTGTGATAACTAAAACAAAATCTGCGGTAATTAAAATGTTATTCTAGTAATTTAACTTTGGTAAAAAATCTACGGCCACTAGTATGTAAAATCTTACTCTGCTATAACTAAAAGTAAAAATATATGATGGAAAAATAAGTCTACAAAATAAATCTACGGAAAAATAAAAAATTTGCCGTATAAATTCTAACACTTTAGGAAAATGAGAAAATCTACAACATCTATGATAAAGTTCAGAAAAAATCTACGATGAATTAGAAAATTTACTAACCACTAAAACCTACAAATCTATGGTTCAAAAATATTCTAGAAAACAAGTATACGACAAAACTAAAAATTTATCATACCAAAAAATCTGCAATAACGTAGAACCACAGATTTATGTCGCAGATTTTTTATCAGTAATAGCAAATTCGTAAATATTTGTAATTTTTATATATAAAAATAGAAATATTGCTGATATGGTATTAATTCGTAATGATATTTCTGTAATTATTTTTCCTAACACATGGTGTTAAGGGTATTTTTGTGATAAAAGATAACTTATCTAACATTAATTTTTTTCTATGCTAAGTAAGTCATTAAATCAAAATGTAGTATTATTCTAGTAATTTTCCCAAAAAAATTTAAGGTAATGACTTCATATTGAAATCTATAGTAATCACTTCTTTTCATTTGTGTGTGACCTAAAAGTTTCAATTTTTTTTAGCATTTCCCTCTTCCATTTCGTGGAGATAATTATTCCTCCCGCCAATTCATCAAACCGGCTATCACCGGTCACATTCCCTACGGCAACCGGTTATAAGAAGCCTCCCCCAAAATTGAAACATTTCCTTCAATTCTTCTTTAAACTTGGATCGCTTCGCCTCTCTATTGAAATCTTTTTCTCTCGTTAATTCTCATTTCCTGAGAAATTCTCCAAAACCCTAGCTTTTACTTCTTCTTTGCTTCTCTTCTTCTGGAAAGAAAAAGGAACTTGTTGATAAGGGTCGTTTGAATGAAGTTTCTGGAATCTAGGGTTCTTCTCCGAATTTGAAACTGAGTTGTTGTTTTTAATTAGATAATGAGTGCTATCAACATCACCAACGTCGCTGTATTGGATAATCCTGCTCCTTTTGTTAGCCCTTTTCAGTTCGAGATTTCGTATGAGTGTTTGAATTCTCTCAAAGACGGTAATAATCTCCAATTTTGTCCTTCCTAGAATTGTATTGGATTTACGATTATTTGCTCTGTTTTATTTAGGGTTTAGTCTTTGTTGATTCTTATTTATTGATTTGAATTCTGTTTTCAGACTTTTGTGATTTTTATATAATTGTAGTTGGAACATGTTTGTTACTCATTGTTATATCAGAGTCATGATTTGTATAAATTAATGTTAATTAAGTAACGATTGAAGTAAATTTGACTCATTTGAGTTTGTTTATGTAGTTTGGTGCTACAGAATTTATCTTTTGGGGTTTTAGGTCTCTTGGATTTTGGTATTCAAAGTTGAATCTTCATTGCTAATTAAGCTTCTTGTTTTATCTAGTTGTCCTTGCCGTGTATGATCTTTCACAAAGTTTTATTTTCTGTAGCTATAAACATGGTAGATCTTGAGTCCTGTTGTCTAGTTAGTTGGATTCATCTATGTACAAGTTCTTGATTAAAATTCTCTTTCTTCCCCAGTAAGTTTGCAGGGTTATATATTTTGCCTTGATTCGTGTTTTGGTATGGTTATTTGCAATGGCTCTGTACACTGCACTAATAGCGGATAGATTAGATTTTTACCATTTGTGGTTCCTTCGATTGATAATATTATGTTTCTGTTACTTATCTTTCTGCAATAGAGTCTCTGAGATTGAGCTTCTTTCAACTTAGAGCCCAGCTTTGGTTTTGTTACAGATTTGGAATGGAAACTTATCTACGTAGGCTCAGCAGAAGATGAGACTTATGATCAACTTCTTGAGAGTGTGCTTGTAGGGCCTGTTAATGTTGGGAACTACCGGTTTGTATTACAGGTAACATAATGCATTGTTTTAGCTGCAGTTGTGATCTAGCAATAGAATCTTGTTCTTACTCTACAATATTGTTTTACAGGCTGATCCTCCAGATCCATCAAGGATTCGAGAGGAAGACATCATTGGTGTCACTGTACTATTGTTGACATGTTCGTACATGGGTCAAGAATTCTTAAGAGTTGGATATTACGTGAACAATGACTATGATGATGAGCAACTCAGGGAAGAGCCTCCAACTAAGGTTTTGATCGATAAAGTTCAGCGTAACATACTCTCGGACAAACCTAGAGTAACTAAATTCCCTATAAATTTTCATCCAGAAGATGAGCAGACTACCACAGCCGCTCCTCCTCCCGAACCATCTGATGAACAACAACAGCCTGATGTCAATGGTGAAGCGAAGGCTTTGCCTGATCAGCTACCAAAGCCAGAGGAATCATGATAGTTCCTTAAGCCAAGTGAAAAAAACTGGGTGAAACTATCATCTTCTTGTCTCCAAAGATGTTGCATTTTGCTTTGCTCTATTTCCAAGCGTTATCTGCAGTTTGTTGTACTTTGTTTTGTAGATGCTTTAGGGAAGTAATCCTTGACATGTTTTAATGGTTTTGTTTTAGTGGCAAAGATTTAATCAAAGCAAAGCCTTCATTTTCAAAACAAGATATAATGTTATCACAATCCTCTTGTTAGATTGTTGAGGTTTGATATCAAGTATTAAGTTTATTCAGTTCAACAAGGTAGAAGCCTATCTCAGTCCAAGAGTGTTAGCTCATCCAATTAGGTATTGGTACGAATTGCTATGCCATAGCTCATCATTTTGTACTCTTGAACTCATTCAATCAATCAATACAATTTACATCATTCTTCATTCTACTTATTTATTGTTCAACTAAACAAAAACTTAAGTTCTCATATCATCCCTAAATAATCTATACTAAAACATAAGGAAAAATGTTGGAAAAAGCATGAACTTTCAAAAAGTGGATGAAAAAAGCATGAACTTTGAAAATGCCGTTTAAATCGTAAAGGAAGGAGTAAATTTCACAGCTTTAAGAGAGATTAAGCTATTGAAAGAGCTAAATCATCCACACATTGTTGAACTCATTGATACGTTTCCTCATAATGGAAGTTTACATCTTGTTTTTGAGTATATGCAAACGGATTTAGAAGCTGTGATTCGTGATCGTAGTATCTTTTTATCTCCTGGTGATATTAAGTCTTATATGTTGATGACTTTGAAGGGTTTAGCTTATTGCTATAAGAAATGGGTTCTTCACAGGTAATGACAAGTTAAAGAAGTTATGTTTTAGGTTTTAAAGTTTGGATCTTTTGATATGTGATGGTTTTGTGTTTTGGTTCTTTTGTTTAGGGATATGAAGCCTAATAATTTTTTGATTGGAGAGAATGGTTTGTTGAAGTTAGCTGATTTTGGTCTGGCTAGATTGTTTGGGAGTCCGAATCGGAGGTTTACTCATCAGGTAATTTTCCGGTGATCGATAAGATTTGGTAGTTTTGGTTGTGTTGGCAGCTAAAGATATGTTGGATCTTTTTGCTGAGTTGATATAAAGTATTGAGAAGAAGTCATATGTTTTTGGTTTTAATGCTTGCTTTGCATACTTAGGGGTTTTCGGTTTCGGTAAAGGTGAAAGCTTTGTGGTTTTAAGTCGCTAGATACCATTTTGTTTCTTACAGTCATTAACTTTATGACTTTAGAGTCTAGAAGATTGGTCTGTCGAATTCTCTTTTGGTGGAATATTAAGAATTGATACAGGCATCGAGAAGCATCATATGTTTGTAATTCTAATTAGCATAGAATTTGTAGCTTAACTAGTGGTTGAGTTGGCAGCTAGATTAGTTTAGCATTTATTGTAATATCTTTGGCAACTCTTTGATGATCTATTGGAATTTTCTACTGGAAACAAAGAATTGATTCAGAGCTTTGAGAAGACATTTTGTGTTTTTTAATTTCAGTTCTTGCTTACGTTTTTCGGTTTTGGTGAGATGAAAGATTGGTGTTTTGAAGTCAGTAGATACCATTTTATTGCTTACGTTCAGTATTGACGTCATTTTACTATTGAAGATTCTGAGATTGATTGATTGTGTAGATATCTCTTTTGGTTAGACATTTGTATCTCCTTGTGGAAGACTCGTAAAGTTTAAGTTGGATCTAAAACTACTTATTCACACAGGTATTTGCTACATGGTACAGAGCGCCTGAGTTACTGTTTGGAAGTCGACAATATGGAGCAGGAGTTGATGTTTGGGCTGCAGGCTGTATCTTCGCTGAGCTCTTACTTCGTAGACCATTTCTACCGGTAAAGTTCTATCCTTTTCGTACTTTTACGTTACAAAAACATGTCTTATATACTTCAAGATTTTCTTGATATTCGTAGTTGTCGACGTCTAGTTACAAAGATCTCTACGTTTCTTTCTTTAGGGTTCTACAGAGATTGATCAACTCGAAAAGATATTTCAAGCTTTTGGAACTCCAGTACCATCACAATGGTCTGATAATATGATTGTAGAACTTTGAACTCTCAAAGTCGTTAAAGATCGGACAACACAGATTTTACTCTGTTTTTGTCTCTCTCTGTTTCTTGTTTAACACTCCATGTATTCTCTTTTTATGTATTGCTTGATTATTGTAAACGAAAACCATACACTTTTATTAGATATATAAACTGTATTTATAGGTTTATATGACACACTTTGACTAAGGGACACGTCTCTAGAAGACAACACAATGTGGAGACACATACACACACGTGTAACTGTTTTGCAGTTATCAATTCCATCCGTATCTCTTCGGTGTGTAATACGAATAGTTTATACATAAATCAGCTACTTAACTATACCCTTCTAAAATAATAAAATAAAATAAGATGAAGACTTGATCACATCCAACACTCCTCCTTGATCATGGCTTCATTGTTAGGCCTAGCTCTTCTCATAGAACCTCAAACCTAGCTGTTGTTTAAGGGCTTTGTCAATATGTCTGTTATTTGAAACTCTCCTGGACAATACTCAAGTTTGATCTTCCATTTTGTTCAGCCTCTCGTACGAAATGGTATTTGATGTCGATATGCTTGGTCCGACGATGTTGAACTGGATTTTTTCCAATTGCAATCGCTGATTTTTTATCACCGAAGATCCTTACGCCTTTCTTTGCCTTGAAACCAATCTCATTCACCAGCCTCTGTAACCATATTGCTTGGTTTGCTGCTGACAAACAGCAATGTATACCGCTTCGGCCATTGATTGAGCAACTATCTTCTGCTTGCTAGAATTCCAACAAAATGCACCCGATCCAATCGTAAAGACATAGGCACTTGTATTCTTCTTGTCCTCAACTGATCTGCCCTAATCGCTATCAGAAAATCCCACCAACTCTGGTTCTTCTACTCGTTTGAAATGAATCACATATGTCAAAGTACCCTTGACATATCTAAGGACCCTTTTGGCTTCTTGAGGATATTGCTTTAATGGAGATGTCATGTAGCGAGACAAGTAAGAACTCGCATACATGATGTCTGGTCTAGAAGCACAAAGATACAATATGCCTCCAATCATGCTTCTGTACTTCATAACGTCTTTAAGCTTTTCATTCAAGACTTTCTCTGTTTTGCCGTGAGGAGTCAGTGGCGTTGACAAGCTTTTGCAATCTTGCATCCCAAATTTCTTCAAGAGCTTATTTGCATACTTCTGTTGTGAAAGAAATATACCTTCTTCGTTTTGTATCACGTCCATACCTAGGAAGTAATTTAGTTTGCCTAAGTTCGTCATCTCGAACTCACTCTTCATCTCCTCTTTAAATCGTTCAATCTTCTTCATATTGCTTCCGGTGACTATGATGTCATCAACATACAAACTAACCAACAATATATCCTCCAATGTCTTCTTTACATAGAGTGCTGCATCATTGATACTTCTCTCAAAACCATTCTTGACAAAGTAACTGTCAATGCGCCCATACCATGCTCTAGGTGCTTGCTTTAAGCCATAGAGCGCCTTGTAGAGTTTAAGAACTTTTCCTTCTTCTCCTTCTTCTACAAATCCCGGTGTTTGTTCTACATAAATCTCCTCTTCCAAGTCTCCATTTAGGAACGCTGACTTCACGTCCATTTGGAAGAGTTTCCATTTGTGTTGAGCCGCAATCGCCATTAACGTTCTTATCTTATCGTA
Source organism: Cardamine occulta (assembly GCA_028015245.1). NCBI lineage: Eukaryota > Viridiplantae > Streptophyta > Magnoliopsida > Brassicales > Brassicaceae > Cardamine > Cardamine occulta. The sequence goes on from CM051367.1 coordinate 5,290,249, forward strand.
TCTTGAAACCGGTGCAAAGGTTTCAAGATAATCCACACTATATTCTTGTATGAATCCTCTAGCCACCAATCTTGCCTTGTGTTTGATTCCTTCTCCACTTGCATTAGTCTTCAAACGAAAGATCCATTTGACACTAATCACATTTTTATTGCTTGATCTCTCCACAATTTACCACGTCTTGTTCTTTTCTACCATCCTTAATTCTTCTCTCATGGCTTATATCCACTTAACGTAATTCATTGCTTCCTCCAAATCCTGAGGTTCTTCGGCCATCATAAGATACATCTCGTGTATATGAGCCATCTCTTCCACTTCATTTGTTTGTTGCATTAAACTGTTGATCGATTTGAATCCTCTTGGACCAACGGATGTTTCTCCTTCATCAACCGTGTTTTGAACTCTTGTATTTGAGATTTGTAGTTGGTTGAATGCATCACTTACTTGTTCTACTTGAGCGTTTATATCGTTATTTGCTCCTTGATCTCCTTGTTCCCTTGAAGACTTGATCTTGAATTGTGAAAAAATCGATTTCTTCACTTCCTTATTATCCCAATTCCATGTCTTCTCTTCATCGGATGTCACGTCTCTTGACACTTCGATCTTCTCTTCACTTAGTAACAAAACTCTGTATCCTTTTGATTCATTTCTATAACCAACGAATATCCCTTGCTTGGCTTTAACATCAAGTTTTCTTCTCTTTTCATTTGGAAATGTACATAACATACACACCCGAATATCATCAAGTGATTTACACTTGGTTTCTTCCCACTCCATACTTCTAATGGATTCACACCTTTCTCCAATGACTTAGATGGTAATCTATTTTTCAAATAAGTTGATGTTGCAATAGCTTCAGCCCAAAACTTGTTTGATAAACTTTTCTCCGTGAGCATCGATCTAGCCATTTCCACGAGTGTACGGTTCCGTCTCTCTGCAACACCGTTCTGTTGTGGAGTGTAGGGTGTTGTTACTTCACGATATATGCCACTCTGTTGACATAGCTTGAAGAATTCTTTTGATAAGAACTCACCACCTCCATCCATTCTAAGCCTCTTAATCCGAGTTTCCGATTGATTTTCCACATAAGGTTTGAATATCTTGAATTTTGAGAGCACTTAACTTTTGCTTATCATAAAATACACCCATGTCATCCTTGAATAATCATCAATAAATGTTAGAAAGTACTTACTTCCATTTATTGATTCGGTTTGCATTGGACCACACACGTTCGAGTGTATGAGTTCAAATACGTTGCTTGTATTGCTTTGAGAACTTCTTGGAAAACTCCTCTTTGATTGTTTTCCCATCTCACAAGACTCACATACACCTTTTATTACTTCAAACTTTGGAAGATCTTCTACAATCATTTGCTTTTGCATTGTCTCCATCTTGTCATAGTTTACGTGACCAAAACGCTTATGCCAAAGATTTGTCTTCTCTTCCTTCTCTTCGAATGCAACATAAGCATATTCACTTATTTTTTTCCAACGTATTGGAAAACTCTTGTCTTCCATTTTGATATTCAAGATCTTTCTCCTATTTGGGTCTTGAATCATGCATTTATTGTCTTAAAAAATAACCCGATATCCATTAGATATCATTTGCGAGACACTTAGCAAATTTCTTGCTAGTTCGGGTAAAAAAGTACATCTTTCATGACATGTACTCCCTTATTCATAGAGACTCGTATATCTCCTTTGTCTTCTAACAAGATTTCTCACATTTCCAATTCTTATGGTGATTTTCTTGCTACGATCCAAAATATTAAAGTATCTTGCATCTTTAGACATGTGATTGGTGCATCCACTATCCACCAACCATGTCTCTTCACAAATTGTTGAAGCTTCTTCTTCTTCAACGGCACTAAAGAGCAAATGACATTCATCTTCATTGTCATCTTCCGACTCTTCAAAACTTAGATGTGCTCTTTCACTTCGTCTAAGTTTTTAATCATTAGCTATGTGCCCCGGTCTATCACACACATAGCATTTTCTTTCGTTTTTTGCACTCTTTTGCGAAACACCTCCGTTCTTCTATCTCCAACAATATATCTCATTGTGATTATTCCTTTTGCACACGCAACACCACTTATTAGTCTTCTCATGGCGTTTCTTGTCTTGCTTATTTTCTTTTCTTGAACCAAGCTTTTCTCCATAAAATGCACCCTCATTGATATGTTCTTCTCGGAGACTTAAGCGCTTCTCATACGCTTTCAAAGTACCTATCATCTCTGTCATAGAGAGCGTTGATAGATCCTTTGTTTTTTCAAGGACAGCAACAATGCTATCAAAATTTTGTGGCAAGGAGATAAGAACCTTTTGAACCAATTGATAATCGGTCTTATCTTCACCATGAACTCTTAGTTGATTACTCATGTTAATCAACTTCGTTGTGAAATCATTTATGGTTTCACTTTCCTCCATCTTCAGATTCTCATATTCTCTTCTCAAGGTCTGATGATTAATCATCCTTACTTGTGGACTTCTTGGAACTCCATTTCCAAAGCGTTCCAAGCTTCTCTTGCGCTTGATGCGGGAGCGATTCTCATAAATATTGAATCAGAAACTGCACTTTGAAGGATCTGAAGAGCCATCATATCCTTCATCACTCGATCATCTCTTTCTCTGGTTAACGCTGGTGAGTTTTCAGAAAACGGACTCAACGTAACTCCATTTTCGATAACATCCCACAACTTTCGTGTTTTCAAGATAGTTATCATCTTGATTTTCCAAAAGCCATATGATTCACCATTGAAGATTGACATAACTTGCTGCATTGTTGTCTCCATAGCTCTGATACCATGTAGAACTTTGAACTCTCAAAGTCGTTAAGGATCTGACAACAAAGATTTACTCTGTTTTTGTCTCTCTCTCTGTTTCTTGTTTAACACTCAATGTATTCTTTTTTATATATTGCTTGATTCTAATAAACGAAAACCACACAATTTTATTAGATATATAAACTGTATTTATAGGTTTACATGACGCACTTTGACTAAGGGACACGTCTGAGGCACGCCGAATGACTCGGATGAATGAGGCAAATAAATAGCAAATTTTTGTTGACTCGGATGAATGGGGCACGGCGTTAAATTCACTAACAAAACACGATGACGGGGTTATTATATAGTTAACAGCTCCGTTATGTCAAAACGAAATAGTTTTATTTTTCAATGAAAAATTAAAAAAAAACATGAACTTTCAAAAAGTGGACGTTTTAATCACGAAATTACAAAATGTCAATAAAATTCCAAACTTTTTGTTGACTTTCAAATTAAATAGCAAACTTTTGTTAACTCGGAAAAATGAGACAAGTTCATAACACATCATTTAAAATAATGTAGGTTCAAGCCAAATATTGTATGGATACATTATCCAACACCCAAAATATAATCTAGAGCTTGTAAAGTAAAATGTATTGCTAAAAAGTGTAAAATTTGTTTATTATTCTCTTTGTGACAAAAATCCTCCCTTTTACAAGGCAATGAGAGTATATATTTATACATAATTCGAGACTTAAATGCTATGAATAAGTTCTAGTTAATTCTATGATTTTTCTTGAATACGTCGGTTTCGATTTGGTATTAAATGTTGTAACGTCTTGATTCTTGAACTGCATTCTCCTTCAGGTCACTGATATGTGTCACTCAGCGAACTCCCCTTTGCTCCGCGCTTCCTCACCGCTTCATAAACTCCTATCCTTCGTCGAACTCTCGGTCCGCTCTTCCGAACACTTCTTTGGTCCGTCCATCTTTCATCTTTCCCAGACTGAGCCGGTTTTCCTTTGCTATGACGAGGTAGCAGATACATCTCATATTGTTAGAGGATGGATCCCTTTATTTGGGATCCGGCATCAACATGTTGTAGGTTCATAACATACAATTTAAAACAATGTAGATTTAAAATAATTGTGTGGTATGTACATGGTTTGTGTTTGTTAAATACGAAAGTGAGAGAAGATCAACAAAGAGATTTCTAGGGTTAGGGATTTAAGAATCGATTTGAAAAATTTTAGATTGTGTTTTGCAATTTTGAGATTTTTTTTTTCCTTCAATAGGTTAACACGACATTGTTTCATTAAAAGAGATACAATGTTGTTTGACTTAATGAAGATGTTAACGTCAATTTAACCTCGTAGTCATATTTTGTTAGTGAACTTAACGACGTGCCTCATTCTTCCGAATCAACAAAAGTTTGCTATTTAATTTGAAAGTCAACCAAAAATTTGAGATTTAAATGACATTTTGTAAGTTCGTGATTAAAGCGTCAACTTTTTAAAAGTTTATGTTTTTTTCTGACTTTTTTTATTGAAAAACAAATTATGTCGTTTTGACATAATGGATCTGTTAACTATAAGTTAACCCCATCAGCATGTTTTGTTAATAAATTTAATGGCGTGCTTCATTCGTCCCAGTCAACAAAAGTTTGCTATTTATTTTTTAAAATTAATAAAAAGTTTAGGATTTAAATGATATTTTGTAAATTAATGATTAAAACGTCCACTTTTTGAAATTTCATGTTTTTTTGACATTTTTCCCTAACAAAACATAACTATTGTAATTTATTGTTTGTTTTAGTACATATTTTCAAGATACAACTAACTTTGGACAAACAAACAACCTAAACTGTGATTCTTGTAAGATTTGTTCGGTTCTTAAAAAGGTACGAAGAGAGAATATAGCTAATTTTTTATTTTATATATTTTTTTGGAAAATAACCATCATAATATTCTAGTTATATGATAAAATATAGAAACATAATATTGAAATTATATTATCAAAATGTTTATATAGTTTAGCTTTCAAAATGTTTACAATGTATTTATGTTGGTGTTATTTTAGGATTACACCACTGATAGTTACAAGTTTTGTTTTTGTTAAATTACTTCATATACGTATAGAACACTTATTATAAAATACAAATGATTGACCCACATGACATGAAGAAAATACATGATCCAAAACATATAAAGTAGAAGAACATTTAATGATAAAACAATATAATATAAGGTAAAAGTAGATTATATTCACACAATCACACACTACATTATCAATAGGGCCTACAGACAACTGCATAATGCAGTTGCGGACCCAGAAATTTTTTTTACTGGGATCAAAACATAACTAAAAAAAATCGTTTCTTAATAAAAATATAAAACATCCTACAAAAGCATTATGCGTTCTTTCTTTTCATCACAGTCTCATTTGTAATAATCTCGAATACATCTTTCTCGATAAAACAAACTAAACAATCATTCAAAAACTGATCTCCAATCCGATTGCGTCGATGTGTCTTCACGATCTTCATTGCTGAAAAACATCTCTTAACAGTTGTAGTAGCAACAGGCAAAATCAGAACCAACTTCAAAAGCGTATACACCAAAGGATGTGACATATGTTTTCGAGTTTCCACAAAAATACGAGCAAGTTCTCCGAAATTCTTCAAATCAGTAAATCTTTCATCATTTCGAACACTATCAATGTAGATATCTAATTCTCGCTCAAAAGATATATACTCTCCATAAGTGAAATCTTCCAGATAGAACTTAGATAACCGCAACAACTTTGAATAATCAAACTCAGAGAACGAATCAATAGGAGATAGAGAAGCATCACAAATAAGCAATTCAGTGTTCACCTCATTAAAGCGATCGTTGAACTCTTGAAGCAGCAAATCCAAAACAGCATACAAGCAATTGACTTTATAGTGATGCATATTTGATACTCCTGTTTTTTTTCTTGGTCTCTTTGAGTCAACAAAATCTTCCTCCATGTCAACCTTTTCAATATCATGTTTCTCACAAAAAGAAGAAACTTTAACCATGAGAGAATCCCATCCATCATCCATAAACCTCTGAAGTTGTCTCTTTGTCAATTTCGCCAATGATATGGCATTCAAAATATCTTGATCTCTTCTTTGAAGCGCCATGGACAAGTTCTCTGTGAGTCCCAAAAGATGTATCATCATTTGCAAATAAAACACAAAATCAAAGCTGTAGATGTAATTGATGAGACCATGTGCTTGACGTCTTTTCAAGTCTTCCATGCCTTCATTCTCAATGTACTCGAGCACCTCAACAATAGAAGAAAACAGCTCAATCAAGCGCAATAGAGTTTTATAGTGGGAATTCCAACGAGTATTCCCTGGTCTTTGAAGAGAAACTTCTTGATTCAACCCTGTTCTTGTATTGATTTCACTATTACTAACTCTCTCCTCAATATTTTTTCTATAACTCTCTCGGATTATATCTTTTCTTTTGCACGAAGCTCCCATCACATTCAATAATAGAAAAATCATATCAAAAAAATCTCCAACATCAAAATGTTTTTTTGTAACTGCTACAACAAGTTGAGGTTGGTGAGCAAAACAATGAACATAATAAGTTGATGGGGTTTCCTTCGAGATTAATGATTTTAGTCCATTGAACTCACCTCTCATATTGCTTGCTCCATCATAACCTTGTCCTCTCAACTTTTTAATGCTCAGTCCATATTTTGCAAACAAAGAATCAATAGCAGCTTTCAAAGATGCAGAAGATGTATCACTCACATGCGTAATACTCATGAATCTTTCTTTGACGATCCCTCTTTTATCAACAAATCGAAACACTACTGCCATTTGTTCTTTATCAGAAACATCAGCTGACTCGTCCACCAATAAACCAAAAACATCATGACCAATCTCTTCAAGAACATATTTGACTAGTTCTTCTGCAAAACAGTTCACTATATCTTTCTAAATCTTTGGAGACATTATTTGATTATTCCCAGGAGCATTTTCTAAAACAACCTTACTCACAGCTTCGTTTTGTCCAGCGGTGTATTTCAAAAGCTCCAAAAAATTTCCTCTATTTGCAGAGTTTTTAGACTCATCATGACCACGAAAAGGTAACCCTTGGCGCAATAAATATCTAGAAACATCAATCGAAGCATTCAACCGAACTCGATACTCATTCTTTGTAATATCATCTTGCTTATTCAAAGCATGCTTGATAGACCGACTTTGGGTCCTTAAGTTTTCACACTTCATGACTGCATTCTTATGAAAGATACCTTGCGCATGGGTTGAAATTCTTTCAAACTTATTCCAGCCAGTGAACCCTTCCATGTTCCATGCATCATTTTTTACGCCTTTACCAACATTATCTTTGAACAAATGACAACATAGACAAAAAGCTGCTTCTTTCTTCACACTATACTCTAACCACTCTGGAAACTGATCAAACCAAGCTACATTAAATCTCCTCATTACACCTCCTATCGGTATTTGTTTAAAATTATGACCTCGAGGTTGGTAAGGACCTTTAGCTAAGTACCAGTGAATTACCTCGTCTCTTTGATTTGGATGATAGTCTGCTATTCTTTTTCGATCGGCAGGATTCCTTGGTAAATCATCTAATTTAAAACTAGATGAATATGGTTCTTTTCTTTTTAAAATTTTTTCCATTGCTTCTTCTGCTGAAAAAAGAAACAAACAAAAGATAATAAGTATTTTAGTATCTATAGCAATTTTGATTAAGCACAATCAACAAATAATCAATTACGTATGTCAATTTTGAATTTTTGATTAAGCAATTATTTATATTTGAATGAAGTTTAAAAAAATATATTTAAAAGTTGAAATAATAAGTCAAAAGCTGATGACTTACGTGAATGAAGATTGGAAAAGTAGTGTGGGATTGGAAAAGAAGAAGTGGAACAGGTAAGGTGTAGGGTTTTTTTTTTTCTTACGTTCTTATTAAATTTTTTTTCTTCTTCTTTTTATTAAATATCAAAAACAAAGTGGGTTTTGGGTCTTGTTGGAATTTTTTAAAGAATAAGTTAATGGGTTCAAAAAGTAGATAGGATAAAGAAAACTAAAGTTTCATGGGTTCAAAGTTGATTTTCAACAAAAAAAAAAATTATATATACACAGAATTCTTTTTTTTTTAATTTATGAGATGTCAGCTGACCTCACCCTAATATGTGTGGGTCCGTCCCTGACTGCATTAATAGGAGAATCTCTCACCATACTCTCTAAACTAAAAAAAATAATAAATAAACAAATAATACTATTAAATCGTAAGCATGAGAAAAATAATACTATTTAATCGTAGGCCAGGGTTGATGCATCATCAGAGTAGAAAAATATAATAAGAATGAGAAAAGTGAATATGTTATCTCATATATGATACCATAGTCTTCGTGAAGTTATGTTCGTCTTCGTTTAACAAACTATACCCTCATTCATGAGCATGATTCAGATCTTTGGTTTGAATATTCAGCTTCACGATCTTTCACACAAAATTAAAAAAAAAAATCAAAGGGAAGTCCATAAACATAGAGGTACACCCGCAAATTAATTATTTAACATCGAGATTTGGATTAGGGTAGATCTCTAAGTATTGAAACGTGTGTCTAATTGGTTCGTTTGGCCTCTCAGCTCGCTCCATTTGTTTAATAAATTATATAAGCAAGTTGGAGCAGGTATAACTTATAAATGTTGATATACATATATATATACTATATACTATATAGAATATTATAAATGCTGATATATTTTATATTCTTTTTTTTAATATGATGTTGTATTTTGTTTTTTTCGCACGTATTAATAAACCAGTTAAAACACCTAGATATATCATTTTATCAACAGAAAAAAAACATCTAGATTTATTAACTTGATCATATGTCGGAATTTTCCCCCAAATGATCGATTAATATAAATAAATTATTTTCTTCATAAAATATAAATATTTCAACATTTTAATAAATGTATTTCAAAAATAAATATAACTGGTTGCAGCAAGGAGGAGATCTACGTACTTATAATTAAGAATTTGAATTAAAGTAGAGGATATATTCCATTCAAACTTCGTTTACCGATTGTGACTTTTCAACATAGTAACATATAGACTGAATAATTTAAATAAATTACATGAGACCTTACTTATAAATGAAAATAAATGATCTTGTACACTATATTCTTAAAGGATACTAAAGCCGGAAACAATTTTGGTTTCATACAGAAAACGAATTTATTTGCTACGTGTTAAATTTGGTGACGTATTAAGGTCATTATTGCCTTCAAGAAATAAACGATTGTTATACATCTGTGTCTTTAATGAGTGAGACGATAAGAGTCGAAACCGATTTTGGTTTTTCATGGATCCGGATTTATTTGCAACGTGTCTATTTTGTCCGCATCGCGTGTCTTTTTCTCAAAATAATACATTTATGTAAAGTCTAAAGTAAAATAAATTCGACACAACTTCCCATAGTCTCAAACCAAGAGGAAGATGAAGATTAACGAAGATCCATTACTAGTGAAGATCAAACTATCAGAAGAAGAAGAGAAGGAGAAGATAAGATGGGAGAAGATGAAGAACGTTGCTTCAATGGCTGCTCCAATGGTCGCTGTGAATATGTCTCAGTACCTTCTTCAAGCAACTTCAACGATGATCGTTGGTCACCGGAGTGAACTCGCCCTAGCCGGAATAGCCCTTGGTTGCTCCTTTGCTAACGTCACCGGCTTTGGTGTCCTTGTAAGCAAACTTATGGGATTTAAATATTTTTGTGATTTTCTTATTTTTTTGAAAAATCTTTTTTATGACTTGAATGTTTAGATATGTTATAGAGTTTTTGGGGTTTTAGATTTTTTTTTTTTGGAACAATCATTTTGGCTTTGGATGTTTTGGAAATGTTATTAGAGTTTTTGTTTTTAGTTGTTGAATTTTTAGATTTAACTTTTAGTTTTGGACCATTCATGACCTTTGTATACACAATAGTTTGGACTTTCAGGTGCATTGGAAACACTATGTGGCCAAGCTTATGGAGCAAAGCAATATCACAAGCTTGGATCTTACACTTTCACTTCCATGGTTTTTCTCTTTATTATCTCTTTTCCGATTTCAATTCTTTGGATGTTCATGAACCAGATCTTGATTCTGCTTCACCAAGACCCTCAAATAGCAGAGTTGGCTGGGGTGTTCTGTATCTGGCTCATACCAGCTTTATTCGGTTACTCGGTTCTTGAGTCGTTGGTTAGATACTTTCAGTCACAAAGCTTGATATTTCCAATGGTCTTGAGCTCTCTAGCCGCTCTTTCTCTCCATGTTCCTCTCTGTTGGCTAATGGTTCACAAATTTGAGTTTGGAGTCAAAGGAGCCGCTACGTCTATCGGTATATCCTATTGGCTTACTGCTATTTTCCTTTGGGTTTACATGAAACGCTCTCATCGGTGCATCGAAACGCGGATTTATATGTCTAAGGATGTGTTTCTTCACACAAAAATCTTCTTTCAATTTGCGGTTCCTTCTGCAATGATGTGTTGGTATGTATGTAACGCTTTATAGAAACTTCAATAGATTAACCAAGTGATGGTAGTGTAGTAGCAATCATATTGAGAATTGGCCAAGTATCGAATTTTCGGTAGGTCCCAAAGATTAGTCTGGATTTCTGTTTAATTTTGTTTTTAAGTTGTAATTGATCTCTCTTTTTTTTCACTAACCTTTTAAACTTTTTTTGTTAATGTTCTTTGTTCAATAGCCTTGAGTGGTTAGCTTTCGAGGTGATTACTTTGTTGTCTGGTCTTCTACCCAACTCAAAGCTTGAAACTTCGGTTATTTCGATTTGGTAATGTATCAAACCATTAAATATATATACGCTTTTATACTTACCTTTTCTTTCATTTTCTAAGCCTTGATTTATGGGATTGAGCAGCCTCACGACTTCTTCATTGCACTACAATCTTGTAAATGGAATTGGTGATGCAGCAAGGTTTGAATTTACTCTAATACTCTTAGATCAACATTTCATACATTTTCCTTTTCAAAGAGTTTATGTTTCACTTTTTTCAATGTTGGTTAGTACCAATGTGGCGAATGAGCTAGGAGCGGGTAACCCGCGAGGGGCTCGTGATTCTGCTTCAGCTGCGATTATAATTGCAGCTGTTGAGTCAGTTGTTGTGAGCTCTACTCTCTTCTTCTCTCGGAATGTGTGGCCTTATGCTTATAGCAATGTGGATGAAGTAATGCATTATGTGACTGATATCACTCCCATTCTTTGCATTTCAATCCTCATGGACAGCTTTCTTATCGTCCTCTCCGGTTAGCTTTACTTAACCATCCTCTTTGGTTTATGAACGGTTTTTGTTTTTCATTTTCATGGTTAAGAACCGCATGTTTTGTTTTGTTTAGGGATTGTAAGAGGAACAGGGTGGCAGAAAATAGGAGCTTATGTGAACATTACTTCTTATTATCTTATTGGTATTCCTATTGGACTTCTATTGTGTTTTCATCTTCACTTTAATGGGAAAGGACTATGGGTTGGTATAGTCACAGGATCAACTCTACAAACCTTAATCCTTTGTCTTGTTATTGGATTCACCAATTGGAAAAAAGAGGTGATTGCAAACACGTAAATCGTGTTTTTTTCTTTTCTTTTTTAAATACTTTTTTCGATTTTCAAGAATCAACTTAATAGTTGTTTCGGCTTATTTGGGGAAATTTTCAGGCAATCAAGGCTAGGGAGAGGATACTTGATGAGAAAGTTTGGAGAGATGAGTCATTGGTTAACTAAAGAAGCAAAATACAAACTATGGGTGATTTTGATTGCTTTTTTTTTTTGGCGAGATTTGTAACAGAAACATCAACGGTTTTAGATTTTAATTTTCCTCTGCTCCACTCATTCCTTAAATCAAGAATTTGTATTAGGAATCCAAAGTTTAAAATATATGTGACCTAAATAATTTTTAATGAGTTATGCATTTCATGATTGTAATTGATTTTGAGAAACAATTATAGTTTTGTATGATAAGCCCGGCTAAGTTTAAACGGATTAATCTTGTTTAAAAAGTGTTGTTTGTTGAATGCTTACATTACCAAAATGTAATTTAAAATGCTAAATCCTTTTGTTGGACATTTAACAAAGCAGAAAACCTTGGAAGCATATTGATAATTCTCTTGTCAGTATTTGGGGAAATGGTTGAGAGAAGAAAGCATTAATTAATTAGTTGACCACTCTGAAGTAAATTATTGGCTGTGAAAGAAGATTTGTTATAGGATTAATTCAGCATTATTCAAATAGGTTGAAACTTTGACCAATGAGCCAACTATATATAACCAAATATTTTTAAATTTTTTAGTTTTTGATTGAAAATGCTAATTACCATAATAATAAATTGTGAATTTGAACAAGACCATGAGGAACGCCAAGGATTGAGGTAGATGTCCGATATATTTTCTCATTTTTTGGTTTATCATTCCCTGTTATCAACTAAAGCCATTCCCTATTCGAGAAATTAAGAGATACTCAAGGTTCGAAAATTCAATGTTTTCAATTTCTGATACGAAAATATTATTTAGAGAAAAGAAAGGATGAAAGTAAATAAAACCAAAAACAGAAATGTATTTTTTCTCTAAGGTTTGAGTGGCAAAATCGGAAGTTTCACATTAGAATGTGCAAATGCTGAATGCTATTATTATAAAAATGGCAAATTTTTAACTAACTCTATTATATATACGACTAGAAAATGAGCATATAGCCGGTGTATTTTGTTTCCCGGTTTGATGATGGAGGAGCCGAATTCGTTGGTCAACGGTCCGGCTGTGGCTGCAACGTCTTCACTGTCGTGTCGCCTTCCTTGGAGATCCGTCTCACAGTTCGGCTTCCACGAAGGCTAAACTTCAACACATCTATCATGTCTAGATCTGTGTAAGTCCCTCCTTTTCACTGAGATTCTCTTTGCTTAGTGATTTTGGAGCTTTTGGCTGGAATCGGTTCCTATCTAGGCTCAGTGTATTGGCTAGCCTGAATTTGCTTGGTTATGGTTTCTTTTAGCTACTTTGCTTCGCTTGTGGTGTCCTTCGGAGTCTCGCCGTTTCGATCTGAGGCCTCTCTCGGTTAGCTGGGTTCAGTTTCTTCGGTGTGGTTCGTATTCGCTCTTTGTCTCTATGTTTCAGGCTAGATCGTGTCTGATGTTCATTTCAGGTTTCTTTTGAGGCGTCTAAATAGTTGCAGACTTGGCCGCATCCGAAAGTTGGTCTTAGGCCTTTGCTTGAGGCATGTCTTGTTGGGTTATGAAACCTTGGTCTCTCTTTTAGTGTGGTAGCCTGGATTCGCTATAGGAGGTCTCCGTTATCTCTGGTTTGTTTGACACAATTTCTTTGGTAATTTGATGTAGAAGATCCACTTGGAGTTCCAGTAGTTATTTGGGGCATATGGATCTGCTTTCTCGAGTCTTCATCTTTGCTTTGGCTTAGTTTAGGATGCTGAGTTCCCTTGGTCTTTGGTGTATTGAGATGCTTGGTTGTCATTGGATTCTCGAGTGACATTTTTGGTTGTTTTGAGGATTCTCTTTCGGCTGCAATTTCAATCCGGCGTCATCTTCTTCGTGTCTTGTTGGGTGTTGTATCCCCTTGATTTTTAGATTTTGTAAGTTTGAATGTGTTAGGTTTGGTAGATCATAAAGAAAAGGGGAAGGGGGTAAAAAAACAGTTTTCCCTATGTCATTTAACTTGATGTGTTATTTAATTGGTAGATATTTTCCTATTTCACAAATTTTGTACCTAAAGTCCTATAAAGGTTATTTAGAAAGCCACTACTTTATGCACGTGATGAGTGAAACTAATTTATTTTGCAACGTGTTTATTTATTTCTGGTTACATGTATTTTTCGCAAAGTTATACTTATACACCTTTTAAAGGGTAAATAAATTCCGACACAACTGCCTATATTTTGTCCAGAAGTAAGATGAAGAATAACGAAGCTCCATTACTAGTCAAAAACAAGAAATCATACGAAGTAGAAGTAGTAGAGAAGGAGAAGTGTTGGGCTTTTACAAGCCCAACTCAACTCCTTATTAGTATGGAATTGTTCGCTTTTGGTCCAAGTGGTAAAATCCGCTCACTTTTCTTTTTGGGCTCTTTCTCAAAAAGCCTCTTACTAATTGGTAATTGACTTGACTTATATATTAGAAACTTATTTTCTAATCTTCCGATGTAAGACATTGGTTTGTCTCCCAACAATCATCCCCTTAAATCATGGACCACGAACCTTAGTCTCCCTTCTATGAAGATGAAGAACGTTGCTTCAATGGCTGCTCCAATGGTCGTTGTGAACATGTCTCAGTTCCTTCTTCAAGCAACTTCAACGATGATCGTTGGTCACCAGAGCGAACTCTCTCGCCGGAATTGCCCTTGGTAGCTCCTTTGGTATCCTCGTAAGCAAACTTATGGAATTTTAAATTTGTATCTTGTGATTTTCTAAACAATTTTTTAGAAAAGCTAATTTATCAAAATCTTGATTAGATGACAAAGCCATTCATGACCTTCGTATACAACAGTTTGGACTTTCAGGTGCATTGGAAACACTATGTGGCCAAACTTATGGAGCAAAACAATATCACAAACTCGGATCTTACACTTTCACTTCAATGGTTCTCCTCTTGATTATCTCTTTACCGATTTCAATTCTTTGGATGTTCACGAACCAGATCTTGATTATGGTTCACCAAGATCCTGAAATCGCTGAGTTAGCCAGTGTGTACTGTCTCTGGCTCATACCAGCATTATTCGGCTGCTTGGTTTTCGAGTCGTTGGTTCTATATTTTCAGTCACAATGCTTTATATTTCCAATGGTCTTGAGCTCTCTAGCCACTCTCTTTTTCAACGTTTCGCTTTGTTGGCTATTGGTTCACACATTCGACTTTGGAGCCAAAGGAGCTGCTACCTCTATCGGTATCTCCTACAGGCTTAACGCGCTTTTCCTTTGGGTTTATATGAAATGCTCTAGTCATTGTGTCGCAACGCGGATTTATATGTCCAAGGATGTGTTTATCCACACAAAAATATTCTTTCAATTCAGTTCCTTCTGCAATGATGTCTTGGTTAGTTAAAAAATCCCAATAGATTAACCAAGTAATGATAGTCTAGTGGTCGTAGAACAAAGATAGGTTATTTTTCAGAAGTTAATCTAGCTTTTGTTAAAGGAAAAAAATGTCTAATGGATTTATTTTTCGTACTTCAGTAGCCTTGAGTGGTTAGCTTTCGAAGTGATTACTTTGCTGGCTGGTCTTTTACCCAAATCAAAGCTTGAAACTTCGGTCATTTCGATTTGGTAACGTTCGATCAACCCAAAAAAAACCTCTTCTTTACTTATTAGTTATAACCTTTTCTTTCATTTTCTAAACCTTGATTTTTGGGATTGACCAGCCTTACTACCGCTTCATTGCACTGCAGTCTGGTAACTGGAATTGGTGATGCAGCAAGGTTTGCTTTTACTGTAATACTCTTAAAAAAAAATTTCAAACAATTTCATTTTTAATCTTTATATATGTTTCATTTTTTGTATGTTGCTTAACTACCAATGTGGGGAATGAGGTAGGAGCTGGGAATCCGCGAGGGGCTCGTGCTTCCACATCAGCTGCGATAATAATTGCAGCTGTTGAGTCTGTCGTTCTGAGCTCTAGTCTCTTCTTTTCTTGCAGTGTGTGGCCTTATGCTTATACTAACGTGGAGGAAGTAACTCGCTATGTTACCGAGATCACTCCCATTCTTTGCATCTCAATTCTCATGGATAGCTTCTTGGCTGTCCTCTCCGGTTAGCCCTTCTTAACTATCCTCTCGGGTTTAAGGATACTGTTTTAAAAAAATGTGATCATGAACCAAATGTGAGGGGGACAGGGTGGCAGAAAATTGGAGCTTATGTGAACATAGTTTCTTATTATTTCATTGGTATTCCTATTGGACTTCTATTGTGTTTTCATCTTCACTTCAATGGGAAAGGACTCTGGGCTGGTTTAGTCACAGGATCAACCCTACAAACGCTAATCCTATTTCTTGTTATTGGATTTACCAATTGGAGCAAAGAGGTGATTGCAACAGTGTAACTCACTTTGATTTTGATTCTAATCGTTATTTTAATTTGCGAGATTTAAGCTAATATTTGTTTCTACTTATTTGCGAAAATTTGCAGGCCATCAAGGCTAGGGAGAGAATAGGTGATGAGAAAGTTTGGAGACATGAAGTCATTGGTTAACTAAAGAAGAAGAAATATAAATTAGTGTGGGTGATTTTGATTGCTCTTTTAGTGAGTTTGTTCTAGAAACTTCAACGAATTTAGATTTTAATTTTTCTACTCCACACTTAAATTAAAAATTTATAATAGGAAATCATTTAAATGAAAAGTTTTAAATTAATAAAAAATACAAATATAATAAATATAATTCTTTTCTAGGGTGATTTAGGTGCATGCCCTAAATTTGGAAGTCAATTGAGAGGATAACTATTGATCATAAAAGTTTAGTAAATGATTTTTTCAGATAGTAAAAAGTCAGAAATGCCCTTAGGAAAAGAATCAAAAGCATTTGATTAAAAAATAAAAAACAATACGGTATGATAAAATAATACGACATATATAGATTAGTGGTATAAAGGAAAATATAACGTCACAATACAAAATAATATGCCATATAAAATTAATAGTGTTTCATTTAGAAATTACATTTATACAAATAAAGGCATCTAGAAAAAATAAATAGTTTGAGCACGTGATTAAAAGAAAAAACACATATAATGTTAAAACCACAATATATATTGTTAAATCAGTGGTATAAAAAACAATTTAGTACACATTATTAAAATACCACGATATATATAGATAATCAGTGGTAAGAAAAAACTAGCATACTAATACAAAATAACATGAAATTCTGGATAAAACGAAAAAAATTTTATGGAAAAAAAAATATGACAGTACTTTAAACCAGAAATAAAAATGTGTTATTTTAAACAATACGACAAAGAAGATGTGATTTTTTTTTTTTTAAATAGCATGAAATAGAGATGAATGTGTGATAAGGCTAATGTCTCCATAGTCTTTTCCACACCCTCTCTAACAAACACTATTAATTTTTTTTGGCGTTGGGTTATCTACTACAAATACCATTTTCTATCCTTGCGATCTGAGCTTAGTACATGTGATTCTGTGAAACATTTAAAGAAAGTCAAACCTTAATAACGTATGAAATCAGACATCATGGAAGATCATGGAAGATCCATTTTCACTAGTATCTAGGCTCTACACATCTTCTATTAAGAGTTTAAACAACAGGAACAAAAGGAAAAAGAAGACACATCGTGGAAGATCCATTTTTGGTAAATGCTAAGCAGTAAGAAGAAGAATAAGAAAATAATATAAGATGGAAGAAGATGAAGAAGGTGGCTTCCATGGCCGCTCCAATGGTGGTTGTTAACATATCTATACCTTCTTCAGGCTTCTTCTACAGTGATTGTTGGCCACAAAAGTGAGATCTCGCTCGCAGGAATTGGTGTTGCCAGCTCGATTGCTAACGTAACTGGCTTCAGTCTCCTCGTAAGAACATCTACAAACCTAAGGAAATTGTTTCAACTTGATTTATAGCAATGAAAAAAAGGAGATTGAGAAACTCACTATGTTTTTTTGTTAATCTATCTATATTTTATTTAATGTTACGAGACATATATTTTCCCCGTAGTAATGTTATATTATATGGAAACTTTTTTTTTCCGTCTATTACATCATTATTATTGAAGATATATGATCTAATCCTTATATAGTGATTACTTGAAAATCTGGCAGTAGATGAGACTACGATGAACAACTTCTTCAAACGACAATTTCACGATGCAAATTCTCCTCGACCAGCGGTTCTGCATGTACGACATTCCCATAATGGACATGCTTTCTCCGCAATACTCGGATCTATGAAAGACGGCTTTGCAGGTACGATATCCCGATGGAAATGTTTAATTTATTGAGAAATTTTAGACATTTTTAATTTTATCATTTTACTATATCCAATATAGAAATCCATAAAAATTTATACAGTTGTCATAAGAATAATAACAAACAATAACAAAAGATGATGTTGTTAGGTTTGAATCAATTACAGAAAATTATACCCTAAGCTTGGTCTTAAGAACCTTAACCACCTCCACGAAAGAGGAATAAAAAACAGTTGCAACAGAAACCGACTTATTTTTTATGATTTGTTGACTTAATTTTTTTA
Organism: Cardamine occulta; assembly: GCA_028015245.1. Taxonomy (NCBI): domain Eukaryota; kingdom Viridiplantae; phylum Streptophyta; class Magnoliopsida; order Brassicales; family Brassicaceae; genus Cardamine; species Cardamine occulta. The sequence continues at coordinate 5,308,275 of CM051367.1, forward strand.
ACAACCAAATTTCAAAGAATTTCAAAGAACCTTACTTATTGCAAAGAACCTTACTTATTACAAATAAAGAAAACTTTTTTTTTTCTGTTGACTTAATTTTTTCTTCATCGACTTATTTTATAACAACCGACTTATACTTGATTAGTTATTTTATATACATAATCGACATATTCAAACTGTTGATATTTTTTTTATTCGTCGATTTATAATATTCAAACTGTTGATATCTTTTTTTTTCGTCGATTTATAATTTTTTTTTGTAGACTTATTTATTCTTAATAGACTTATTAAAATTTATGTCGACTTGTTAATAAAGCTGATTTATCAAACTGTCGATTTGTATTTTATTTATGTCGACTTAAGTTTTGTCACCATCGACTTGTTTTATAACAGTTAACTTATATTGTACTTTGATTGGTTGATTTATTTACATAGTTAACTTATTGAAACTGTTGACTTATTTGTTTATGTTCATGAAATAAGTTTTAAAAATATATTTTTAAATTAACAAAAAGTAATTATAATTTGTAAAACTAATTTTATGTAAAAACTTAAATAAATTATAAAATTAAAAATATTATTTTGATTTGTTGTTAGGGTCGATGATAAAGATGGAGTCTACGATAGGTGAGCGTCATCTAGAGTTCGAGAGAAACTGTTTTTGAGTTTTTGATAGATCGATAATATTTTATTAATTATTTTATCCAAACAGTTTAATTATAGTTATTAATTAAATTATACATTAAAATATTTATGAAGTATAAAAATCTAAAATATTTTTATGATTGTATAATTGAAATTTATAATTAATTTGTAAAACATTATCTGGACTAAATAAAAAAATGGTTTACTAAATAAAAATACTATCTTAATAAACAAATATACATTTATTATCGTGCATAAAAACTATTTATTTTTGGTATTCTTAATTCATAACGAAATTTAAAATATAATTATCTTAAAATATAACTAAAGAACATAATAATAATTATTAAATAGTAATTAAAATTATATATATATCATATAAAATGTTAACTAAATCCAAAAAAAATTATTATATTTTGAAATTCGAATCAATTTTAAATTTATTTTTTAAATATTTAATTATTTATAAAAATTAAATAATTAAAATATTTAAATTTAATAACTAAGGACCAAAATGTTAATTTGTTTTAACATAACAGGTAGATTTTGAATCTTGTAAATTATGATGTAGTTTGCAAAAGTGTAACAAAATTTAAGGTAATCTAACAAATAATCTCATTTTTACACATAATTAGGATCAATATTTCTAATATTAAACAACAATCATAACCCTTTTTGGTTTTTTTTGAGCCGGACAATATGTGCTAAACTAAACGTAAACTTATATGATTAGGCGTCGCGTGGAGAAGTTAAAAAGCTTTAGAATGATTAAAAAAGACAAACATCTATTTCAAGATACGTAAATAGAAGAATAGGAAGTTGCAATTATGATAGAAAATGAAATGACACCTACTTCTAGCTTAGTAAAGAGGAGAAGAGGCAGTTACAGTTATAGAAAGTCTTTAAAAACAATACTATGGAAATGTATAAAAGCTTCCATTAAATGTTATGCAATGTACTTGAGTTTCAAAGTGGAGAATAAAGTCTTGTAACTATTGTGGACGTTAATTGATAAAACAAATATTTTTTATAATTTACGAGGTCATGTACTTGTTCAAATCTTATTTAATTATTCATTTGTATTAACTACTCCCTCTGTTTCACTTTATTTGTAGTTTTAGAGTTTTTTTTATTACAAAATAAGTGTTGTTCTCAGTTTTTTAGATATAAATTGTCATTACTTTACATTTTACACTTGTGTTATTAAAATCAATTTTGGTCAAAAAGCTCAAAACCCAAAATGATTAAATAAACATTATTTAATATTCTCTTGATTAAATTCATTGTATGAATATCCACAATCCATTATAAAACCAATCCAACGATTCATTCTATTTTTTTGTCACTCTCAAAAGATATTAATTTAAAATAGAAAAAAAGAAAGCAAGAATGTAATGATCAAGGAAGATAGCACGAATGTAGTGATGAAGCAAGAAGAAAGCAAAGATGTTCAACTTGTTCGGAAATACGTCTATGGTGAAATCGATCTGATTAAGCCTCATTACAATGGCGAAGACTTGATATGTTGAGAATTTATGTGCCAAGTTATTTCTAAATTCTGATTATGTTATGTTTTGATGGTAGTTCTTTTGAAGCTATTTTAATAATAAATATGTGAAAATAATTTCACATTTCATAAATTTTGTTTTTTCATTTTTTTGTACAAGTGATATAGTTTTAGACGTATTATGTGTAGTGGTTGTTCATAGAAATAGCTAAAATATAACAACGACATTGGTTAATAGATTAAAAAGAGAAATCAAATTTTATAAATATCAATAGTTTTTTTTTTCTTAAACAGAATAAAAACAGCAACTCACCACACACAAAAAAAAACCCAGAATAATTTCCAAATACTAATCTACCGACGCTAACATGTTCATCACGTTTTGTACTAGTGAAGGATCACAACTTTTTTGAAGAGGAAGACGACCCTCTCTTATGAGTGTAGCTTTCCCCATATGTGATATTTTGTAGTTGTTTGATCCTCTAACTTTCATGATTTCTTTCATGCATGTTTGAAGAGTCAAAAAAATACTTTTTACTTTTTTCTGGAGGGTATGCAACATATGACTCTTCCACCGCACAAACAACATCTTCTACATTTTTGGGAAATATCTTATGTTGTAAGGCTTGAATGGCACTACAGAATCCAAGATCCAAAATATTTAGATCCGGTGAATTTGGTGGTTGGCACATCAATCAGATATCAAAACCATTTTTTGAAGCAGCTTCTACAAACTCTTTATCACCACATTCAACATGTGTCCTTGCATTGTCTTGTTGAATAAATATAGTCTTTCCCCGGTCTTCTATTGTCCACCTTTCATGAATTACCGGAATGACTTTATTAATCAAGCAAGCTCTTATATCCTCTCTTTTAATGGAAGTTGACGCTTTCCATTCTAGAGTTCCAGCATCTCTATGTTTACTTCGTCTCTTAGCTGGTTCCAAAGAAACAAATGGAAATATTCCTATTTTCCAAGAAAATACCTCATTACCTTCTTCGTCATACCTTGGTCGAGCCATCGCAGCCAACAACATCACTTTTGCAATAAATTTTTTACTTTGACAAGTAAGATGTGGTTCTTCTTCGGCTAGAAGTAGATAATACTTCTCCGTTTTCTTCGTCACATAAAACTATTTTTCATCGATATGCACGATATTGTACATATCAATAAATTTTGGTTCATGAGACAAAGTATCTTTGTCCAACATGGAGAAACAAAGTTGTAGCCTTTTCTTTATATTTTCTTCCTTCAAACTTGGTTTAATGGCATTAGTATGATGTCGAATAACCCTTGCTTGACACATCATTGTAATGTTGTATGGCTTACACCCAAAGACGCTGAAAGAGTCCTTAGAGTCATTCTCTTGGGTAATGGAGTATCAAGAATTTTATTCAAATCAAGTGAGATTTTCTTCCGACCACAATGACCTTTTTTTATGGGAAACATTGACATCACCACTGTTAGAAGTTTCTTTTGCCTGATTCCAAAACCTTCGCACCGTATAGATAGATACCGATAAAAGATCAGAGACTTCCCGTGTAATATATTTTCTCTTTTCCCCATTATTAGTTCTCTCCATCAGAGCATTGTATACCGCCCATCTCTCTTTGTTTGAGAGATTTTTCTTGAGCTTACGTCCTTGATCGACATGAGCCACCTCTGAATTTTACATCAGAATAAAAACATATTAGCCAAATTGATCCACGACAAGCACATCAACATAATTTATTAAAATAATGTTGATGACAAACATAACAAAAAATTATATCAATTCCAAAGGTGATATCTACTAAAAACAAAAATAAAATAAACCTGGATCTGTATCAGTATTTGAATATGTTCGTCGTAATCGTACTCGTTTGGATCATCATATAGAAACTCAACATCCCCATCGTTAAAACCTTCTTCGTTGGTTGGACTTTTGTTTAAATCAAGTAGACCTTTCCTCTCATCTTCCAAATCAAAATTAAAATCTCTCTCATCGTTTAAAACTGGATGATTGAAATCAAAATTCAAATACATGAAGAAAATTTGATTTGTTTGTTAGTTTACCATCATTATATAAGCATGGAAAATTAGATCATTTTTTTCAGTTTGGCTCCAAAACAAAATTTGAAATTTCATTATGAAATTTTTGTTTTGTTAATTTGGCTCCATGTTTTGAAAATTTCTCTGCAAATGTTAATTGTTTTATTAAAATCTGAAAACGTGTATCTTGACTTGTTTGTGGGATTCGTGATGTCAGTTAATGATTAATTGATCATTCAACTTGGAATTGTTATTTTTGACTTCGTATACAATTCTAAAATAATTATTACCAGTAAAAGAATGAAATAAACAATGGAACATGAGGTTATAATAGGTATTTTGTTTGTTTTCTTAAATAGTGTGCAAAACCTTAAAATTACAAATAAAATGAAACAGAGAGAGTATTAAGTAATCAAAAGCAAGTTGGAGTCTGTTATAAATGTTGATATATATATACACTACTATATATTATAAATGCTGATATGTTTCTATTTTATTGATAAATTGTTGTATTTTTCTTCGTACTTATTAATAAACCAGTTAAAACAATATAGATTTATCAACTTTATCATATGACGTTGACAAAAAAAAAGAACTTTATCATATGCCATAAGAAACTAATCTTATCAGAAATTTTCCCCAAAGGATCTATTATAAATAAATTATTTTCTTAATAAACATGTATACATAATTCAACTTTATAATAAATGTATTTCAAAAGTAAATATAACTGGTTACAGCGAGGAGGAGATTTACGTACTTATAATTAAGAATTTGAATTGAAGTACATGATATTCCATTATAGTAATATCTGATCATGAATTTGCATTTATTGAATCGGGCCAATGAACTTGGTATTCGGATTGTATGACTTTTCAACATACAATAATTGACTGAATAATTTAAATAAATGACATGAGACCTTGTTTATAAAAATTATAAAAATTCGGATTGTAATTTTTTCTTTTCTTAAATGAGTTTAAAATTTAAACTAGCGGATAAGATTTTAGTTTAAAATTTCGGGTCCCGTGTATTTTCAAATTAACTTTCAGTCTCAACAAGCATCTCTAATCTGAATGATCTGTGGATTGAGTAACGTTTATTATAAAATTAATATTATATGTTATGTTTTCTTATCTGAAGAATATATGGGTTTCAACCCAAAACTTTCTAATATTAAAAAAAAAATGATCCGCAAATTATTATTATTGCCATCAAGATATAAATAGCAATTATGTTTTGTGCTTAAAACCTCTTGTTTTCATTGTTCCTAACACAATTTAATTTAATTTGATGTAAACAATATCATTAATTGGTCCCAAAAAAAATTGAGCGGTATACAAGGGTCCTAAATGGTAACTAAAAAAGAAATTCAACTAGATTCCGCCAGATTCAAAAATTCAACTGTTAATCAAATTTTTCCAAATTTAACAATTTAAAAAAAAATATGTATTAATTATTTCTTCCGTTATAATAAACAAACTAAAGATGATCTTTCGATTTGTTTAGATTTTTGAGTTTAGAGATCTAAGACACATTTCAAATATTTATAAATTTTGATTCATATTTGATTTGCTCGCATCCGAGTTTGGATCAAATTCAGATACCCAAAATATTGTAAAAATAAAAAAAAATTGATAAAATTTGAATAAAATTTGGTTAAAAATTCACAAATATAACTAAATAATTTCAGTTATTTTGATCTTAATATAATTGATATTTTTGGCTTTATAGTTGTGATTTTGGAATTCATTTATATAAAGTCTAAATAAACCTAATATTGTTAATTGTATTTTGGGTATCCATTCTGTTCTTTGTTTTGTTTGGGTTCAGTTTTGATTCTTCGGATATAAGAGTTTATAATCTTTTTGAGTATTTTTCCTAGGCCTTACAAAAACTTTTCATCAATATCTGTCAACTCGTGGATGTAAAATGAAAAAAATTTAAAATTTTGTGAATTATAACAGAAAATAAAATAATTCATATATTTTTGCGTATCCAAAAAGTTCATGCATTTTAATAAGATTATTAATATATCAAATTTAATTTTTAATATTTTACTATTTTATTTAATTAATATTGATGAAAATTAACATTTTAATTAATATTTCATACGTTTATTTAGTTAATTCTTTTAAAAACAGTTATGTTAGATTCTGCCATATTCAGTCGTTGACATTTGAATTATAACTTATTCCGTTAGATTCTGCCAAAAATCATCAAAAATTTAATTTTTTTTCTACAATTTCGCCAGATTCAACCGGGTTCTTCTGTTACAATTCAAACCCAAAATTAGACAAAGACAAAACTGAAGTCTGAAACAAAAAGGGAAAAAATCAGACTGATTTACAGTATACAAATGATATCCGACTTTGAAAATTTAGTGACTCAAATCACATACATAAAAAATTGTATGATAATTAGTATTAGTTTAATATAGTCAAAAATAAAATTTTATGTGATGTCTAAAACCTGACTTTCTTCTACATTTATTTGACTATTTACCTAAAAGTTTTACTCAGTTGAATCTAAAGCTATAAGTTTTTATATCGATTTTGGAAAGAAAAATAATATCTATACGCTGTCGATCTTGTTTCTCCATGTCATCTCCTTCCCCTCCTTCATAAAATAAATATCTTAAAAAAAAAAGTTTTAGTCAGTCTCATAAAAAATGTCGGCACATAAAAAAATTATTTAAATATAGAAACGTGCCTTTATTTAATACACTTCAAACTAAATGATAACCATTTGAATACACAAGATTTAAAATTTGAATGAGAGGTAATTTTGAAAAATTGTATTAAAAATGTAAAACAAAATTTGTTTAAAACAAAATTTTCATTTCAGAACAACATTCTTTAGTATGTGAATTTGTTTTTTTTTTCCAAATATGTATATTAAAAAAAATGTTAAAAGGTTTAATGTATATTAAAAATTAATGGCCACAAATAAGACTCCAACCCCATGCTTGCCTAACAACTTTAATACCAGTTTACACCTGAACCTAGTCACCTAGACACAATATAAATTGACACTTATTACATTCTAATATAAGAAGACAATTCTATTCAAGAGCCTACATGATTTAGACCACAAATACATACATTGCTATTTTTCAACTAGGCAGATTAGGACGTCTCTTAAATGAGTAAGACAATAAGAGTCGAAACTTTTTTTGCTTTTTTTGATCTACTAAAGTATAAATTCGACATAACTTCCCATATTTTCTAACCAGGAGGAAGATGAAGAGTAACGAAGCTCCATTACTGGTGAAGACCAAACAATCAGAAGAAAAAGGAGAAGACAGGGAGAAGATAAAATGGGAGAAGATGAAGAACGTTGCTTCAATGGCTGCTCCAATGATCGTTGTGAACTTGTCTCAGTTCCTTCTTCAAGCAACTTCCACTATGATCGTTGGTCACCGGAGTGAACTCTCCCTCGCTGGAATCGCCCTTGGCAGCTCCTTTGCTAACGTCACCGGCTTCAGTGTCCTCGTAAGCAAACTCGTGATAATTTTTTTATTTTAGATTTAACTTTTAGTTTTTGATTGGAAATAAAAAACTAAGCTGAGTTAGTTTTTGACCATTTTTTTTTATTCATTCATGAACTTTGGAAACAATAGTGTGGACTTTCAGGTGCATTGGAAACACTATGTGGCCAAGCTTATGGAGCAAAGCAATATCACAAGCTTGGATCTTACACTTTCACTTCCATGGTTTTTCTCTTTATTATCTCTTTTCCGATTTCGATTCTTTGGATGTTCATGAACCAGATCTTGATTCTGCTTCACCAAGACCCTCAAATAGCAGAGTTGGCTGGGGTGTTCTGTCTCTGGCTCATACCAGCTTTATTCGGTTACTCGATTCTTGAGTCGTTGGTTAGATACTTTCAGTCACAAAGCTTGATATTTCCAATGGTTTTGAGCTCTCTAGCCGCTCTTTCTCTCCATGTTCCTCTCTGTTGGCTAATGGTTCACAAATTTGAGTTTGGAGTCAAAGGAGCCGCTGTATCTATCGGTATCTCCCATTGGCTCAATGCTGTTTTCCTTTGGGTTTACATGAAACGCTCTCGTCGGTGCGTAGAAACTCGGATTTATATGTCCAAGGATGTGTTTCTTCACAAAAAAATCTTCTTTCAGTTCGCTGTTCCGTCTGCAATGATGTGTTGGTAAGTATGTAAAACTTTATAGAAATTCTCAATAGATTAACTGAAATTTGCCTAGAATAATACTATTTTGAAGTTAATGATTAAAATGATATCCTCAAAAAAAGTTTAGTAGTCTAATACTAATCTTTGGTTAAAAGACAAAAATGTCATTATGGTTTAATTTTGAAAATAGAATTAGTAAAATCAGAAATATTAAAATTTAATGATTAAAAAAATCACTTTAATGTGAAAAAGAAAAAAATAAAACATAAAGATAAAAAAAAGTCATTTTAATGTAAAAAAAATAAATCACTTATAATCGAGATTTAACCCGATTTTTAACCCCTTTCAACATTTTTTTTTTCTGAAGGAGATTATTTGGCAACATGTAACTCAACTCAACATTGCATACTCTCTTATCCAACTCAAAATCTTCATATACCATTTCAATGAATTCATCAAAAGTGATTTTTTATTACCTTGCAGTATTCAAGAACCACTCTTGTTATCAAAAATAAACAACTATCTATTATTTGTAAACATCTATTTTCCAGATACAAGCATGATATGCTTCATGATAAGCAAATAGAGAAAGAATAAGATTGAATATCATGAGAAGGAATAACTTGGAGGTGAGAGTTGAAAACTAAAATAATTTTTGGGGAAGACAACGATGGAGGCATCCCAAAACTCTAACTTATTCAGTTACGTTTTAAAAAAAAATATTTCTATTTTTCGTCATTAATGAAGAAAATTTTGACAAAATCTGCGGTAACACACATGGTAAAAACTCTGCGGTAACATAGCGTCAAAAAATATACGACTTAAGTCTACAACTACTAAATATACCATTATAGTAAATTTAATCTCTGCGGTAAAGGGAATTGCGCCAAATCTTTTACGTAAAAAAGATTTAAAACTCTGCGATAACTAAAATTAACATAAATAAAATCTGCAATAACCAAAATATTAATCTAATAATTAAACTTTGGCAAAAAATCTACGGCCACTTGAATGTGAAATCAAACTCTGCCATAACTAAATTTAAAAATCTATGGTACAAAAATAAGTTTACAAATAAATCTATGGTAGAATATTAAATCTACCATACAAATTCTTACAGTTTATGAAAGTGAGAAAATCTACTATCTCTATCCTAATAATCGTTAAAAAATCTACAGTTAAAAAAATTTTACGAGAATAATCTACAGCAAAATGAAAAATCTACCAAACCAAAAAATCTGCCATAACGTAGAACCGTATATTTATTTTGCAGATTTTTCCATCTGCAGTGGCAAAGTTGTAAATAATTTTTTTTCTTTTAAAAATCAGACAAATGCTGATGTGCCATTAATTAGTAATGGCATTTCTGTAATGATTTTTTTCCTTAACACATGGTCTTAAGGGTATGTTTGTGATCAAAATGAACTAATCTAATACTAATATTTTCTATGCTAGATTAGCCATTAAATCTAAATCTAGTATTGTTCTAGTAATTTTTCCATAGATTAATCAAGTGATAGTAGTCTAGTGGTCATTGAGAATAGGCCAAAGATCGATTTTTGGGTAGATGTGGGACGTTACATTATCCTCGTTTCCCTTTTTTTTTTTAAAGGTCTAATAGATTTTTTTTTCCTTTACTAACGTTTTAAACTTTTTGTTAATGTTCTTCGTTCAATAGCCTTGAGTGGTTAGCTTTCGAGGTGATTACTTTGCTCTCTGGTCTTCTACCCAACGCAAAGCTTGAAACTTCGGTTATTTCGATTTGGTAATGTATCAAACCATAAAAATACTCTTTATATATTTACCTTTCTTTCATTTTCTAAACCTTGATTTTTGGGATTTGAGCAGCCTCACGACTTCTTCATTGCACTACAATCTTGTAAGCGGAATTGGTGATGCAGCAAGGTTTGAATTTACTCTAATACTCTTAGATCATAATTTCATACATTTTCCTTTTCAAAGAGTTTATGTTTCAGTTTTTCCAATGTTGGTTAGTACCAATGTGGCAAATGAGCTAGGAGCAGGGAATCCACGAGGGGCTCGTTATTCTGCTTCAGCTGCGATTATAATTGCAGCTGTTGAGTCAGTTGTTGTGAGCTCTACTCTCTTCTTGTCTCGGAATGTGTGGCCTTATGCTTATAGCAATGTGGATGAAGTAATGCAATATGTGAATGATATCACTCCCATTCTTTGCATCTCAATCCTCATGGACAGCTTCCTTATCATCCTCTCCGGTTAGCCTTACTTAACGTCTTAACCATCCTCTTTGGTTTATGAACGGTTTTTTTCTTTTCATTTTCATGGTTAAGAACCGCATGCTTCGTTTTGTTTAGGGATTGTGAGAGGAACAGGGTGGCAGAAAATTGGAGCTTATGTGAACATTACTTCTTATTATCTTGTTGGTATTCCTATTGGACTTCTATTGTGTTTTCATCTTCACTTCAATGGAAAAGGACTATGGGTTGGCATAGTCTCAGGATCAACACTACAAACCTTAACCTTATGTCTTGTTATTGGATTCACCAATTGGAAAAAAGAGGTGATTACAACTGCGTAAATCACTTTGTATTTGTTTCTAATACTTGGTTCCATTTTTGAGAATCGTGTTAATATTTGTTTCTACTTATTTGGGAAATTTTTCAGGCACTCAAGGCTAGGGAGAGAATACTTGATTAGAAAATTTGGAGACATGAGTCATTGTTGATTAATTAAAGAAGAAGAAATACAAACTATGGGTGCTTTTGATTGTTTTGCCGAGTTTTGCTCAAGAAAATTCAGCGGTTTTAGATTTTAATTTTTATACTTCTTTTGCTAAGAATCCAAAGTTGAATGCATGGGACTTAAACAAAGTTTAAAATTTGTAATGAGTTATGCATTTTATTGTAATTTATTTTGGGAAACAATTATAGGTTTTGTGTGATATCAGAGTCTGGCTAAGTTTGTTTTTTTTTGTTTCCCGTAAATATTCTCATTAATAAAAGTCTTAAAAAGAAAAGAGTACATATGTTTGAAACAAGCTAACCAGTAGACGATACCACTAAGTATAAGAAGAAGAAGGATCAAAAACATATAGAACTCGAAAAGAAAAAATTAATCTCGTCTACATATGGGAAAACCACCAGATTATGAAGTAGACATAGGGTATTATGTTATATCCACGTTTGACTCAAAATATATATGAAATTTCATCTATAACAAATAGACAAAGGAGAGTTTAAATACACTTTACAGTCACCTACTCATTTTAATTCGTTATTTTGATTATAATCTCTGGAGTTTTACTAAACTCAAAGCTAGAGACATCTGCGATTTCAATGTGGTAAAAATAATGCTCTAGGTTTTACTTTTTGTTGCGTATGAGTCACTCTACCTATTCATTTTAATTAACAGCTTTACAACCTCTCGTTACATTATAATCTGGTAGCTTTGATCGGTGCTGCAACAAGGCCAGTACAGTACGTGAGAACATTTTCATGATCTTATAACGTTATTTGTTGCGTTTTTTTTAACAGCTTCAAATTTTCATTGATCATAAACGTGACATACAAAATCTTTGTGTAGTACATTGGTCAATTGAGAAGGGCCAAATAAATAATATTGAAACGTAGTATCCTCTGTGAACACCATCTTTGCCATAATATTTGCTGCTTCATTTTGTTCTCTATGAATCCAAATATATTTGATTTCAGCAAATCATTTCTCCCACTCTTTGATCTCACTAATTCAATTATGCACACTGAAATTTCTCTATTGTCCATTGATCAGATTCATTAAACTTTTGCTATCCCCTTCAAACTCTATGTGTTGAAAACCTTTCGTCCACGACGTCTAGGAATGCTGCATTCCATTAATAGTGCATGACACTCTGCTTCAAGTGGTGAAGAAACTCGTCCTCCTATGCTATGATCAGCTCCAAGAAATATTCCATCATCATCTCGGAAAATCCAGCCCGGCTTAGCAGCATTTGTAGTACTAGTAAAACTCCCATCGAAGTTACAATTGATCCAACTAATTTGAGGGCGTTTCCATCTTTTATTCTTTTTTCCTGGACTGATGTTAAGAGATTCTTTTCTTTTCTTTTCTTGTACTTCTTGTGCTTGTAACCAATCTTCCGAGTCTTTCTTTGCCAAATCCACATCAATTTCCCATCTAGTATTTTTCTTTGCGTTTTATGTTTATGTTTTACATTTTATAAATAGAAAATCTTCATTTTCTCATAAAATATAATAAACCAGGGCCTGGTCAATGTAAAAGTAGGTCATGTGTTGAAATAGATAATAGCCCTTTTGTTGGAAATAATGGACCAATATATATATATATATATATATATATATATATATTGGACCTCTTTTGATCATCAATTGGCCAAAAAACTTTTTTAAGTCAAGTGGCAGTTTCTGAAACCTAATCATCAATAATTTTATAAGTCATGTGGCAGTTTATAAAACCTAATCATAAAAAAAAAATTCAAGTCATGTGGCAGTATAAAAAAGAAATCTTTTGATCATCAGAAAAATCTTTACAAAAAAACCTCAAAATAGCATAGAATGTTTTAAAGAAAAGTTGGGCCATGTGCATTTGCCAGGAAAAGTGGGTAAAAAATCTCTGACCTTTTTCAAAAACATGAAAAAAACACTCATCTTTTTTTTGTGGGTTTTTAAACCCTCATCTTTTAATAAATAATGAAATAAATCCTATGCATTATTAAAAAACTAAGTACATCATTATATTAAAATAAAAATAAACTTGTTTTATGATTTTTTTTTCTAAATTTGAGTTTGTGAAATTTCCCAAAATTGAGTTTTTTAATTAAAATATTATTATAGATTAGCACATTCCATGTTTTGATTCGAATTTTTTCGAACTTTTCCGTTTAAATAACTATCTAAAAGTAATTAATATTAATTAGTTTTTAAAATATTTTAAAGTTATATTTTTAATTTTTATATAATATTTTTATTTATTTTCATGTTAATAAGTTTATGTGACCAAACCAAATAAACATTTATTAACATAAAATTCATACTTGATAATACTATAATCGATAATCGAATATGATTTTATGTTAATTATCTTTTTATTTGGTTGGTCACACAAACTTATTAACATGAAAACAAACAAAAAAATTATATTCTTACGAAAGTACATAAATTCCCATACCAAAATATTTTTAATTTAAATACATAAAATTTAAATATATTTAAAGTATAACTTTAAAATATCTCAAAAATCAACTAATATTAATTGCTTTTATCTAGTTATTCAAAAGGAAGTTCGAATAAATTCGAATCAAAACAGAAAATGTGCTACTCTATAATAATATTTTAGTTAAACATTTTCAATTTTGGAAAAATTTTACAAACTCAAATTTAGAAAATAAATCATAAACCAAATTTTGTTTATTTATTTTTATTTTAATATAATGATATACTTAGTTTTTTTTATATACCTAGAGTTTATTTCACCATTTATTAAAAGGTGAGGGTTTAAGAACCCACAAAAAAGATGTGAGTTTTTTTTCATGTTTTCTAAAAAGGTTAGGGTTTTTTTTACCCATTTTTCCCATTTGCCCCGGCTGCACAGCCTCAGAACCTTCATAAAACCAAATAGAACCGATTTGTTTTCTTCAAATTTTAGGTTCAGTTCAGTTTTGGATATAATAAATTCACAATTATTTTAAAAGATTTTTTTCATTAATATAATATTTAGTCGATTGAAATGTATTAATGAATTTTGGTTAATTTGCAAAATATCTGGATGCGATTTGGATAATTTGTTATAGTAATTATTATACTGTTGGGAATATAATAAAGTTTGGTTCGAGTTCAAATTAATAAATTTTGGTTCTGTTGGATTTTTTCGTCCAGTTTTGTGTTTTCAAAAAACATTTGTAAAGTGTGAAGTTTTTTTTGCTTTTGGCGTTTTCTTTTAAAATCAACAATGATATGTTGCCATTTTAGCTTGATTTAGAGTTTAATTCTCACCAGTTTCATGAGTGTTTCATTGCATATTTAGATGTTAGGAGCATTTTTTGCATATTTCCTTGCCTTGTAGGTCTTGGAGTGAAGCTTAAAGCAAGATGGATCAATTGGAGTTAAAAATATAAAAAGAAGAACATATTGGTGAGGATCGGAATGCATGGCAGTTATGTGCAGCGGTCTTGTTACCACCGGTGGGTGACATCGGCATCGTGCAAGGGTTTTGAGGCAACCACTATGACTTGTCCAGACTTGTCGGAAGATTAAGCGAGGAGACATAGCGGCTTCATGTCACTCGGGACCTCCAGCGGCTTCTCGTAGTGGGATGTGGCCATCGATGGAGCTTCACGGGATGGCTCAGCGGGAAGGCAACCACCAATGGACTCCAGCGACTTCTTGCACCGTTTGGAGACGATCAGATGGACCATTTCTCATCTTATTAATGTCATTAAACCGAGTTTGACCAAAGGAAGGAAGAGTTGACCAATTCTTTTTGTCTTTTACTATAAATACTCAAAACCTAGAGACCTTTTATGCTTTGTTTTATGAGATTTTAACTTAGCCTCTCTTGAGTTTTTAAGAACCTTTGTATGAATCTCTTTAATTCAAAGCATCAAATCTCTTTCTATCTTTAAATGTTTCATTTATTCATTCTAATATTCATGAATATGCATCAATCAAACCAATTGATTTGTGTTTTCATGGATATTGGTGAGTAGTCTTTTAGATGAGTTTAGAGTTTGGTAATTGAGATTTATTAGGTGGATTGATGGTAATGTTTAGAACTAGACTATTGTTAGATCTTTTATTTAGGTTGCTTGTATTGCTAGATTAAGTAAGAGATTGTTAATTTAGAAAATTTGCAATTTTCATGCCCACAAGGTGTTTGTTAAAATGTTTGAATGAAACCTAAATGCGCATTTCATACCTTGCCTATGAGAGAAGTTGACTAGGTTGATTTGTGGCTAGATTAGACTTGATTATTAATGCTTAATGATCATTCTAATTGCTAATGAGAGTTATTGTTGATTGAATGATGTTGAAGAGATATTTGTCATGATAGTGAATTAGTCTTATTTGTTGATCATTTAGCCTTATCTTGTTCATCATATGTTTTTGCATCATCAAACATTCATCATCTCATCGAATGCAAAACCATTTTCGAGACTCATTGCTTTTCTTTTCTTGAATTGAAAACTGCTTTTACCGCTTTCTATTAGTTTGAATTTGGTTACTTGAAACATACACTCTTTATTAGGTTAGCTTGAATTGATGTGTGCATTCTTGGTGTGTTGATTATTGTTTTCTTGTGGATTTTGATACCTTTTGTACTTAGCGTATAAAGGTTATTTGATGAAACTCTATTAGGATTTTACATAAAATCCTAGCTATGAAATTGGCGCCGTTGCTGAAGATTTAAGCAATTAGCCATTAGGATTTGATTTCAATTTGAGACTAATCATTTATTTTCTTTTATTTCGTTTTCCACTAACCTCTAATCCATTTGGTTTGCTTGTGTTCTCTTTGTCCAAAGGTATATGAACTTGCGGAGTCACAAGACAACAAACCGTATTAAGCGAGTTGAAGACATTTGTCAGTTAGAAAAAGAGCTTGCTAGAGCAAAGATATATCAAGAGAGGTTAGCTAACTTAGATATATTTGGTTTGAACATGGATTATCAACCTTCGGTTAATGTTGGCCAAGACAATATTGGGAATGAGAACCAATCAAATGTTGCTAGAGTGATTGGAGCTTTTGATGAACCAACCATCTATGGGCAAAAGACTGGTATTAGGCCCCCTCCGGTTGGAAACAACAACTTTGAGATCAAGGCTAGCTTAATCAACATGGTCCAAGACTCCAAGTTTCATGATTATCAATGGAGGATCCATTAGATCATTTAGATCAATTTGATATGTTGTATGGGAAGGTAAAGATCAATGGAATATCTGAAGATGCTTTCAAGCTTAGGATTTTCCCATTCTCACTTGGAGACAAGGCACATCAATGGAAAAATAATCTACCTCAAGGTTCTATCAACTTTTGGGATCAATGCAAAAGAGTGTTTCTTGCCAAATTCTTCTCTACATCAAGGACGACAAAGCTAAGGAATGCGTTCTAAAGTGTTTCTCAAAAGGGGAATGAGAGACTTTGTGAAGTTTGGGAGAGATTTAAAGGGTATGCATCTAAATGTCTATTCTATGGTTTCTCCAAGGAATCTCTATTGAGTACACTTTACTTCGGATTCTTATCAATGTACTGGATGATATTGGATATCAGTAGCAATGGAAACTTTTTGGGACAAGACGCAGATGATGAAATGGTGTTAGTGGAGAATTTAGCTCAGAGCGATAGTAACTATGGCAAAGATTACGATAACACATGATGAGATAGTGGTGAAATGCATGATCAAAACCATAAGGATCTTAAAACAATGAATGTGAAGATATATATGATGAAAAAAGCTTTTCTCGTCAATCAAAAACCGGTTAACTACGTTGGAGACTTTGATGGGTATCAACCAAGGAACCAAGATATGGGCGTTAGTGTTGGAGCTAATGAAATGGTCCAAGAATAAGTTCACTATTTGGGTAACCAATGAGGCTATCAAAAAAATGCTCCTAACCAAAAATTCCAACCAAGGCCCTTTGTCAACTTCCAACCTAGAAACCAATATCAACCCAACTTGTCTATCCAACCCCGTCCTCAAGAAAATGAGATGAATGCAACGTTGAAGAGAATCCTAGAAAGTAAAACTAAGGGTTATGAATATTTAGGCAAAAGGTTTGTTGATATGCACAACAAGATTGATGGAATATATATACTGAGCTTGATGGGAAGATCAATAGTTTGGTTTCTCATATGAAGACCATTGATCTTAAAGTTTCTAAAGCTTCTTCAAGTTCAAAGAACCAAAGTGGAGCACTACTGGGTAAATCTGAAACAAACAAGTAATGAAAGTAACTATGAAAGAGATGTAAAAAAGCCCTCTAGAATGGTGTTAATGGTGTAGATTTGGTTAGTCAAAGTGAAGCTAAGGTACAAGTGAGCACTAAATAAAAATACAAGGTTCCTATGGTTGAAAAGAAAGAAGCAACAAAGGTTGAGATGTCTCCTTATTACCCTCAACTCCCATTTCCCGAAAGATTCTACACTACAGCACAAAACAAGTTACTCTCAAGCTTCAAGGAAGCATGAATGAGATTGGAGTTCCATTGCCCTATGGATAACTTTTACCAAGTGCATACCCACAAGAATTTCATTCAATATATTCTTGATAACCGAGAAAAGGTAGAGGAAGTAATGACGTTATATGAACCACCAAGTGAATTGCTTGCACCTAAGATTTTTCCAAAGCTCAAGGATCTCAGTAAATTCATCATATCTTGATCTCTTGGTGAATTGAAAGTTGATAATGCCTTCCGTGATTCTGGTGCTAGTGTGAACATCATGTCTCTTGAAAAAATGAAGAATCTTGGTTGTAAAGGGATGAAGAAAAACTCATCCTCAATCATGTATGGAGACGCTTCCTCAAAATATCTACTTGGTATGCTTGAAGAATATCCGCTAGAGATTGGATATTGCATAGTTCCAGCAGATTTTATGATTGTGGACCGAGAGAAAAAAAGACAAACTTCCTCTCATTCTCGGGACTCTATTTTTCAACGCTGCGAGAGCAAGCATCGACTTCCCAACCAAAAGAGTAACTCTTGTCCATGTCAACCTAAGGTTTCTTATCCAATTAGGTCTTCCTCTACCATTTTTTGTTAAACAATCACTAAGGAAGAGCCAAGAACTTTGAATGAGGAGACAAATCTTAAGGAGGAAGTATTGGATGCTGAATGTCTACATTCCCTATTTGATGAGTATGAATAAAGTGGTCACACTAAGAAGATGGGTAAAGCTAAGAAAGTTCTTGAAAAGAACAAGAGGAAGATGAAAGAAGCCACCCTCCCACCCTTGCCCATTCACCATTGGTAACCGCTTCTATAACCTTACACCCTTAGAGATGTGTTCATGGAAGGCTCGAGTATAAAGTGAAATGCAAAAGGTGATCCAATCCCTTTGCATCGGTTAAATTTATCCTCCCTCTGGAACTCAAAGACAAAGGACAACAAGGAGTTGAAGTATTGATGAAGACGGTCCTCATACTCACATTCAAAGACCATTGAAGAAGTTCCTCAACTCCACCACTTGCTCCATTCCCGATTAGGGCCAAGGTATGATTCTATTTATCACCCATGTATATACCATTTCTTTTTCTTCTTTATGAATTTTCGTTTTTGCTTTGTATGTTTTTTTTAATCTATTTCTTGAATTTTATTTTCCATCGGGATGGTGTGAACTAATTTTGGGGGAGAGATCCGTCTTCTAGTGATGTGTTTTGTGTTCTTATTTTCTTTTTGCATATTTGAGTCTCATGCATACATTTATGTGCATTGAAAAATCCAAAACAAAATGAAAATTTTAAACATACAAAAGGAAAGATGTAGTCTCATTTGTATATTTTGAGTCTAGAAGCATTTAGATTTGCATTTCCACATGAGATTCATGCCGTGTAGCAGTTCATGCTTAGGATTAAGATCATTGCCCTTAATCATGGTTATTTGTTGCTTGAACATCTTTGAAAGTTCGAAAAATCTATGTTCTGATCCTTGCATTTTTCAAAGTTCAACATCTACTTTCGCGAAGCTTGCATGATCTTTGAAGCATATCTATATTATTTGAACTTAATTGAACATATAATTATCTCGCTTAGGGATTTTAAATTCATTCTCATGGTCTTAGTAAAATATTTGAGTTATCTTATCCACTTTGCCACTCTTTGTTAACTCAAGTAGCTATCCTCATCATTAGGATAGTTTCACACCTATAACCCAAGCTTTTGTTTGAACCAATGTTAAATCTTTGAGTGAGGCCTTTTCTATGTGATTTACTTGCAATACTCTTTAGAGAAGTTGAACGACAAAAGTATTATTCCACTAAAGTTAATGTTTGTAACAAATATTTTAGGGTTTTGTAGTGAATAAGAGAAAGGATGTTTAGAATCAAGAAAAAATAAGATAATGACCAAAAGAGTTTACTAAGAAGTAAAAGATACTAGAGAGTGCTTATAGTATAAATAGATTACTCAAGTGAAAATTAGAAAAAGAAAAGATAGTGCTTATACTCTAAGAAGCAAAGAAAATGAAAGATCAAAAGGAAGATAGTGTAGGCAACAAAAAAAATGAGAAAAAAAAAGTGTAAAGATAAGAAGTTGAGCTTGTGATTGTGTATAAGAGCATCTCTCTAGTTAGCAAAAGAGAAAAAGAAAAGAAGAAGACTCAGTCAAAAATGATCACCAAGGGTTGAGATTTTGTGTTTGAGTGGTTTGAATTCTTAAAAAAGGGTTGAGAAGTGATTGTTAAAGTCATATGTCTTCATTTGAATCATTAGAGTTAAGCATAAGAATGGGTAGAGAAGTGGAAGAATCTCTTGTACCAACATTTTTTTGCGTACTCTCTATTTCTTATGTTATGTGACTTGCACTTTTTTTAGAGCAACCACCCAAAGTAAAAACTCTTATGAAACCACCACAAAAAGGTTTAACCATAAACCGATTGAGAGTCATAAGTGAGACCGCACTTTGAACACCTTAATGAATGTTAAAGAAATATCTTTAGTTTGATTGTTAGTACTTGCTTAAGTTTAGGGGTTGCATTAGAATTTTCCATTGAGATGAACATGGAGAAGTACTAAAGAGTAAGATGATGGTTCGTGCACCGTCTAACCATCTATGAGGATATTGCGTTTCATCCTTCATTTGACATTTTGGTTTTGAATCCTCGTTTTCTCGGCTTATCTTTTATTGTTTGCTTGCGGACAAGCAAGAGATAAGTTTGGAAGAATTGATATATTGCCATTTTAGCTTGATTTAGAGTTTAATTCTCACAATTTTCATGAGTGTTTCATTAAATAATTAGATGTTTAGAGCATGTTTTGCATATTTTCTTGTTTTGTAGGTCTTGGAGTGAAGCTTAAAGCAAGATGGATCAATTGGAGTTATAAATATCAAAAGAGGAACATATTGGTGAGGATCGAAATGCATGGTGGTTATGTGCAGCGGTCTTGTGACCATTGGTGGGTGACATCGGCATCGTGCAAGGATTTTGAGGCAACCGCTATGACTTATCCAGACTTGTCGGAAGATTAAGCGAGGAGATGTAGTGGCTTCATGTCACTCGGGACCTCCAGCGGCTTCTCATAGCATGATGGGGACATCGATGGAGCTTCACGGGATGGCTCAGTGGGAAGAAAACCACCGATACAAGACTTGGTGAGTTTATCTACAGATTAAGCGAGATGGAGCAGCGGCTTCAAGCTGACCGATGGAAGCTAGCGGGAAAAAACCACCAATGGATCCAACGACTTCTTGCACCGGTATGGAGACGATCGTATGGACCACTTCTCATCTTATTAATGTCATTAAACCGAGTTTGACCGAAGGAAGGAAGAGTTGACCAGTTCTTTTTGTCTTTTACTATAAATACTCAAAACCTAGAGACCTTTTATGCTTTGTTTTATGAGATTTTAAATTAGCTTCTCTTGAGTTTTTAAGAACCTTTGTATGAATCTCTTTAATTCAATGTATCAAATCTCTTTCTATCTTTAAATGTTTCATTTATTTATCTTATATTTATGAATATGCATCAATCAAACTAATTGATTTGTGTTTTCATCGATATTTGTGAGTAGTCTTTTAGATGAGTTTAGAGTTTGGTAATTGAGATGATTTGGTAGATTGATGGTGATGTTTAGGACTAAACTATTGTTAGATCCTTCATTTAGGTTGTTTGTATTGCTAGATTAAACAAGAGATTGTTAATTTAGAAAATTTGCATTTTCATGTCTACAAGGTGTTTGTTAAAACGCTTGAATGAAACTTAAATGTGCATTTTATACCTTGCCTATGAGAGTAGTTGACTAGGTTGATTTGTGGCAAGATTAGACTTGATTCTTAATGCTCAATGATCATTTATTGCTTATGAGAATTATTGTTGATTGAATGATGTTGAAGAGATTATTGTCATGATAGTGAATTAGTCTTATCTGTTGATTATTTAGCTTTATCTTGTTCATCATATGTTCTTGCATCATCAAACATTCATCATCTCATCAAATGCAAAACCATTTTCGAGACTCATCGTTTTTCTTTGTTTGAATTTAAAACTGCTTTTACCGCTTTCTATTAGTTTGAATTTGGTTACTTGAAATATACACTCTTTATTAGGTTAGTTTGAATTGATGTTTGCATTCTTGGTGTGTTGATTATTGTTTTCTTGTGAATTTTGATACCTTTTGTACTTAGCGTATAAAAGTTATTTGATAAACATCTATTAGGATTTACATAAAATTCTAGTTATCAAACTGTTTTGTTTTTCTTTAAAACATTTTAGCATCTAATCGCAAAAGCGACTGCAAGCGTAAATGCTGTGTTTCTGACTATTAGCTGCTGTTGTTGGGCCACTGACATGTTCTCTTCCTGTAAGCCCAATTTTTTTCTCTTCTTCTCTAGTTCTCTAATATTGAAATGTCCTTTACACCAATGATCCTTGTTTCTAACTATTGGGGTTTGCAGGTAGTTAAGGCCTCCAATAAGACATTGACCCATAAGCCATAAGCCATATGTTAATTGGTTACATACATTTCCTTACGTCTTTACCTGAATTGACTAAATTGGCTGAAAATTTAAATTATACACCAGTTGAGCTGAATTGACTAATTTAGTCGAGAAACATGGCGTTTGCAGAAAAAGAGTTTACAACTTAAATATTCTGTTAATATTTTAAGAGAAATTAGGTGGTCCACATGATCATACGTGGGAAGTTTTTTATTTGTTTTAATATATGGCTCTTGTTCAGATATTTCAAAAGTGCATAAACATTATGTATTATTTTAAAGCTAGGAAATTTGAGATTATGTGTAAATTCAAGTATAATTTCAATTTTTTAAAATAAATAAAACTCAATATACGCTTTAACTAGTGAATTTTATTTTCCTCAACCACACTACTAAAATTAAATAAGTGAATTAGGAAAATCCAAGCTTAAAAATTAGAGCCTTAAATGATTTAAACCGATAACAATTACATATAAATTTTTTTTTTGTAAATTATACAGTGAAACCTATATAAATTTCTAATAAATAAAAAATCATTTTAAATTGATATTTTAATTCAAACCTCTATAAATTAATATCTCTGTAAATTAGTTCCATTCATTAAATTATAAAGGTTGTATTCTAGCCGTCCATGAAAACCCAAACCTGGACCGAAATGAACTTTCGTGAATATTAGAATAAAACCAGAGTCATTGTTTTTCCTTTTCTTTTTTTTAATCTATTTAACAACTAGTCAACGCTTTTTTTTATCTATTTAATTTATTATTTTATGGAAACCATGTCTCGCGTGTTTTTGTTTAAGTGGTTTCGTATGCCACTTGGCCAAAACTATTTATCTTCTCCCCAAATTTTTCATTTAGATCCAACCATTTTCATTGATTGTAACGATGGAAAAGGGTTTCTCATTGGTGCTGGAAGAAGAGAAAAAAGAAGGAGAAGATCAGATGAGGAGTTATTATTTTTCAGCAGAGATGATGAAGAAGGTGAGCTTCATGGCTGCTCCAATGGTGGCTGTAGCAATTTCTCAGTACCTTCTTCAAGTTATCTCCATGATTATGGCTGGTCACTTGGACGAGCTCTCTCTCTCCGCCGTCGCCATCGCCATGTCTCTTACCAATGTCACTGGCTTCAGCCTCCTCGTAAACCCTCTCTCTCTTTGTCTTTGTCTTTGAAATTATACTTCAATTTGAACTATGGATGATGACATGTAAAAGTGTGGTCCGTGCGAACAATACAGTCCGGTTCAAGCGGTGTTGTTCAATTTCTTTTGTTACGTCATGTTTTTTTAACCTTACACCAACCCCCAAAAATAGGGTGGTTCAAGTTCGGTGCACATTTGATTTTTTTTTGGTTGAAACTTTATCATAAGTTTTATAAATGATCTGGACCATTTGGAGAGTTAGAAAAAAGATTTAGTCAAAGTTTACATGCACAACATTTTTTTAATTTTGTCAACAATTAATTTTTATTCAACCTGGTTCCATTTTTTATGCACCAACTTGTTGTTGTGCTTAGGCTGTTCGATCCGCTTGAGCCGCACTGTACTGTCTTATCTGTTGTTACCACTTAAAACCCTGACTTTGATTGTTAGGTTGGATTGGCAGGTGCATTAGAGACACTATGTGGTCAAGCTTTTGGAGCAGAGCAATTTAGAAAAATCAGTACATATACTTATGGCTCAATGCTATTTCTTCTCTTGCTTTGTTTCCCAATCTCATTATTATGGGTCTTCATGGACAAACTCTTGGAGCTTTTCCATCAAGATCCGCTCATCTCTCAGTTAGCTTGTAGATACTCGATCTGGCTCATACCGGCTTTATTCGGATGTGCTGTTCTACAATCTATGACTCGCTATTTCCAGTCACAAGGATTGGTTCTTCCTCTCTTCTTGAGCTCTCTTGGAGCTCTCTGTTTTCACATTCCCTTTTGTTGGCTTCTTGTCTATAAATTGAGATTCGGTATCGCTGGCGCCGCTTTGTCCATTGGGGTTTCGTATTGGTTCAATGTAGGTTTGCTTTGGCTTTTTATGAGATACACTTCTCTGTATCGTGAAACCAAGAATTTTCAGGTGAAAGAAATCTTCTTGAGCATGAAGCAGTTTATCGCCCTTGCGATTCCCTCTGCAATGATGACTTGGTAAGAAAATTACTATCTGAAACTTGAAAACTTGTTGCTTTTGATCTTCTATGGATCCTTTTAACTCTAGAGCTTCTTGATAACTGATCTTGAATGAATACATGTAAAGCTTTGAATGGTGGTCGTTTGAGATTGTTATACTATTGTCTGGACTCTTACCGAACTCAACGCTTGAAACATCGGTGATATCAATTTGGTACGTGCCTATATCAATCTCTACAAATTCTAATATAAAACCCTTTTTTTTTTCGCCAAGCAAGCTTTTGACCTTTCAGTCTTTATTCTTTGAGCAGCCTAACAATGTCGGCTATGCATTTCGTTCTGGTGAATGCAATAGGAGCATCTGCAAGGTTTTAAAGATTTTTCCAATGGTTGATAATTAAGAATCCTTTTTTGTTTCTTCAAAATTCCTCTTAATTAACCTTTGGTTTTTCTTGTAATAGCACATATGTTTCAAACGAGCTAGGAGCTGGAAATCCAAAGGCAGCTCGAGCTGCGGCTAATTCTGCGATTTTCTTTAGCGTGATCGATGCAATCATTGTAAGCATCACTCTTTACTGCTACCGAGGAAAGTGGGGTTACATATTCAGCAACGTGAGTGAAGTGGCTCACTATGCAACTCAAATCACACCTTTTCTCTGCCTATCTATTGCTGTTGACAGCTTCCTTGCCGTACTCTCGGGTAAAGAACTCACATCAATTAAAAAAAAAAAACTATATACATTAAAACGTATGGACTGAGAAGAAACAATTAGAGAGATGACTGCAGTTTTACTTGACGCCCAAGAAAGCTATATATATTTATCTGTTCTAAGAAACTCGATAATTTCTTGCATCTTCAGGGATCGTTAGAGGAGCAGGGTGGCAACATATAGGAGCTTATTCAAATTTAGGATCTTATTATTTGGTCGGGATTCCGGTAGGTGCGATCTTGTGTTTCCTTGTGAAACTTAGAGCGAAAGGACTTTGGATCGGTATATTGATAGGCTCTACTCTACAATCGATTGTTATTGGTCTTGTCACATTCTTCACTAACTGGGAAAAAGAGGTATTCATTTTATTTTCTTATTAGTCATCTTGTTTCTCTTTTTGTTATTTGCTAGAATTTTGAATCTTGTTTTGATTTGGGTTTTTAGGCAGCGAAAGCTAGGGACAGAGTAATCGAGATGAATCCACAAGGCAACCAAGTAACAGAAAGCACATTAAAAGAAGATGGACAAGTTTTATTAAATGACATTTCAGAAAATGTGTAAAATCATTTCAACTTGTCATGGTCCGCTTAGTTTTTCAGGATGTTGTTCCTTTTGTTAGGACACTAAAACTTTATTGTAGTTGACAATTTGACAAATTTAAGCATATATGTGTCGGCGGTTGTTATCATGTACGCTCATATTTTCATTTTGATATCCATCAATTATTATAGAAACATAGAACTGCTTAGAATTGAAAACAAAATGATGAACGTTTTTGATTAGTCTGGCAAAATATACATTTATACGTCCATTGAACCACTGATATATGTACATATTCTTACGTGCATAATTAGCGAGATGTCAAAGTTTAAGACGGCTACAAAATCTTTAGCGGATATGACCATGTTGTGGTGGCAAAAGCCACATGTAGACATTGAGCAAAGAAAGTGCTAGGTGGACACTTGAAACAAGTTTAAGAGAGACCTAAAGCAACAATTCTATACTGAGAAATGGTTTTTATGGGATGCGGTGGAAGTTAAGGGAGTTCAGACAAAAAGGACTATGTTAAGAATTTTACTATCCTTATATTAGATTATGGGCTTACAACTCAAAACTAATTGGCAATGAGTGGAGAGGCCTATATCCTTTATATACCATTTAATATCCCAACCCACATCCAATGTGGGACATTTATCCCTAATACACCCCTTGAGATGATGACACTTCTAGCCATTAATCTCGGTATATTCGGGCATGAATCGGCGGGCTAAACTTTTTGGATCGGGCCGATTATGGATCAGATTGGATATAGTGTGATCGAGCTCTGATACCATATTAAACTATAGGCTTCCAACTTAAAACCAATTAGCAATGAGTGGAGAGGCCAATATCCTTTATATACCACTTAATATCTCAACCCACATCCAATGTGGGACATTTATCCCTAATACCTTACACATCAAATTCCCAATCAATTTTCTAGTGTTGATGGTATTCACAATTGTACCTGAACAATACCATAATGTTTCAGATCCCATAATATTCATTGTTGAGGCAGTCTCATATTCCTTAGAGCAAGATCACTTCATATTTTTCATCAGCAAAAACTTGGACATCGTTACATCCGTCTCCCAGAAATCATATTGGTTTTAGTTCTTATGTCATGGCCTCATGAGTGATAGCTAGGAAATGATTGCATATAGAGAGGATGGTGTTTTTAGTTGCATATTTGGGGTCTTGATCTCCATGCCACTTGCCTATTCTGCAAACATTGAGGACAAATCACATGAGTAATCTTATTTTCTTCCAAAATCAGACTCTGAAATTTAGGACTTCTTCAGGACCAAAACAAATCCCATAACCTCCTCCACGCTTAATGACCTCTACTTTTGGATCTAGAACTCGTCATGAAGATTACTCTCCAAGCCTGCTTTTATTCGGTTTGGAAGAGAAAAACTTGAGGCTATATATATAGTCTTCTTCTTGATCTATCACCATTTATTCTCGTGGAGATGTTTTAAGATTAACCAAGCTCGACTTGATTTCTTAACCTCTTGAACGCTTCTATCTTTTTTTTTTTTTTTTGATGTTTTCAACTTTTAAACCTATGTTTTTCCTTTTGATCTTAATCTACATTTTTCAACTGAGAATCTAAGTTCATTTATGAAAAAAAAGAAGCAACAATGAACATTATCCTATAACCAATAATCCAATAGCTCATGACAACAGCATGCTTTGGACTTAATCTACAATGCAGAACTGTCTGTTGGTTTTACTGATTGAATAGCTCTATCTAAACTATTTGTAAGTTGGAAGATTAAAATCATAGATCCTAAGTTCAAGAGAAGATATTGTATTATGAAATTTAATAACATAATAATTGATGGATGGAAATATGGATTTTCGGAGAATATAACCATTATATATTATATAAACATAAGAAAGAAGAACGATTAAGCAAATAAAAAGTGATGACAAAAGGCTAGAGAGCACAAAAGAGTAAGATGCAAAAGAACTGCTCCAAATTGTATCTCATCATCTGTGCTCTCTATCTTCTGTCAACACTATCAATGCCTCTTAGACCATTAAAAAGCGATTTTCGATTTAGGATCGAAGAAGAAATGTGATATTAAAAGAACCTGATACTCTTATGGATATCAAAAACTTGATTAAAGCAGAACAAACAAGCAAACAAAAGTTGATGGCTCCTGTAGTCATTGAACTATATGATATATATAGATATATGTATGAGTATTTATATACCAGTACCAAAAGGGTTGTGATGAGATGATGATGATGAGATTTCTTGAAGCCACTATTTATAGACGCACAGAGAGAAGCGAGATGATTTATTTGCTCCAATTGCAATGACATTTTTGTTTCAACAAGTTTAGAATAAAGCTGAAATTGCTTGGTTACTTTGGTATATACGGCTTTAAAATTCTATCCTTGAGTGCAAAATATATATATTCGTGTTGAAAAGGTTATTATTCACGGTCAGTGTTCATGCTCAAATCTATTCTGGAGCCATCTATCTATATCGAACGATATATTTTTTTGTTTTGTGTGTGCTAAAAGTATTTACTTCTTTGAATAGATACCCAAAAATATTCATTAAGTCGAAATCATACATAAACTATAGTAATGTGAGATTTTTTACCTAAAGATAACGAATTAACAAAATTCATACACGAACTATAAAAATATGATCAATTCATACAAATAGGGGTGACTATACATTTAAACTGATGGCATAAAATCCAAATCATTTGTTTTATTATGATGTGTATGCCATGTCATCGACACCTAATTTGTTTTTCTTTTTTCTTTACAAAATCTTGAAATGAAAATTAGAGATAAACATCATTCCTGCTCCATCTCGTCATTTCTTGTCTTGTCTCATTCTCAGTTTCGAATTCATATTTTAGATAGAAATGCATTTCTATATTACACACACTTTCAATTCTCATTTGGAACTAAAAATTCCCAAAATTCTATTTGAGTATTTGAGAAAACAAATTATACTAAATAATACTTATATATATACTATAATGATATGAAATTAGAAATATATATATATATATAATATTACATACAAAATTAATGTAAAATTTTCTAACTTTTTTAAAATATAAAATTTTTTATTATATTTCATATCATTTGAAATTTTTGTTTGTTTCTTTTATAAATTGAAAGATTATAAGCTTTAGTAAGCTATCAATTAAAATAAAATTTTAAGCTTTTAATTTATATAAGACAACTAGAATTTTAAATGATATATTAAGCCATACAAACAAAATTATAATGTTAGAAAATTTATAAGATTTTCTAAGCTTTCAATTAAAATAAAATTATAATCTTTCAATTTATATAAGACAAAACTATAATTTTAAATAGTATGTAACATAATAACAAACCGCTACATCTTAGAAAAGTTTAAAAAAATTTTTAGATTAACTTTATATGTAATATTCTATATGTTCAAATTCTTATTATTATGATATATATATATATATAAGCATTATTTAGTATAATTTTTTCTCAAATAGGATTTCAGGAATTTTCGGTTTCATACGGAAATTAAAAGCATGTGTAATATGAGAATACATTTCCATCTAAAACATGAATTCGAGATTGAGAATGAGAGAAGACGAGAAGGGACTAGAAGGGGCGGGAATGATGTCTATCCCTAATTTTTATTTCATAGTTTTGTAAAAAAGATATATCCAGTTTGTGTGACGTGGATGACATGTCATCCACGTCATAGTAAAACAGGTGATGTGGATGACATGTCATCATTTTAAAATGTACAGTCACCCCTATTTGTATAAATTGATCAATTTTTTATAGTTCGTGTGTGAATTTTTTTAAATTGATATTTTCAGATATAAATTTACTCACTACTATAATTCATGTATGATTTCGATTTAATAAATATGTTTGGGATGAATTGGCCAACTTTCCCTGAACAACGTAACCTTTTTTGTTGAGGCTCAATATGTATTTTTTTTTTTGGTTGAAATTGTTTTTTTTTTCTGATACATGTTGGCGCAGTGATTCATACAATAATTAATCAAACATAAGGATTAATACACTAATATGATGTTAGATTACTTTTTGTGCTTAAGTGTAACGTTATATTTTGATCCAGAAAACATTGTTTTAAAAACGAAAGAAAAACGAATATATTTATTCTTCTAGTTATGACGATCATGACTAAAAAAATTTCCAAGCAACGACTAACATGCATATTGAATCGAACTCCGAAACATTATAAGGCTACATGATATGAATAAGACTTTGACAATGTAAAAGAAGACTCCGTGCTCTAGAGAAGTCGTTAGTTTTATTTGTAATTTAACTTATGAATAGACCAATCCTTGAACAAATTAAGTTGTATCTGTAATACTTATTTTAAGACCCGGCGAACAATTCCCGCTGAATAGATTAGAAAAATCCAATGAAAAAAAAATTATTTAAAACATCAATATATTATTTGAAGCACTATCATTAGACAATGAATAGTTATTATATTACTCATAAAAAATCCAGCGGTATACTGACTAAAGTAAACAAGTTTTGGTTTAATATCTCTTCGGATTTATGAAATGAAAGTCCCGCAAATTAAGAAAAAGTGATACAGACATCATTCTCCCAGAGAATTGTAGCCTCATATGCATCAAATTTTTTTATTTTTTTTTGTAAATGATGGTTCAACTGAGATCGAACCAGCGGGCAATAGTGGATCTGAATGGCGCCAAACCATATTCCATCCATTTTTGTAAGCGGGAAGTAGTCACTGCTCTACGAAACCAGCCTCACACATTGTCTTCTGACTTTAGAATCCGCCTGAACAACCCCTTCGCTCGACCCACACGGATTACCACAGTTTGGACTGGGAAGCTCAGAATCATGCCACAACAGATCCGACCCGTGGACCCGAAGCAGTGTTTCAGCATCTTAATGTCCCCACTCGGGTCACAAGATCTCGTTACTTAGCTCGACATATATATATAATCATTGATGGAACATCATCTAATTTTTATATGTGGTAACAGCGGAATATAGTTGAATCTCGCAGAATTGTAGATTTTGTTTTTGAATTTTTGGAGATTTTTTTTAAAATCTAACGGAACAACTCATAATTCAAATGATTAAAACAGAATCTGACATATTTTTAAAAACTTTAATTAATTAAATAAACTTATAAAAATATTAATTAAAATTTTTTTAATTTCATCAAGATTAATTAAATAAAATAGTAAAATATTAAATATTAAAAACTAAATTTGATAATTTTAATAATTTCATTAAAATGCATGAACTTTTTGGATACCAAAAAAATATATGAACTATTTTATTTTCCGTTAAAATATACAAGATTTTAAATTTCATATTTACACCCACAAATTGACATATGTTAACGGAAAGTTTGTGTTAGGCATGGGTAAAACACCCGAAATGGTTATCAACTCCTATATCCGAAGAAACAATAACAAACCCAGACCAAACAAAGAACCGAATGAATATCCAAAATACAATTATATACCCAAAATATTATTATATTTAGACTTGTGGTATAACTAAATTCCAAAATTACAACTATAAAGCTGAAAATATCAATTATTTTTAGACCAAAATAACTGAAATTATTTAGTTATATTTTTAAAAATTTAACCAAATTTTATTTAAATATTTACCAATTTTATGTTGTTTTTATGATATTTTAGATATATGAATCTGACCCAAACTCGGATGGAACCGAACCAAAAATGAACCAAAATTTATAAATACCCAAATATGTCTTAGATCTTTGAACCCAAAAATCTAAACAAATCAAAAGATCTGAACCGAACTCAAACATGTCTTCGAACGCCTATGTTTAGTTTCTTTATCATAACAGAAAAATAATTAATATATATGTTTTTTTAATTGCTAAATCTGACAAAATTTAATTAAATAACAAATTGTGATGGCTGAATTGTTAAATCTGGCATAATCCAGCTGAATTTTTTTTTATGTTACGATTTAGGAACTAAATATGGGTATTATTTTGGACATATTTTTCTAGGTTCTTTAGCTATTATTCAATGCAAAATAGGTTAATTGAACTTTTAAAATCAGCTAAGATATATAGTACTCGATTCTTCTCAAATTATTGGTAATTCACATAGAAGTTTTGTTATCATTAAGTGCATTTTCTTATACTGCAACAGTTTCTATACTAGCTAGCAGGGGCGGACCCACATATATTGGAGTGGGGTCAGCTGACACCACATATATTAAAAAAAAAAATTGTGTATATATAAATTTTTTTTGGGTTAGAAAATTAACTTTGAACCCATGAAACTTTAAGTTTCTCTATCCCATCTACTTTTTGAACCCTTTAACTTATTTTTTTTAAAAAATTAGCAATTGCAAGACCAAAGTCCACTTTGTTTTTGATATTTAATAAAAATAAGAAGAAAAAAAATATTTATTAGTGGACGATTTTTTTTTAGTTATGTTTTGACTCTGGTGAAAAAAATTCTTGGATCCGCCACTGCTAGCTAGCTATATCTATACTTTTGAAATTTAATCGAGATTTTGGTTTGAAGTATTATTATATTGCATACTCGCAGAAAGTATGGTTCGATCTTCGTTATATATATGTGAAAGTTACTAAAATAACCCAAATTAAAGGTTTAATTGCTAGAACTTTTTATAAAATTTAAAAGTTATTTATGTTATTTTATGTCTAAATTACCTTTATTTAATGTAAAAGGAAATAAGATATTACAAATATTTATTTCCATCCTGCCACATAATTTTTGGATATAGTTGTAACAGATTTATTTTTTAACGACAGATTTTTATCGATGTTGTTAGTATATGGTTACGACAGATTTATAATTTATAATTTGTAACAGTTTTATTTTCATCGACAGACTTTCTTTTGAAGACACCACAGATTTTTATAATTTATGACAATCTTCTTATAATGTGTAGTCAATTTATTTTTTCAAGTGACCACATACTTATAGTTTTCAATAAAAAAACTGTCA
The DNA here is from genome assembly GCA_028015245.1 of Cardamine occulta. NCBI lineage: Eukaryota > Viridiplantae > Streptophyta > Magnoliopsida > Brassicales > Brassicaceae > Cardamine > Cardamine occulta. Next base: position 5,340,617 of record CM051367.1, read on the forward strand.
ATTGATAACAGATTTATTCACGAAAAATTAATTATTAGAATAACGTCTAATGATAACAGATTTTAGTTATGTTATGACAGATTTGTTTATGGTTGCCAAAAATTTGGCATTTAATAACAGATTTTTTTTCTAAGATAATTATTTATGTTATGACATATTTAGTTTAAGTTAACATAAATCTGGTGTTTAATAGCAGATTTTTTTACTAAAATGTAATTTTGTTTTTTTTAATGTTATGACAGATTTTATTTAATTTAACAAAAATCTAATGTTTGATAGCATACTTGTTTAAGGATAAAAATAATTGCTAGAATGACCCAAATAATAACAATATGTGATAACAGATTTTTTCACGTTATAACAGATTTGAATCCATTTGATGACATATTTTTTTTATTATAGTATATTAGATTTTTATGGTTCAACTTATTACAACAGACTTATTAGATGTGTGACAGACTTTTATAAAGTAAAAAACATTACATGTAAATTCTAGAGTTTTGTCCTCAAAATAACGGTTGCCTCCTCTCTTTTTTTCTCCTCTCCCACGTCGAGTTTTCTGTGTCTTTTTTTGATTATTTTTCTTCCTTTTGGGTTCATCTTGGACATCACGATTATTTTTCCCTTTTGGTTCTTTGGTTTTTCCCTCATGCTTCTGGGTTCTCACACCGATGTCACAATTCAATGGGACTGGATTTGATATGGCTCAGATTATTCTGGTGTGTGGCAATTGCATCATTGAGAAAAACAGATGGTAACCATCGAATTATAGAAGATAACCATCAAACCAGTTATGATTTTTGCATTCGATAAATTCCTTAAATTTCTATATTCGACAACCCCTATTATTGTCTGTAAATTATATGTTTGTTTACAGGAAGCCAATTGGAAGCAAACAAGAAAGCTATGTCCATTCAGGTGAGATTCTTGTCTTTTGTTCGTTTGTGATCTAATGTTCGAAATGCTTCCACTTGTTGCTAAAATCTGTTTTAGTATAAGATTACTTTGAACATGGTCTCATCAAGATCAAAATTTCCTTAAGCTTAATTCTAGCTTGTTTGGTTTGATGTCGGAATTTGAAGTTCAGTTTGAAACTTAACTTTGTTTTGTTTGCCTGTTAATGGTCAGTGCAAGGTTTGTATGCAAACATTCATCTGTACAACATCAGAAGTGAAGTGCAGGGATCGCGCAGAGGCCAAACACCCTAAATCCGACATTGTCACTTGCTTCCCACACCTCAAGAAGTAAAGGCTAAACAACATCACAAAGGAACCAAATGTATATTTATGGATTTGCTGTTATCAGTTAAGTTTGTTGTGGTCAACAAGTTTGGCTTTGTAATTTTCAGCTTTAGTAGCAACATGAAAAAGCTTGTTACCATTTGGTCATGTTTGATGTTGGGTCCTTGCTTAAAACTCAAAAGCATAAATAAACCAAGTTTGGTATCATCTTATGTTGAAGCGTTATAAGGTAATCAAGTTTTTAACTACAGAAACAAAATCCAGAAGCAAACTAAAAGAAATGAAGACAGATGAGATGGGCATTTTGATTTTCAGACAGCTTTAGGTTGAATCTGTTCGAAGTCAAAAACCTCAAACATGAGCAGTCGCACATCGGGTTTTCCATAGATAGTGTAGGCAAGGCCGTGAATGGCTTGTTGAACAGCAGTTGTTGCTGGATTCCTAAGTCTGCGGTTATGTTCATACCGATCATGAACATCCTCTGAGTATATCATAAAGTTGTGAAGACGTTTTTCTCTAAGATACCGACCGCAGAATATTTTCATTAATAAACGTCAATGCGTCTCTTGCAACCACTTCCCCGGTGCGTCCAAGTGCTTCAATAACAAACTTTCTGCCATTGCTATGTCCTGCATGATACCGACACGAAAAACTGATTTAAATAAAGAAGTCATCTTTTTGAAGTTTAAATATCGGAGATTGTTATCCTCACCTGTATCTTCTGTCCTACGTATTCCAGCCGCTCAAAAAGCAGAGCTGTGTGATTTCAGGCAAGAGAAGAAAGGTTAGAGAAGGAAAGTAACATGAAAAAAGCTAGGAGTAACCGCGTTTGTACCTGTAAGCCGAGTCCGAGTCCGAGTTCGATGTTTCTTGCTTCAGTTATCTCCTTGATTCTATCATTCATTGGTAAAGGGTATCCAAGGGTCTGCATAACTTTGGGTTTGCTGTCAAACTCCCATATGTTCCCTCTGAAACGATGCATCCTGGTGGAACACAAGCTCTGAATAGCCTCGAGTGTGCAAATAAAGCATCTGCAGGAGGCTGAAGAAACAGAAAGACAATAAAGGAATCACTCTTCTTCGATAAACCAAAGAAGTTAAATGTGGTTTTGTAGCTTGATCCTTTATATTACCTTGTAAGTAGCAATATCTTGCCAACCTAGCTTTTTGCCTTCAAATTCCACAGATACATAATCTACATCCTCGAGATGTGATAGAAATTGACCTAATGATGTATTGTGTGTGGGATGATAGGAGGGAACCTACCAAACGTTCCGGCCGTGGTACTTTGGTTTATCAGAAGATCTTTGTACATGTCGTGGTCTTTCTTTGTCTCTCTGGATGTCGTTGGACTACTTCTCCATTCACAAACAACTCAGCTGCAATACATAGTCAAAGAGTTTCATTAACAACTGAACCAAACTTAAACCTTTTATATCTCTTATCAGCAACATATAAATAAATATATATACACTCAAACAGAGTCACTAGCTTAAAGATTTAACCCTCAAAGAGCTTCATTAATCTAAATATTTTGGCTTCTCTATAACGACACCACACGAAACCAGATTGTGATATCTAATTGGATGCAGAAATCGAATCCTAGGTCAAAGTTTATGAGAACAAAACAGAGAAGTGTTAAATAAAATCATAACTCGTGACTAACCTCCATTATCTTTGTATTCTTGATCAACATAAGAGTCTAGTAGAAGAAAAATAACACCAGAAAGTCCTGAAAACACACACAAACAAACAAAAAGTTTTTTTTATAGAGATACTTGTCCAACCACAAACCCTAATAACATGGTTTTCCTTGTGCCTCGACTATCTGATCCGTAACCCTAGTCCCATGCACCAAATCGAGTAACAAATCTATTCAATAACCACACACACATAGACCGATTACATGAATTAACAATTATCGAGATGATTCATACTAGAGATCGTCGAGTCTTCATAATCTGGATGATTGTTGACGACCATCTGAATGAGAATCATTGAAGCAGGGAGATGAAGCAAAATATTAGATGAAGAATATTATCGACTAGGGTGAAATACGAATGGCAGCTCTGGTGAAATCGAACGAAGGCTAGGGTTTCTATTTGAAAGAAAAAAGCCAAAAAATCTGATTGTAAAAAATGTGATTCGATTTGAGAAAAGGAGAATTTGTTTCTTTTTCAGGTAAATTAACATATATTTGTTTTCAGTATTTATAATAAACTAAAAACATAAAATAGAAAGGTTAAATGGTCTTCAGGTTAAAAAGTAAGCTTAAATGGTCTTTTTACAAGACAATTGTGTTAGTCTAGTAATCTCTTTCAATAGGGTGTTAGTCTAGTTATTTTGGCCAATAATTGAGTCAATCTGGATAAATTTCACTCTATATATTTTTGTAAGATAAGCTGTAAATAATAGTATTTTTACAGTATTTCTACAAAAACTTTTCTCAAGTCAAACTTTTTGGCTATAGTTGGGTCTAACTCAAACTCAGAGTTATACAGTCAGTTTATTTATGTTGTCTATTTTAAAGTAAATTTTCTTCAAAAGCAAATTTAAGAGAGACAAAATAAACTCTCTATAAACTAATATACCGAATTAATGGACAGCTACGTTCCTAACCATTCAGAGTTTCAGACAATTCTGTAAACTTTTTTCGTTACCAATACATACTTAACAACACTTCTTTTTTTTGTTTGTAGAAAAGAATAGTTTGACTGACTCTCTTGTCTTTTCATCCATCTGGTTGAAGTAACGGGTTGACTGTTTTGTCGGGGTTCTCTGCCACCTTGTTTATTTTGGATAATACTTATTTGTACTGTTTTGTCGGGATTCTCTGCTACCTTGTTTATTTTGGATGATACTTATTTGTACATATAAAACCTTTAGTGTCAAAAGAATTTACACAATGAGTAGTTATAAAAAGAAACCGGTGTAAGAGCATTTCCAACCATATGCTTCATTTTGGTGTTAAAGTCACATTATTTTAATATAATTTTAATACTGAAAAGGTTATTTTCTCCAACTACAATACTAAAAATCACACTAAAACTAATATTATATATTATTTTATTATTATAATATGTATTTTATTATTTAATAGTTTTGATTAATATTTTTATTATGTAATTAGATTAAATCAAAAAATATCACTTTAAAAATATTTATTATTTTCTCATTTTATATTTATTTTTAAAATTTTATTTTTTTATTTTTTATTATTTTATTAATAATAAGTGAATAGTGTTTAGCGAATATTGTTACACCAAATTTGGTGTAATAGTGTAGCATCACACTAAAATGTTGTAACTTTTAGCATTCCATTAGAGATAATTTTTGTGTAAAAATTATACTAAAATAATGTTTTGCAGTCCTATTGGAGATGATCTAACTACAAAAATAAGACTCCATTTCGATCCCGTATTGGTTAATTTGACGAAATTTGGACAAAACAAAATTAGTCGGTATATCTTGGCCGAAAATTTAAGAATCTTTAGAAGTTTGTCAGAATTGTGTGATGGGATTGTTGGTCAGAAAAATTCCTCGAAGTAGGAAATTAGTCAGAAATATTCCAACCAAGTTCCAAGGACATTGCAATAAAATGTCATCGGAAATTTCCAACAAAAATTTATTCTAAGTAATTGTCTAAGTAATGGGATGGATTGAATGTACTTACATTTTCTTTTTGCATTTATGAAGATAAGACATTGATTAACAAATATGTTTTGATGGACCGTATCCGCCTCGTTCGCTATTACGGTTTTGGAAGTTGGTACAGCCCAATTCGCATTTTTTTCATTCTTCCAAAAAGAAAAGACACTTTGCCAAACCGAATTTGTAACCCAACAAGGCATATCTTTCTTTTTTTGCACTTTTTCTTTAACTTGTGGACGCTATTTTTCCAGCGTATTCCTGCAAAGGTCTCAAATTTGATGCTGGGGCACATATGTTTCTGGCACCTCCGTATCCATGGTTGATTTGGGGGTTGTGTACTGCTAAAACCTCTGGCGCCATCTTGTGCAGTACGTTTGGCACGGTCATCCTTTCATTTCATGTAACTTTCCCAAGTTTTTTCATCAAAATCCAGATTTTTTATTTTTTAGGGAATCCATTTAAAAAAAAACTTGAAGGGTTATAAAGTAAATTAAAAAAAATTCTAAATCCAAAAACCACTCCAAAAACTATTGTCATTCATAGCCTTAAAAATATATATTCAAAAACTTGTATATTGTTCAAAAATTGAGGAGAGAGTCCATAAAGAAAGAAAGCCCTGGCCCCAAGTCTATGTTTTTGTAGTGGGAAAGGATCTAATCCTCAAAAATATCTAAGCTTAACTAAGTTTTTAGCAGAAGCTCTATAGAACCATATAAATTTTGTATACCCGGCATATAATTGATATTTTATGAAGATCTTTTCTAAATATAGGGTTTCAAAATATATATGTTTATCAAAAACTAAATTAAAGGGTTTTGTACAAATTTTCATACTAAAAGACAGCTCTCTGGTCCTTAGTAAGAAATGAAATATGACCTAAATATTTAGAATTATTTAGGGAGAAAAAAGAGAATATTAGGGTTAGTGCAGTTATTTTTGGTATTTTTGTCGGTATAGTGAGATCATGGATGATAGATGCAACGAGAATATAGCCAATCGAAGAAATGAAAAAGGATGAAGAGTGAAGGAACAAAGAATCCGAGAGAAACAGTTTTATCCTCATCTCTTTATTTCTTTTTGGGGAAAGCATTTCCTTACTTGTCGCTTCCCTATAGCTTCTTTCTTATTCTCTTTTATTTTCTCAACCCTATCTCCATTCCTTTTTATTCATTCCACTATTCCCCACTCACTCCACTTCTTTTGTGATAATCATCTGTAAACTTCTTTTGTGATATATGTATATATATATATATATATATTATATTCCTATAGTAAATTTTGTCGTTTGATATCCCCTCAGTTTTCAAATAATCCAAGTTTTAAAAACATATATTCAAAAAGTTGTCTATTCTCTATTTTTATGCATAATTAGTTTTACATATCCTATTATGTCTTTATTTTTTTAATTTAAATATAATTATTAAAAAAGGTTAATTTTTTATTTCAAATAACTCCTTAATATATATGAAAACTCTAAAACTTGCATTAGTTAGAAACAAAAGAGTATAATTCTATTGCATAACTATAAATATATATTATTATTTTTCTAACCAAACATTAAATAAACTATATATATATATACTTAATATTAACATGTGCGACCATGTAGAGATCTCGACTGTAATTGTTTTTTCAAGAATAGATAGAATATATTTACTTGTATTTCTTTTTGATATTTTATGGGTTAGGTCTATTAAATTCTTAAACTGGATTTTTATTTTTTTTTGGGGGGGGGGGGGAGGGGGTCAACGAAATAAGTAAATATAAAAGGAAAAGTTTATTTGCTCAAATAATCTCTTATGATTTATTTTGGATTTTCATACAATATATTTGACATGAATGTTTTTTTGATAAACGGTTTTGATTAATAAAAGAATGGATATAATGTTTAACTCTAGAACAAACGCCCTACCAAAAGAAAATAAGAAACAATAAAAACCTTATTAGAAGAAATTGAAAGTAGTAGGAAACTAGGAAGAGTCCTAATCTTTATGTCGTGTTGTGTTGTGGAGAACGCACTAGGCAGCCATCTCTACCTTCTCAACTATTACAGACAGACATATTTTAAGTTGACATTATTGTTTTGTTCATGTGCTCTGAAAAATATTATTGGTGGATACTCACAAATTCGTGGTGATGTAAAGGATACTTGTTCAAATTATCAAAAAAATTTTAAAGATTTTAGAAGTTTTTTAAACTTCATGGAAACTTTAACAAGTTTTAAAATATTTTAACAAATTTTCTAGAATTTTCACAAGTATTTTCACATATTTTTTTTTCTAAACCCTAAATCACAAAATCTAAACCCTAACTCCAAAATTTTAAACTCCGATACTAAAATCAAGTTTCCAAATCCTAACACTACTTGGCTTCTTAAATTCACGAAAATAGCAAAACAAAAGTGCACGGTGAAGACTTATACATATACATAAAACTGAAAGAAAAAAAAGAGGAAAAGAAAACGTAAAAATATAAGAAAAAGAAAAGAAGAGATGAAAAACTCTTTTATATAAGAGTAAAGTAGTCCAAAACATTTTCAAACTCTATGCTAAAAAAAAATCTGGGATATGGTTACTGACAATTAAATTATTTAAACGAGTTGTCTAACTAGTGGCACAAAAAAAAGTGTTATCTAACCAATTTCTTTTTTTTTTAAATAAAAATATTGAAAAGATTTATCTTAATTTTATTTCTTATTAATAACGTGATGACTAGTTTCCTTAAAAACAATTACGTGAAAAATACTTGTTAACAAAAAGATAATGGAAACAGTAAACACTAAACACATGTACTTAGATCAAGAGATTCTAGCATTCAACTATATAACATCACTTTTAGTTACGGTATTAAAGATGAATGTGTAGATAGTTATCAATAGACTTGTGGTCTTGGTCAAGCCACCAATATTTATAGCGCACATGCGATCTTATCATCTTTACAACAATCTAGATAAGCTTCTGCCTGAGTGAAGAATATATATATAAAGGAATTGATAAAAGTTACATTAGTCATGCAGTGCATTATCCTTGATTGGACATGGCTGTGACAGTATGCCACATTTGTACCCAAATTCATTGTCTTTTGTTCCAAATATAATTAATAATAAGATTGGATAGAAGAGAGCCATTCCACTTCTTCTTCTTTTTTTTTTTTTTGTTAATAATTAGGGCTTCTTTGAACTTCTTTTGTTGCTGTAGCACAAAGGTTAATATCATCTTGATTCTATCAAACATTGTAAGTAACAACTAACAAACTGAAAATATGTGGTGTATTCTTTTGCTGAGTAATTTAATCAAGAGAAAATTCTATAAAAATACACCAACTATTTATCGATTTTTATAAAAATACATAAATTTTGTGGGTATTCAAAAAAATACATGAACTAATTTGTTCTTCTACTATAATACACAAACTTTTCAATTGAATCCATTTAACATAAAATCTTTGTTTTATAAATATAAGTAATATTTAAATAATAAATTATTTTGTAAAACTCTGAAAATATTCCTAAAATTCATTTCAAATCTTTAAAAAATCTGTAAAATACTAAATTCTCAAATTCAAAAAGAAAAATCAAAATATTTTTTAAATTCTTTAAATATTTAAATAAGTCTAAAACTTAACATTTATATTATATATACAAAATATTTTCATATAGTATACTTTTTACGAAAATTTTAGTTCATTAAATATTCAAGTACTTTAAAATTTTGTATTACTATATATAATAAGGTAAATAACATGTATCAAATTTCAAAATCATATATTTATATATATTATAATATTTACATCAGAAATTACCCAAATCACAAATAAATACAACTTATATTATTATATATACACATAATTTCAAGATGTTATTTTAAAAAAAAATAATGGTAACTTTATTACTGAAATGTTATGAATTTAAAGATTTATATTTGAACTTTTAAAAGTACTAGAAGTTTTAAATTTGTTTTGGTTTTTATTTATGAATTCAAAATTTTAAATGTTTAATTTTTATTTTAATACATATTTTAGGCTTTTAAAATTTTATAGAGTTTCTTTTGGTTTTATAAAATAGTTTTTTAATCATATTATTTTTTTTTAATTTTAAAATATACAGATTTTACTTTTTGTCAAACTCTAATTGTTAACTAGATATAATTTAAAAGAATTCATATATTTTCTTGAATACCCACAAAATTCGTGTATTTTATAAAAATCAATAAATAGTTTACGTATTTTTGTAAAATTTTTCCTTTAACCAACTGCCGTAATATTTTACGTTTACTGTTATATCACGCGTCAAAAGTATAGATCATTATTGAGAATACAGTGACCATTATTACTCAAAATTAATAATGCAACTCACTCACATAGGTTTTGGGCTGTTTGTTACAGACTTACAGAGACTATAGATATATATGTAGTGGAGATATACTTATTTGTAAATTCTAACATATTGATTTTTTTTTATTTTTTTTTGTGAAATTTCTAATATATTGATTTTACGGAAGCATTATATCTTAGGGCGTTCAGTCGTTAGGAAAGGACTATTCCATGGAATATATAGAGTTGGTTTCCAACATCCACGGAATCTCAACTTATCAAAGTGACAAGACTTATATGCTTACTTCAACTTTCACTTAAAACCATGTCTTTTGCATAAAACTACATGAATCTGGTTCTCCTATGTATCATTTAAACTTTAAAGTTATGTAGGTCAATTTGGCCACTGGAATTAGAAATATTTGCTCTTTTTTCCTTTTTTAACATGCACTTACGGAGCGATCAACTAGTGGCCAAAATCTTATTTGTTTTGTAATCGTTGAAAACGATATATATTTGGATGATAACACTAGTTCTTAGCTTAAAAATACATGTTTTGATAATTCCTCAGTTTCATTTTTCACAAAGATTAATGTTTTCAATCTTCTATTCAAAGTTAGAGTTTGTTTGTTTTTTAGATTTTTCAAATTTTTTTATTAAATTTGTACATTTCAAAAACATTTATTGAAAATAATTAAATTTATTAAAATACTATTGATTCAAACATATTGGAAATTGTTTAGAGTTGAAGAATAATGGAGGTGTAACTAAACATTTATTATTTCTGAATAGTATATATGAAAACCCTAGAAGATCATTTTGTTTAGAAATAGAGGAAGTAATACAAATCTTAGTTATATCAATAAATTTAGCCACCTTAATATATATTAATTTGTTACTGTAAATAATTTCTTAAAGTGTGTGACAAATCCGAAACATACATTTTTATGAAATGGAAGGAGTAATATTATACAGTATATAAATATACTAATAACTGGATTCTTAAACATGATGTAGTCGAATCTTATGCAAATCACACTGTAGTTTTGGTAGCTTTAGATTATTTGAGAAATTATGAGCCAACCAAATAACTTTGGACTGGTATATGGAATTAAACTAGAGATCATGACCGATGGGATTGGGACTTTCTCAATGTGGAATGTGACAGAAAGATAATTCATACTTTCTCAATGTGCTCAAGAAGCGTCCAAACAAACTACTATAATTCCTCATTATGTATAAGTTCATTTTAATAAAATTAATGTTTAGCTACGTGCCAAATATATGCCATACGCGTAGAGAAGCCTTCAATAATGCCAAATACTACAAATTTATACTTAAAAATAATAATAATGCCTAATACTACCCCAAAACCACAAGACTATATTTGGATCTTGGTGTAGTGGCATTTTGAGAAATCACTGAAAAATTAGTTTTTTTTTAATGTAATGTTAAATTAAATTCAAAAAAAAAATAACATTTTTACATCAAGTGCAACTTTTTGTTTTGAAAGTGCCAAATAAAAGAGAAAATTTTACAAGTTTTTAGCTTCTATATTCAAACCACATTTCAGTCTCTTTCTATAACACATATCGTCGAGAGCTTGAATTGATGAGGGTTAATTCCAATCGATGGCCAGTCATTTGTGTACTTTGATTTGAATTATATGTTTTTTCAAGTGTTTTCCAGATTTCTGAAAAATTAGTATTATCAACGTTTATGAACGAAGTGCTACTATAGAATGCAATGTTGGGTCGTGTTGGATCAATGCTTACTGTCTCAGTGGTGCGTCATCAGTGTTAAATTGATCAATATAGATCAGTGCCATTGTATGAACGTAAGTCTCTAACTCCTACAGCTACTACGTTAGAGACGGTGGCTGATTTTAAGGGTTTACGAATTATGGACAATGAATCGACTCTTCATATCCTTAATTAATACACTATGGTAGTATCTATTTCTACTTCCGAAATGTGATTTTTTAACAAATAAACCTTTAATACAAAGAAAATAAATAAATAAATAAAACCACCAAAATAAATAATAGACAAAGAAATGCTGAAACTTAGAACCGATCCAAAAACTGTGAATATTGATTTTTTCTTGTAAAGATTTGTGTGATTTAGCGTATGTTTAGGATAAATATGTGTCCTATCTATAGGTTATTTTACCGTTTTAGTAGGTTTGCCATTTTAATTGGAATTAAGGTTTTCTAGGACCTTTTGGGTTTAAAAGTTTTCTTATTTTTTAGCATACTTATAAATAATCTACATATATATGTTTAGGTTTTATATTGTTTGATTAATGACAAAGAGATTTTGTTGTCTTCCTTTGACTTGTTTTCAGTAGATGATCTTTGAGATCTCAACAAATCTAATAATAATTTTTTTTATGTAGAGATTCTCATGCCAAACGAATAACTTCGCAAGTTACTCTAGTTTTTTGGGTACTTCAAAAACAAATAGATCAATAATCTAGAAGCTTGCGTGACGTCAATTTGTCCATATAAAATGATAAACCATGTGTCAGGATTATATATATATATTTTAATTGTCAGGATTATATTTGCATTTAATTACTGTTAATTAGTTGATCTTAGCCAAATGGAACTTCTGTATTGGTAAAAAAAAAGGCATCTCGAATACATCGTCAATTGATTGATGGCCTCATAGGGATATGACAAAACAAAGAATTTGAGAAAATTGTTGCCAAAAAAAGAGTATCAAAGAATTAAAAATGTGTGATTGGGTTTCATATCTTTATTCCATTTTGGGTGGGTATCTTTAAATAAAGATTTGATCATTTTCTTTTCGTTTTCTCTATATTTTTGTTTTCTTGTGTTTCTTGGCATTACAAAGACCCTAGCCGCATAATTATACCATCTTTCTTTTGAATACTTTTAATCATCTTTATTCTTATTTCGAAAATTTCAAGGTTGGCACTTCAAAACATCTACTCTTGAGAAAAATCAAATAGTTCAATTTATATTGAAAGAAAACCCCAATGATGCATTGCCATTAAACAAAATTTAGTTAATAGGCGAGTGGGAATGGATGAGTTCTGCCGCGATGTGAAACAAAGCCAGAGTTGACAAATCATCTCAACTTTAGATGCCCCTTAGGACGCCAGGTCTGGGCATGTTAAACATTAAATTACATATTATATATTTGTTTCATGATAAAGTTTGTAAATATTATTTTTTTTAAATTACATTATCTATAAATATAAATATACATATCAATTTCTTATTTAATAATTTATATGGTATTTGACATCATATATCTAAATTTAACATTAAATTATATAAAATACTATAAAAATTAATCTCTGTTTAATTTTTAATTTTTTTATTAAGTGCTAAGTCTACCACGAATGTCTGATTAGCGCCTAACAATTTTTAAAATATGAATATATAATATGTTTAGTCGGTTCTATAGACCGTCGAAATGACTATCCCACCTAGCTATAGTTCTATAGAGAAAATTATGGCAGAAGGAAAGCGTCCAGAAACTATTATGTTTTGATAATTTTATATTAGTAATATATAATTTGATTTAGATTAGTATAGATTGGCATCAAAAATTGTGTTACTTATCATTACTTGTTGTGAATTATGTAAGCTATTCTTTGTCAACGAATAAGATAATTAATATATTGAGAGTTCGGTTAGTAATACTACATGTTAATCGTTCTTAGACAGGATATATTCCTTCTTTTTTTTTCTTTCTTTCTTCTTTCTTCTTTTATTTTATTTTGATGATGAAATCAGATCCTATGTTTTTATAAAAATTTTTTTGACCGATATGATTTTCCATCAATGTATAATGAGACAGTGGCTTCACACCTAATATTAATAATATATGGTAGGAGCGGACATAATTTCCGTTCCGTTCTATCTAGTTTCATCCCATTCTATTCCGTTCCGTTCCATTCCATCCCATTCTATTCCATTCTATCTCGTCCCGTTCTGTCTCATTCCTGTTTCTAAATTCTCGTCCCATTTCAGAATGTATTCCCATATGGTACACACTTATAATTCTTAATTGGGAACAGGACGAGACAAGAAGGAAATGGAAATTTTCCAAAATTCTTTTCGGAATAAGTTATATATAACGGATATAATATTATATATATATCTCACAAATTTAATAATATAAATTAAAAATATTGAATCTTAAATTTCAAAATTTTCTACTAAGTTTAGAGCATAACATTCATGGATATTTGACCAAAAACAAAAGTTCATGGATAAAGTCACATAAGATACCATAATTTTTATTTTATTAATATAAACATTTTGATATTTTGTATGTTTAAAGGTTTTTATTTTTCTCCTAACTAGCCACTATTCTTGTTGTCTTTGTATACACAAAAATCATTAAATAAGTTAACAAATAATAATGCAAGGAAAGATGAAAATTAGTTACTTGGTTTATTTAATATTTGTTTTGAGAATTACTTAATTTATTAGGATTTTAGATTGTTGAAATTTATTTTGGTGTATTTTGATTTTAATGATTTATAACTATGAAATTTATGTTGGAGTGTTTTTTGAATTTTAAGTTTTTGATAACATATTTGTGATAGTTCATTTGTTTGTCATGTTTATTTTATTGGAAATTTCCGTTCCCATCCCAAATTTTATATAAGATATAAATGGGACGTTTTTTCCTATTCGCGAATTCCCATCCCATTTCCGTTCCCGTAATTTTCCATTTTCCCACTCCTAATATATTGTATACATTATCTGTTTACATGTAGTTCTGACTTTTTCTTTTAATCCCAAAGAGGTAAATTAATCTGTCAAAATAGGTAGATAGTTCAAAAAAAAAAAGAAAATGACGACAAAGAATTATTATTTTTGATAACAAGAATAAATTCCAAAGGTACCCAATTAATTACAGTATTGTTCCAAACTTGGTGAAACAAAAAGATCAATGCAATTGGAGCAGACGAATCATCTGGCTGCTCTCTGTACGTCTATAAATAGTGGCTTCAAGAATTAATCTCATCATCATCATATCATCGAGACATCGACCTCCCTTTTGGTACTTCTCTACACCCATATATATATATATATACACACGTCTATATGATATAGTTTTCCTATATATATACAAATTAAACAAAAAAATCTTGAGTAATAACTACAATGATCATCAAACTTTGATCTTTTTATTAACATCTTGATCTCCATTACAGTTTATTTTTTCGTTTTTTTAGTATCCAATATAAAAAAAATGGTTCTTTAATGGATTGAAGGGCATGGATAGTGTTGACAGAAGATAGAGAGCACAGATGATGAGATGCAATTCAAAGCACATTCTTTGCAACTTACTCCTTTGTGCTCTCTAGACTTCTGTCATCACCAGTTATTTTTCTTGGCCCATCTTCATTCACAAATTATTTATACTTATTTCTTCCATGGCTTAATTTTTAATTGCAATTATAGAAAGAATGCATATATTAGCCATAAACATGTTTTCGCCAAAAGAAATTTAACTTTCATGTTATCATAGATCATATGTTCTTAGTTGAGCTTATATATTATCTAAGTTTCTATATTGAGTTATATACTCTTCAAAAATATGGCTTGAGTTTTAAGTTACTATAATTAGGCTTCACCCTTTGGTACTATAATTAGGCTTTAATTTCCATACCTATAAATCTGGAAACTGAGTATGATATAAGTCGATATTAATTAGGTTTTGGAATTGTTGGGGTTATAATCAAATGCTTGAGAAAAGTATTTAATAGGTCACATGACATCAGAGTTACAATTTTTATAGTATAGTACGTATCTTAATTTATATCTTTGGGAAAAACTAATGAAACAATTCCAATCGTTTCATCTATCTTAAAGAGCCCTTGAATGGATTCAAACATCAATTAACTTCATTGCGGAAATGAAGGTAAAAAGTCTTTGAAGCTTAAACGACTTACTAGTTTATATCTTTGGATGTCAGTATTATAAAAGTAAGTAATATGTCCAATAAAAAATTCTCGCACATAGAAGAAGTCATTTACTTCTTCTAAGATGCCTCTATATCTAATGATTTATGGAGTCTTTTGCCTCTCTTGGCTAATCTCTCACTTCATGAGGTTCTCCATTTGGCAAAACTTTCTCATATGGCTCTCACAGCAGCACCTCCACCCTCCTACGACTCAAAGCACCACAAACAATCATATACGCGATATGGCGATAGAGAAACATGACTGGATCTTCGATAACCGCTGCATCCCAGCAGAAAATCTCTGCTGGGATAACTAATGCTTAGAAGTGAGGAAAATGGCGGCTATAAAGAAACGTGGACTTTATTTGAAGGTATTGCGTTACATTTTTGTACAAATTTAAGTTTATATATAGTCCTAATATTCTCTGCCGCTTTGATATATATAGGAACAATAGAACACGCATATGACTTCTCATGGTAGTTGGGTACCTATTGAAGAATGTTTGTTAGTATTACATAAATAATGCTTGTATCGAAATTATATATGTCAACGAGGTTTTTAAAGTCTCTAAATTGATTTGTGAACAGAACTTTCCGAGAAAAATCAAGGAGTTTTGTTGTCAAAAGATATGAATCAAGCATCCTTCTGTTACCAGTATGTATATTTTATGCAGATTATTGATAATTTTGCTTTCTTAAATTAGTGCCTAATATTCCAAAGATTCAAGTTAAATCATAAATGCAAAGTTCTTCTTGTATGACTTAAGCTACACTTTTCTTCTTTATAGAGAAGGTAATTAGATTGGTTAGTTTTTGTGTAGAGTTTGTTCAGGAACTACTAAATTTGTTTTTCTTGCTCATCAATACTTTTCGCTTTGTGTTAGATTGGTTAGTTTTTGAACCAAATAGTTTGTACTATAATACACCAAATGATGAAGATGTGATGAAAGTATGCAAGCAACTTCAAAAGCTTCCTAAAGCAGCTTCAGCCAAGTGCAATATATTTGAACATTGCAATTGGCTGAAGCTACTTTAGGAAACTTTGAAGTTAATGGCATATCATTCTCCATTAACACATACTTTGGCTTTAGAAACTTCACAATGTCCATATAAAGAAGAAGCTTCTTGTTTTTATCATCTTCTAGAGGGTTCTTTGTATTCATTTAGTGGTTGAGAGTACTGCTAACAGATCATTTACATTCACAATTAGTTTTGGTAATTATTGATTGTTATTAATTGATTTTTGATAAAATTCCTCTATTTGTTTCTTTCAAATAACGGAGTATAAATCTGGATTGAATTTAAGACTAATTTTACATCATTGTCGTTTTCAAATACCTTCAGGTGGGGAATGCAGTTGCTAGGGCTTTTGGATATGCATTAGGACAGGCTTTCCAAATTCTCACAATTGGTAATGATCTTCTTTCAGAATCGTTGCAATATTAACAAGAATAAGAGATTTCGATATCGCATGAACTCTATTCTATTGATCCATTGTCTATTTTAATTTGATTTGGGCTATATTTACCCATCCACCTAAACATTTGGATGAGAAACTGGTGTAGCTTATTACTTGAAACAAGCTTAAACTCTTTTATAGTCTTTGCTATATTGATTGATTCTTAAACGTGAGACGTGCGAAGTCACGTGGTAGAGACATTAGGTCTAATAAAAATCCAGTTATGGGATTTATAAATGGAGGTTAATAAGCCTAATAACATCTCCATCTTTATGCGTTTATTTTGGTGAGAAAGCCATATTTAAGATGATTCTAAACGAGACCAAAACTTGAACAAAAGAGTAGTAGCTCCTTAATTTCAGATGTCTTAATTCACTAACCTTAGTCCTCATATCACAACTTAATTATACTAGTTTACTTAAGAACAGTGTACAAGAGACATTTTCCAGTCGCTTTAAGTAAACCAGATTAGGATTCATTGTCCGAAAAAACAGGCGGAGGTTTCATCTAAACTTCTTTAGCAATTCTCTAAGAAGAAAAGCATTGTGTCCATCCATTTGATGTAAGCCTCAATTGTTACATCGCTCAATGTAGCTCACACTGTTGTCATCTTATCCACATGAGCAAAAGCATCGGAAATATATGTCTCATCAATCTGGTTGATGCCGATAGAACCACGAGCGGAGCTTCGTAGCGTTTGATTGACCCATCGGCATGGTATTTGATCTGAAATACCCATTTAGAACTAATGTCTTTCGGTTTTATTCTCACATGAATGAAACAATCACGGAAATATTCAGCTCGCAAACACAAACTGAAAAATCTGTAACCCTCTTATTAATAATAAGAAGCAAATAAAAAACTCCATGTGATGAGTGTCCTAGCCGTGAATGCCAAAAGTTTTTGACTGTTTTTATTTGTACTTTTAAGCATGAAAAACTCGCAATCATCAGAAAAAAATAAAAACCATCTCTGAGCTCATCCGCTCTAGCCAATCTCTCTGTTAAACGATCATGTATCACAAACCCGATATTAGCAATTTGCATCACGCAATCTGAATCTTTCACAAGATAAAACATGGATTAGAAGTTACACCTCAAATCTGGTACTAACAACACATTTTGTAGAGAGAAAGCCGCATCGAAACTCACAGTTCCCTTTTAATTTGACAAAGTCTCATGCCCATTAGGAAAACAAACTCTGCAATCCAAAATCGAGCTTTATTCAAGTAAGAAAATCAGATCTATCAGTCATATAGTTCGATGCAAGCATGTCAAGAACCCAATCAAAGTAATCAGACTTACCATTCACACAAGTAGATGTTGCCTCATAGTTCTGAAGCAACACCTTTCATTGGTTGTTCCTCACCCCCAATGAACATTTTCGTCGCAGCTTCATTGTTATGTCCTTCTGAATCACTTGCAAAAACAGCATTAGCTCGTGCAACATCACAGAAAGCTTGTGAATTCTCTGGAGCTAACACCACAGGACACTCAGTTCGCATGACTTGGTGGGCATTCAGGGATTGTTAAGAATCACAAGCATACACACATCAAGAGTGATTGAAACATATCTCATTAATGCAGAACCAACAATTACCTAAAGAAGGAAAAACCAATTCTTTTGAAATCAGATAACACATCTAAAACAAAGCTATTACTCATGAAAGCCACACATTTCATAGAAAACATGAGAATGTGAAACTAATGATTCATCTCTGTGTAATGGAGCCACGGGAAATCTTTAGCAAAATCTTCTAAATATAGTAATGTAGGATTAACCAACCAGTAACTGCATAAAGTTTATGATCGATCATTATTATACCTCCAAACTTCTAAAAGCGATAGCATCCTGGATATGGTCAAAATAAAACGTAGTAAGTTCACAAGACAAGATTAGGATAGGTCATAATGTCAATGCAAAAAGGTATAATATGCTGAACAGAATTTCTCATTTAGGGGACAATATCTTTGTTTGAATCAGTCTAATACATTAAATATATATACACACAGTATCTTTGTAATGTTGCTGAGGTAGAGCCACTACATTCATTTAAACTGAGATCAACAAAAGAGAAACCATCGTCCGAATGTAAAGCAAAGCTAATAAGACTATAGTGTTAGTCTTGAAGATTTATAGTGTATCTTCCAGCTAGTAAATAGCATAGATACATAAGACAAACTTCATTAATCTTGGAAGTTGAAAACTTTTCTCACCAAACCAAATATTGTTTGTAAAATAAAAACAAGGAATTAACTTAGCATCACAACACATTCAAATATTCCCGAAACGCAAATTTGATATAACTCTTCAAATCAGCTCCGATCAACCGGGAAACTCATGTCTGCCTAAGGCAAAACATTCAGACACATTGGCTGCGCCACAGCATTCTCTTGTAGACTCTAAACAAAACAACTCAACACATTAAAATATAATCTGACACAGTTACTGCATTTTCAATGTGATTTCACTGGGTAACATAAGAAAGTAAGCTAACCGAGAGAGGATAAGACACAGATAAATTCCCATAGGTAACCATGTCAATAAGAATATCACAAGTTTTCAAAAATAAAAGCCTTCTATGCTGTGTTCTCAGAAGCTTGTGAATTCTCAGGAACTAACCATCTGTGAATGGATGCAGGACTCAGTGTGGTTTGCATTCAGGCACAGAGTTTAGCTCCAAAGAACTCATAAGCACAAACACATCAAGAGTCATTCAAACATATCTCATCTATCTAGACATCTCATTCATGCTTTAGTTCTTCGATGTAATCGCAAACTTGTGAAGTGCTCATCTCAAATACCAACAACAAATGGCAGATCCTAGAAACAACTTGCAATACCAACAACTTTGCCAAATTTGACGGATAATTAATATCATAGCGTCCTAATATAGTAAACAGTTACATTATTTTTCATATCTTGACTTCAGTATGATTAATTAATTATTGTGTATCCAAATTAATGAAAATGAGACTATCATGTGCACAGTAAAATTGAAACATGGTAAGTTCAGAAGACAAGATTAGAAGGGCACGACGCCAATGCATATAGGTATAAACATGCTGAATGAGATTACTCACAAAATACACATACTTGTTTGAATCCTGCACTAGAGCGAGAGCACCAAAATGCACACAAGATTCTTCTTTTTTTATTTAACGTTTCCTTGAATCTAAAGGGAGGGTCATTCCTCAGCCAAATACTCGTCTAGTCTGAGGCAGTGGGAAAACGTAATCTTTCTTAGGCAAAACTCTAACTAAAACAAAGGACAGTAAAAACCTCATGAATTTGACCGTCATAACCAAGGACTTAAGGTACACCATTTATATTCTTGTTTCAAAATAGCTTACTGATTTCAAAAACAGTCCTAATATAGTAAAAAGAATATACCATATCTTGGAAATGTTACCAATTAGTACTAACTATAATCACCTTATTCAGCCAATAGACAAAGCATCTTCCATATGCGGCAAAACTAACCCAACTCTATCTTCTTAATCTTGAAGATTCAAATGTATCTCACAGCTAGTAAGTAGCTTACAAACTTAATCAATCTTGTTAGTTTAAACCTTTCTTGCTAAGGTAAATGGTAAGACCAGTATAACATAGTTATTGATAAAGTAACACATGCACATCCTAGGAGTTAGACTATGTTTTTCAGTGTACAGCACAAACAAACTGGTGACATCTTTAATCACAAACTCATCAAGACATGGTTTTCTGCAGAGAAATTGCAATTAACTTGAGTGGCTATTTCCGGAGATAGCACTTTGGGCATAAATACACAAATCAGGATTACCAAAACACAAACACATATATATTCACACCAAACCAAGCCAATCCTTTCCCATTAATCTATTACTTCCACTTCAGCGTTTAACCAAATGAAGGAAACTATACCATCAAAATAGTTTATGATGTACTTTGGCACTACGACTCATACTATCAAACAGATCAAACAGAACATAGAACATTAAAAGAGTCATTTGAAAGAAATTTGCAAAGTTTTGCACAAAGTAAAAAACTTTCATCAGTATAAATTTCACATTTTTTGTTGATTCTATAATCCTTTTCAGGTCTCTCCTTAATCCGTGAAATACAAAAACAACAAATCCAAAGAATTAACATCCCAAGTCGAAAAGAGAAAGCACATATTTTTTCATTCTCCTTTCATCTCAATCCCTAATTACTATATTCCTATAATCGTATCAACATTTATTTAACATCTTCAGCTTCCTTATTCCTATGGAAATATGTTTCTTCCCCCATTCATTACCCAGAAGAAAATTTACGATATTTATAAGGTATCAAATCTGTACACACAACCACTAATTATTACCCTTTTATTGACCTTTCTTCTTCCTAGAGATCAGCGAGTGAGCATCATCATCCTCTCTTCATCGGTAAGTGAGTGACGGAAATGGCAACGGTGACCGTAAGGACACATAGCTCCGGTGACAATCATTCTGCAAACCTCAGTTTTGTAGCGTGGATGCCTAATTACAGGACGGAGCTCGTCAATTCCATGAGCAAATTGGCAATTATCGCCGTAAGGACAATCTCCAGTCTCTTGCCATTTGTTACAGAGCTCCGTCTTCATCATCCCTTGACGATAAACCTCAAGTTCCAAAGCTTCTTTTTCTCCTTTTGTTGGCACACGTACCTTTTGAGATACCTAAAGAAAATTATGACGTCATTATTATAATAAATTAATTAAAAATAGAAATTGGAAAAAAAAAGAAAAAAAAGAATTACCGAGTCGGAGCTGAGTTGACTCGTTAGGCGATTTGAAGCTTCGCTACCATGGCTTCTTCCTTGATTTATCTTGAGATATCCTTGAGATCTGACGGAGATACTTTTAGGCAACGAGTTTCTCTCCGGAATGTTTCTCCTGACGGAACGAGAATGCTTAGAAATCGCAATTTGGTTACTGAAATCGGAGATTTGTTGACGGTGTTGACGGTTATGGAGTGGCGGTGGAGAGACGGAGGAGGAAGATGAGGTGGAGATATGTATAAGTTTGAGTAGATCTGAGTTCTCATGACGGAGACCGTCGTTTTCGTGGCGAAGCGAGTCGAGTTCCGTCATTAGCGATTGAAGACGGTTAAGGCAAAGCTCGTAATGCTCGTTGAGTTCGTCGTACTCGAGAATGAGCCGTGCTTGACGAAGACGATGTTCTGTTGTAGTGTCGATGCGTAGTGGTGGAGAGGAGGAAGATGGAGGAGAAGGAGATAGAGATAACGAGATCGGGAATTGAGATTCCGGCGAGAAGATTGAGTTGTATAGCGATGCGAAGCTTGCCGCGAACTCTTCCTGATGTTTGCTGTTGTGGTTGCTTTTTTCAGAGACCGGTGATAATGGAGGCGGCGGAGAGTTTAACGCCGTCACGCATGCTAGATCGGTTACTGTAGACGCCGCAACTTTCTCCATTTTTGCGATTATCTCAAAAGCTTCCTGAAGAAGATTGATCAGAAATTGCAAAATCAATCCAAAAATTCTCACCAAAAGAGAGCACCGAAGCAATTGAAGCACAGATATGTATCCAATTGTGTGAATCAACAACAATGACTCCGAAAAATCTGTCAAAATCTCCAGAAATCAAAGTCCTAACCTAAAATTTCTTCACGAACTTGATAATTCTAACTGTAATTAAGCTTTGGTTTGATCGGAGAAAACAATAACAAAATCGAGCCAGAGAGAAAAGAGAGTACCTAAGCAGCGTCGAGCTTAAGCGAAGAGAAAGAGCGGTGAAAGATGAACAATGCTCTGTATATGTGTATATATACACAGACTATCAAACACAGAACGAGAGAGGTGAGGAAGAAGAAGAGATTTAGATCACATGCGTAAAAGACTACGGTAAGCTTATTGCTCTACTCAATTAAGACCGTACGATGAGACGATGTAAGGATCTGGATGAATTTAATTGGTTAGATAATCGCTTCCTCATGGTTAAGTAATGCACAGAAGACTATTCTACCAACTTCGCTTTCCCGCCTACTTCAGAACCGTTAGAGATGTGTAACAGAATATTATTATTGAACTTTTAGATAACTTCAACAACAAAACTACTGTTTCAACTTTCAAGTGAGAAAATGATTAGTATATTCATTTTTGTGCATAAATTTAAACGTAAGATTATATCAATATTCACCATATAATAAACGTTTTTTTTTGTTAAAGTCACCATAAAAACGTTTATCCACTTGTATCAATCTATAATTAGCAATAAAATGATTTTTTGGTCACTACAGGAAGTAGTTGTTCCTATATTATGCTCGATTATACACAAAAAAAAAATAGCTTAAAAAATTATTAATTTTCTATGAGCAACCACGAATATATCAACGTCAAACAAAACTCTAATTAAATTGATTTTAAAAATTTTAGATGGAAACAAAATGTTAGTTAGAGGATACGTTTTGCTTGTAATTTGGAGAATAATGTATTAGTATTGATGTGTTTGAAATTGAAGGAAACAAAAAAAAAGGAATAATACTAGGAAATTCATTTTTGAAGTTTGGTTGGCACAATCATGAATAAGAATAGTTAATTAACAGATGATGATATGATCATTAAAGAAGAGTTTTATAAATGTTAATTTAGTTTCATGTTGCAAACGAGTGTAGTAAGGTAAGGAATATATGTGGGTTTTGCTTCAAGAGCACAACTTTAACTAACTAAGATGGTCCCTCTTCCTATGTGTACATACTTCAATCAAAATCTTTCGTTGTAGCTAACTAACTAAGGGATGTTTCCTTCCTTCTAACCCAACAACCCTACCGAATTTACGTTCTTACCCTTTCCTAACACATTTTCAGATTTTCTTCTAAATATCATATAACTACTGGTATAATGGAACATGTAATATAATCAAATAATCATCATCTCCTATATATATATTATTTGAGAGAAGGAAGATGTTCTTAATTTAGAGAATTTTTTTTTATCTATCATCATCTCGTATAATACTAAAAATATCAGTTATTGTAAAATAAAAATAAATAAAAATAAAACAACTGGCAAATAGAGGTGGACATTTTAACCGAACCAACTGAACTTAACCCGATTCAAACTGAACCAAAGTCTACATCCAAACTATTTGGTTAGGTTTGTTCTTAACTCAAATGGTTTGATTTAAATCAAACTGTACTGATAAACTAATGTGCTTATTTTATTAATTAATTAAAAATATTTATGTAATCTTAATTCCTTAGGTAAAGTAATACTTTAAGTTTAATTTTTAATTTTGTTAGTTTGTCTTTCATGGTTTATTAACTTTATCTTTTAGATGTTTTATTTGAACTTATAAAGTATTGAGCTTTTAATTTCCGATTGCTTATTGTTTCTATATATTAGTGACAATAAATTTAATTTTTTGATTGTTTTGTTTTTTTCAACCGAACTAAAACCGAACCAAATCAAACCGAATATAAACCAAACCGAGGACAAACCAAAGTTCCTTTGGTTGAGTTTAGTTAGAATTTTCTTAAAACCGAATTAAACGAACCGAACAAAACCCAAACATAAACCGAAACGCCTACCCCTAATAGAAAATATTAGTAGTTTTACTAGGTTTTTATTAGGTTTAATTTGCGAAACAATTCAAATTTATATATTTTCTGGGGAAATAACTATGCAACAAGTTTTTTAGATAACTAACGTAATTTTGATGAGAAAATGTCTTCAAATCTTTATTGCATGTGCATAATTCCTTTTTCCAACAGATAGAGTGGATGAAAAGAGACAAAATTTATGCATATTGCAAGAGATAGGAGATAAGAAGAGGGAAAGGGGACGTGTAATTAAAATAAATAGCAAGCATGTTGAAATATTATGATATATAAATAAATTAATTGAATAAAAAATATTAGTGTGACAAAAAAATTAATATGTAATTTTGAATCAAACCAAATAAACTTTTTAGAAAAAGAAAGGCAATTTCGATAGTTATGTAAAAAATAACATGGTATATGCAAATAATGGTGTTTCACTTTAAAATTGACGTGTAAACAAAAATAGTAATATATGTTTTTATTTAAACAATAGTAAAAAATAACAAAATTTTGTACATATAGCAAAATAGAGATGAATGATAAGGTGAAGGACTGCATTATCATTTTTACAGCCTCTCGTCATGTTCATTCATTGAAGGCTATTTAGTAAATCGATTATAATCTGAGGTCATTTTTTTTGCTATTGCCCTTTTTTTAACTGATATCCAATTTTGTTTTCCAGAAATTAAAATTCGAGCAAACAAGAAATGTTGGCTATGTATGGGTTTGGTTTCAATTAACACAAAATGAGAAGTATCCTCCATTGTAGAGACTTAAATGGGCCACTAAAATGGCTTTAAGCCTAATTCATACGTAAATAAGTGTCCACAGGGTGTATGTAATATACGTATATTCTGATCTTAGTTTTCAACCTCATAAATTCACAATCACAAAACCATGAAATCAGATACCCTTTGGAGCAGGAAACCAGACACCAAAACCGGAAAATCTCTAAACCGATCTGAGTTTCCGCTTATAGGATTCCTCCGAAGACAAATCGAGAACATCAAGAACACATCCGCAGGTCCAGGAATCGGTGGCGGTTTAGGCTGCGGCGCTGGAATCGGCTTTGGACTCACCGGCGGGCTCGGCTTAACCGCCTCTGAAAGGTTTAACCATACTAATGTGGTGCTTGGAGTCGGTATGGGTTGCGATATTGGATTCGGGTTTGGGTACGGGTTTGGAGTTGGCGGCGGGTACAGTTTCGATGACATTAGAGATTATTTGACCTATGAGGAAAGCTCCGGTTCAAAATCCGGGTCCGGTAAACCATTTTCAATTGATTTTTAAGACATTTCTGTTAATTATGAATATATGATTAACAATTTTGTTAATTATTTATTTTCAATGAAAATACCTTTCCTTTGTTCTATTTTTCCCCCATTAATTATTAGCTCTTACATAGCTCACTGTAGTATCACAATAATGAAGTAAAAATATAAAATAATAACATGATTATTACATGAAAATTTATCATAATTAATTAATTAAAATCGAAGAAACCAGTTTTTCGAAGCTCTCGAGGACGTTCCTCATGACTGGTCTTTTATCTGGGTTCTTCTGTACACAAGCTAAACCGATCTTGATCACTTGAACTATACTATCCTCCAAATCTACATCTCGAGCCAAAACCGGGTCAAGAACATACCAAACTGGTTTATTTCTATCACAAGCCGATTCAACCCACATAACCAAATCCATCTCCAAACTAACCGGAGATTTTCCGGTTACCATTTCGAGTACAACTAAACCGAATGAATACACGTCCCATTTCTGAGATGGTTTAGTCATCTTTGAAGAAGCTTCAGAAGCTTGGTAATATGATTCTTTAGAGACGATTGGTGAACTTGTTTCCATCGGAGAGATTTGGTCTGATCTGATATCTGAAGATGTGTCGACGATACGCCCTAAACCGAAACCTGAAATTTTCGGTTCAAGATTCGGTCCAAGAAGTATGTTGCTTGAGTTTATATGTCCATGAACGTATCTTTTGGGACTAAAATCGTGAATGTATGTTAACCCTTTTGCGATTCCTCTCATTATTCTTAACCTAACCGGCCAAGTTAGTTGCTTGCAAGACACGCTACCAGGTCTACCTGCATATAAACAAATCAGACTTGAATCTAAAGCTCTTAACGTTAAATATGGTAATGAATTTATGCAATTTTGATTATAAAGTTACCTTGAATAGCAGAACCAAGGTCACCATTTGGTATATAATCATAGATTAAGAGTTTCTCTTCTGGAGACCAGCAACAAGCCTTGAGATTCAAGACATTCGGGTGTTTAATTTTCGCCATTGCTTCGACATCAGTTAGAAACTCTTTGAGCCTTAGCCAACCTTTATCTTCCAATCGTCTAACGGCTAATATTAACCCGTTTTCAAGAACAACCTTATACACAAGCCCGATCCTGCTCTTCCCTAGAAGAAAAGCTGAGGCTTTAAGAAGCTGGTCGAGATCGAATTCGATTTCCGGGTCCATTGGCATGAAGACTTGTTGAGTTTTGTTCTCATCTACCGCTTCGGATTCTGAATTTCCAGTCTTGAAACAGAAAAACTCTTGTTTTACCGTCTTCTTCAGTTTCTCCTCTAAATGACATGCTCGATTGTTCTGCTCTTTTTTTGCGCGAGCCGATGCTTTTCGGCGATAGTAGATGAATAATGAAGCAAGAAAAATGATTCCGACGATTGTGGCTGTAAGGATGATGTAAAGTCTTGACTGATGTTTGGCTCTTCTTGTATATAGTTGAGAAGGAACTATATATGTGTTTCTTGTGGTGCAAGAAACCTTTAAGGGTAATCCACATAGCAAAGGATTCCCTTGGAAAGCATTTGGACCAGCATTCAACAAAACGTTGGACTTTGGTATTGGACCGCTAAGATTATTGTAAGAAAGATCGACATAGAGAAGCTCCGGGAAATCTCCAAGACTTGTTGGAATCATACCTAAGAAGAGGTTATGAGAAAGATCAAGAGTGCCTTGAAGATTCTTCAGACTTCCTATATCTTCGGGGATCGATCCAGTCAAACGATTGAAAGAAAGATTCAGCGTCCGAAGATGAACCAAGTTAGAACCAAACCCGTTTGGAAGATCTCCAGAGAAACTGTTCTTGCTAAGAACAAGCGTTTTCAGCTTCTTGCATTGAATAACCGACAAAGGGATTGAACCGTTGAACGAATTCTTCGAAAGATCCAAAGTCATTAGACTCTTTAAACTCCCAATCTCTTCTGGAACTAACCTGGAGAACGAATTCCCCGAAAGAACCAAGCTTTGAAGATCTTTTAGTCCAAAGATTTCCACAGGTAACTTCCCTTGAAACTCATTGTCTCTGAGGTTAATATGACGAAGAGACAAGAGGGTTCCAATGGATGGATGAAGAGAACCCGAAAGACGTTTACTAGGAAGACGAATCGAGATAACTCTTAGATCAGCATTACATGTAATACCTAGCCAAGAACAAGGGTTTGAATCCGAAGAGTTCCAATTGGTAAAGACAGAGTCATTCTGGTTTAGTAGGGATTGCTTAAAGGAAAGAAGAGCAAGACCTTGATCGTTTAGAGAAGTAGCTATGGCAATGAATTGGGTAAGAATGAAACAGAGAATGAGAAATGATTGAGCCATGCTCTAAAGAGTAAAGAGATACAATTCTGAATTGGGTAAAGTTTAGCTCTTAAATATCTAAAAAGAAGCTTTAATCAATAGACAATAATAGTGTTTCCTACACCTTTGGCCTGACCTAGTTTCCAAGTCAACAGTTTGTGATTTTATTTTCGACTCTCAAAATTTGAAGATTATTTTGTTTTTTTTTTTGAAGAAAGTTTATGCACCAACCAAAAATATAATAAAGAGTATTTATGTATATATTATGATTTGTATTTGAATGGAATTAGCGGTGATTGAGGCGATAATTGAACAGTAGAGGCACGTAATGTAATGAGGAACACAACTTTTTCTAGTTTCTAGTTGTTTGTTAGTGGTGGGGATATGTATTGACAATTTTACTTCTACATCTTAAAGTCAAATGTTCCAATTGATGTTACAAAAAAAAAAGAGTCAAATGTTCCAATTGATGTTACAAAAAAAAAAGAGTCAAATGTTCCACCAGAATAATTGTTGTGGCGGTCAATTCGGTTCGATATTGGTTTACTCCATTTCCTTTAGATCTTTATTTATGTATTTGGAGGCTGAAGCAACTCGGACTAGTTTGGGGAATAAAAGTTGACACCTTAACATGAATAGGAATATTCAATCATATACATGGAAAAATATACTTGAAGTGAACGTTTCTAACTACTATGAGTATTACATAATTCTTTAAGTTTTCTTGTTACATAAATTATAAGATTTTTAGTTGTTTCTAAATACTATGAGTATTCACATAATTCTAAATACAATTAGGAAACTAAGAAACAAAACACCCAAGAAGACAAGACCAAATGTTCAAATAAAAAGTAAACTGAGTCATCTATACACCGATAGACACTAAAGAAGACCAAACATTTATGTTGTTTAATTTAATAACATATGCCACTAGTGAATAACAAAATTATTATTTTGAATGTTATACTGAATTTTTTTATATACAAATTACTATAAAAATTAATCATTCTTTATAAATAAGTTAGGTTTTATCAACAACAACAAAAAAAAAGTTCGGTTATACTTTGATTTATTTGGTTTTGAGTTTTAATAAAACCTCATGGTTATCAAAAAACTTTGGTTCGATTTCAGTTCGACCCAAAATGTTCAGGTTAGAAAAAAAAATACTAAATTACTCGACAATTACAAAATGCAACTTTTTATCATCATTAATATACACCTGCAATAAAATGCAAAACAAATAAACCACTTACAAAAGTTACAACCAAATGAAACTTAAAACGCAAGCTAAAAACTTTCATTCACTACAACTAAAACTTCTCATTGTTGTTCTCAAGAATGCCTTATCTTTTATTTTCTCCGGCTCAAAAATTTAACCAAATTTGGAATTTTCTTCTTCTTCTTGATAACAAAGTAACTCGGAGTCCCTTGATTCCCTGATGAGTATCTTCTAGACTTCCCTCCCTGAACCGGTGTGAATTTCCCACTTAACCTAATCGATCTTCTTACCGGTTTAGGTGAGGTGATCAAGCCTTTGTCTTCTGAGTTCTCTTTGAACTTCTGAATCTCACCTTGGACTAGTCTCTTTATCGATAACGACCTCTGCATTCTAAATGATTCCCTCTCTGCTTCCACCATTGTGTTCCCACTTTCTCTCTTTAAAGTTTCAGTCTTTATCAAAATCGCTTTAGTGCTAGCCTTTAGTGCTTCAACCCATGCCATTGCTGCTTCCACTTTCTTCTCTGCTGTTTCTTCTGCATGACTAGCTTGTCCACTCAAATACTCGTACTCGAATCTTGAGATTGTAATGGTTGAATTTCGCCGAGAATTCATTTCCCGAGTTTCCATTGTTTCCTCTACCATTGATTCTAGCTTCTCGAGAGCTAAATTCTCTGCGTGCTTCACTTTCTCAAGCTCAACTAACTTGGAAAGCAACTCTTTTTCTTTACCACCAAATCCTCTTTCGGTTATCTGTATTTCATCTTTGATGATTCTTGCTTCTTCTTTGAGTTTAAGCTCCTCTTCCTTCGCAGCTTCTCTATCATTCTTTAGTTTCGCAAACGAAGTTGTTAAATTATCGGCAAGAGAGCTGATTCTTCCTTCAGCTACAGATACCGCTTCTAATTTATCTTTCGCCATAAGCAGCTTTGTGTTGAGTCTCTCAATCTTTACATCATCCTTTTGTATCATCTTTTCAAACAGAGCTGTTTCTTGTTTGGCTTTGTCAAGTTCTTGCCTCAATGTATCCATTGTATTGACAAGGCAAAAAAGCTCTGCGTTAATAGAAGCAAGTTCCTCCTTCTTCGCTTCTGTTGCTTCGGTAACTTCTTTCAGAACCGACAAAGTATCTTTTCCTCTTTTGAAAGCACGGTTTTTCGATCTCGACATACTATCATCCCTCTGAACTCTCCTCTCCATTTCCTTAACAAGCTTTAACTGAGTTTCTAACATCTCAATATCCAATAAAGTCGCAGCTAACTCATTCTCATAACCCTTTGATCTCTCAACCTCTCTCATCTTCTCCATTATTTTCTTTTTCCGTTTATCCAATGACTCAAACACTTCCTTCTTCTCTCTATCTCTTTGCTCTTCGACCTCTTTACGTTCCTTCAAAGCCTCGATCTTCGCCAATTCAACTAAAACATGTTCTTCATTTGCAGCATCAACCTCTAACTTAAGACTCTCCAACAACTTCAAATTCTCCTCCATTCTAATCTCTAACTCCATTATTTCCTTCTCCGCTACATCTTTCTCTCTCGAAACATACGCAATATCAAGCTTCAACTTACTCAATTCTTGCTTCACATCTTCTAATTCCCTTACAATTTGAGCATACCTCTCATTTCCATCAATCCTTGACTCATTCAACACAGCTTCAATATCGAATTTCCGAGACTTTAACCTCTGATTTGACTCCTCTATCAGTAAAGTAAGCTCCTTTACAATCTTCTTCGCCTTGCTTAGTTCCGCTTCTGCTTTGGCCATTGCAGTTTCAGAAGCTCTTCTACTCTCTTTGTACAATTCAAGTTCTCTCCCTGACTTGTGCAAATCCTCCACAACCGAAGACGACTGTAACCAAACAACAGAACAAATAATCAATCATTAGTGTACACAAAAATGGCCCATGAATATAAAAATTTAGCAAACTAAAAGCATTCTTAGCACAAGTATGAAACAAATTTCACATTTTTTATCTGAAAGTTTTGATCTTTGGTTTCACCTTAATGATTGGTAAATCAAGCTGAGAAGAGACGTTTCTTGTAGCTTTTTGTCCAAAATTATTAATGGCGGCTTTCACTGATCCGATTCCACCTAAACTCCTTTCACCCATTGATCTGTTCCTCCTGAGTTTCTACTGAAACATACACAAAATCTCACATTAACCCTAAAAGTTGGAATTAGCAAACCCAAAAATCCAATCTTTTTTCTTAGAAACTACAGAAACGAGTGACTACACAAGACCCAGAAATTTGTGAGCTGAAAAGTTAAAATCTTTGAGAACTTACAGGTGAGTGAGATGTTGGAGGAAGAGAAAGGTTGTTGCTTTGTGTAGCAGAGAATAAACGGAAGAGAAGGAGATGATTGGCTCACATCGAGCTTGAGTTTTCCTTATCATTTTTTGTTTGCTCTCTGGAAAAATTAGAGGATTTATGAAACTTTTTGTTTCTTCTGAACATTGATGTGAGGCTAAGGATACCACAAGTAGCACAGACACATATGACACATTGACATGTGAGACTATCCAATATAATATTTCAAAAATAGAGAAACTCTTTGTTTTTCAAAAATTTATTGTGAATACAAACATTTTTCTTTTTGGTAAGTATGACCTCAAATATTCTTGAAAACCAAATCATTATCCACTTAGATAGATACTTAGGAGGTGTATTGAACTGAGTATTTAGAAAGATTTGAGTTTAAATGATAAATCATATGTTATTAAAACATGAATTTTAAAATATTTTTTAAAATCCAGTGTTATTGGATTAATAATTTTAAATTATACACTCAAATCCATTGTTATTAGAAACATGATTAGAATTTGATTTAAGTGTGTGTATTGGAGTGAATATTTAGAGAGATTTAAGTTTTAGTGAGTTTTGAGATGATTTGGTGAAATTTTGGTGAATTAAAAATTTTTTTATTAAATTTTCTGAAATCTCACCTAAAACTATGAGATTTTGATTTTTGTATTTTAAACTAAAAAATTCCTTCAAATCTCAACTTAAACTTTCAAATCAAATTCTAATTATGTTTCCAATAACAATGGATTTGAGTGCATAATTTAAAATCATTAATCCAATAACACTGGATTTTAAAAGATATTAAAATTCATGTTTTAATAACATATAATTTGTCATTTAAACTCAAATCCCTCTAAATACTCGGTCCAATACACCTTCCTAAAAGTTTCAGATGAGATTTGAGGGGATTTCTTATTTAAAAATACAAAAACCAAAATCTTAGGATTTTATGTGGGATTTCAGAAAATTTAATAACAAAATTAATAATTTAACAAAATTTATAATTTAACAAAATTTCACCAAATCATCTCAAATCTCATTAAAACTCAAATCTCTCAAAAGATTCACTGCAATACATTTTGCTAATCAATTTTTTTTTTTTTGATAAAAATTTGCTGATCAATGTTGTTTGTAACTGGAATTTTATTATTCTCACAATATTGTGTGGATCTAAAGAGGTATACCTTAGGCTGCTAGGCTAGGCACATGTTTATTTATTGATTTTACTTTTGCGTGATAAATACATGTTTATGTGTTGGTCTTATGTTTTACATCGTAATCTAACGAAAAGACAGAATGATCTGGTGTAGTTATTGGTTCACCATTCAATATTTGAGATTAGGCTATTTTAGCAAACTGTGCATGTTGAGCTATTGTAACATTTATATGTATTTTCAATCTTTTTTTTTTTTGATAACATACCTTTCAATATTTTACATATGTGCTGCCCATCAGTATCGTAACTGCATATGTTGTGTTTTTAAACCAGTTGACCTCTAAACAACAATTAGGGAAACAAATTAGCGATATATGCAATCAATCATTTTTTTCCACTTTATTTTATTCAAACTGGTCTGAAACCGATTACATCATAGAAGAAAAAGAGAACACTAAAAGCCGTTTCCGCACATTTAGCGAAGACAAACATCTTTGATGACACATTACCGAAACCACAACGGTCTTGTTTCGAGTTCAAGGTAAACAACTAGACGTTCCTATATCCACAATAGCAGGCAGATTTCTAATACTTTTTAGAATAACTCGAAGTCAATTCTCATAATGTTGAAAGATATTCTTCTTTAATTGTCTTTATCAAAAAAATTTCGAGTTTGTTTCAGTGAAGCCACCATTGAACAAACTTGAACTAGATAGACAACCATAATTGACTAAAAACTAAGCATGTAAGCAAATAAACAATCCATAAACTTAAACGATATACCAGATCTAGAAACCTAAACCCAAAAAGCATGAAAACCCAAGAAAAAGACCAAAGACCCAAAGAAATAAGAAACTAGTGATTGAAAAAAAAAACATCAGTGACTTACCAAAAGCCGTTCTTACATCATTACATCAAATCCGCCGATATCAGCCAGAAGACCTAGTTTTGATGCATCTCCCAAAGAAGAAGACTCAGAAGCAGATCCACGACAAATAACACCGAATCATCGCGGATGAAGGCGGAAACCATCGGCGTAACACCATCATTTCCAGATCCTCCAAAATCAGAAGCAAAATCGAGGAGGCTTCACTGTGGCAGACCGTAGATCCCTCAACTCTTAAACTAGATTGAAGTCCCTCAAAAGAAAGCAAAAACAAACAAAAAGGCACAATAATGGGGCTTGAAAGCCACCGGATGTTGGCCGGAAGAGATGAAAGGTGAAAAAGTTTTTGAGATAGGAGGTGGCTTTAAGTCAAAACCAGCAATCAATAATTTAGAATGATTTATATAAAAATAAATTATTATATTATTTAATCATGAATTTAAAAAATATATTAAAATTCAATGTTATTAAATAATAAGATTTGTAAATATCCACTAAAATTCAATGTTATTGAACTAGTAAAACTACCCAATAAATATCCAACAAATCTAACTGTTCTGGAAAATAAAATTTGTAATCCACACAATTTGCTTGCTATAGATTAGAGGTAAACAACTGATTAAACATGAGGATTGTACCATCGGTGCTCATCGCCTTCATGATATTCTTGGCATTATATTCAGCTCCGATCAAAGCGCCGATATGTCTAATTCGGCAAAAGCAGCATGTTCAGAAAAGGCGCTTGAATATTGTCGATGGTTCATCAATGAGGGTGCACCACCGGAATATCAATGTTGTTTGAGACTAGGTGAGCAAAAACATTGTTTGTGTCAATTCATGGCCAAATCTGCGTTTAGAAGGTATATTAGTTTGCCAAACGCTCGTAAAATCTTAGAAACTGGTGGTATACCTTTCCCAAAGTGTTGAAGCTTTAGGGACTTTTAATTGTAAATAGAAGAAATTATATATCTCTATATAATTATTTGAACAATATTAAAATCAAAATAACCTTACATTTACGTAGAATATTACAATAAAAGTCATTGGACAATTTTTTTATTTTTTTCAAATCTTACTAATAATTACAATAATTTTATATTTACTTAATCAATTCTCTAATATATAGCAACAAAAAATCGGTACATGGATATTTCAAATTCTTAATATTTTAAATTTAAATCTGTTTATTTATTTTTAGTTTTTCCAAATCTATTTGTTTTTATTTAGTATCTTCTAAATAAATATGAATTTTTTTAATTAGAGTATTTAAAAAATATAGTATTTAAGGTTTTTTAAAAAAGTAATTAAATATATCATAATAATCACAAAATTAATATATATATAAATAAAAATCTGTAAATAATATTTTAAACAATTATTATTTTTCTACAAAAAAATTAAAATCACTTTCTCTCTCTTATTAATTATGGATGAAAATTAAAATTATTCTTTTTACTATCCAACTTTAAATCATCCAGATTTTTAAATATTCTAATTTTTACAATGGATCATGACGAATTTCAGATCAAATTTCTAATCATTGATAATAATTGAAATATTGGAGTAAATCAAACTGTGATAGTTTTTTCTGAATAATGTGAAAATATATACATAACACTACTTAACTTTCATAACGAAATAATATAATAATCTAATATATTAAATAAAAGTTTCAGCAAATATAACACTGCACATAATTATATATTTTAAATTTTAATTAACACAACATAAGTCATATATTATAATAAAAAATAAGATATGAAAACCATAAAATAAATCTATTTTAAAACACTAATAATAATCTATGATAATATAAACTAACAAAATATAAATTAGATATTTTTTCGTACTGTGCAGCGTGGATTAGTATCTAAATGTCTTATGAAAACAATGTACTGGATTGTGTTAGTGTTGTAGTGATATTCGTATATATCACTTTTGTTTTTTTTTTCTAATTAAGAAAAATAAAAAGATTTTATGGATCATTGTTTCTTTTGGACATTAACAACTAGGTCGAGGTTGCTACAATTAATTAAATATGTATATAGAATTACACATTACAAAATGTGAGTTTTGTAACATAATAGTGAGCTTATGGAACCACATATATATGAGGTTTTACAAATTAACTATATAATTACACATTACAAAATGCCATAATTAAGGGCGTTCCACACGGTCGTTTGGTTTGGCTTTGATACCACTTGACGACTCCTGATAAGTTTTTGTCGAATCTAGTTAATGACTTATTCTCTGCAATCAGACCTAAACGGACCAGTATAAACCCAACGAATTTTAATGGACAAAAATACAAAATTTAAACAGGTTTAAACGGGTTGGTAATTAGATGGCCAAGACCTTAACATGGCATGGTCTAAACGGGTTGGATCTGTTTAACATCGCTACTCTATAGGATGAGGTCACGTAGCCCTCAAATGAAGTATTTTCTTTTAGCACGTATTAAGTTAGCCCTACTTTTTTTACGTGCGTCAAATATTACTTGTTTTCAACTTTTATTTTTCAAGTTCTTTTTGCATGACGACTAGTTACGTTCACGTTATTTAACGATGCAAGACACATGCATTTTGCACTATATGCAATGCAATGCGAAACCCATACCCAATAAATACTAAAACAAGACCTCAAAATGTTCCAAACAAAAATATAAAACACAACCAAAACCCAAAAAAAATCGACATGAAGATCATAACATCGATACTCATCGTCTTCGTCATTATTTCAATATTGTTTCCAGCTCCCATCAAAGCTGCGGACACAGGAAATACAGGAAACAGTACTGGAGATACAGGAAATGTGGGAGTGACATGTGATGCAAGGCAGCTTCAGCCTTGCCTTCCCGCGATTACGGGAGGAGGAGTACCGTCGGTTCCATGTTGTGCAAAGCTGAAAGAGCAACAAACATGTCTCTGTGGTTTTGCTAAGAATCCTGCGTTTGCCCAATACATTAGCTCTCCAAACTCTCGCAAGATCCTTGCCGCTTGTGGTGTTGCTTATCCCACTTGTTGAAAACTCTAGAGATTTTATAAATAAATAAATAACAGGAAATAAATAACATTATATCAAACGTTTTATGAAAAATGCCGTTTGATTGAATGTAATGGCTATATATGGTTGAATAAAGTGTATTTTCTTATTTTTTTTTATTCTTTCCAAGGAAACGGATAACCAGATCATGACAGAGTAGTTAAAGAGTCTCGATAAAACATTACAGTGTAGTGAAATAATGCAAATAATGGACGTGTGACTAATAAAGCTTTAGCCTAACTAGTTTTTAAAAAATTAAAAGACTAGTTATTCTGCAAACGAGGACCTGAGTACCTGACTAGTTTTATGTGTAATTGCGTGTACGAAAGTTTGCGGAAACAGATAGTTAAAGTTATAAACATTATTACATAATTTATGCGATTGGTTTAACAATTAAAATAAAATGTTTCGCAAAAAATATCTAACGAGTTGACAACAACTATGGTAATGGTTGTTTAACACAATATATCAAAAATATTCACAAATACATAAATTCAATAAATAAAAAAACATTATTACTATAATAAAATTTTAAAAGTACTTTAGATAAATCTTAAATAAATAATTAAAAATATTTGTTTTACGAGGTTTGAAATTTTCTTTATATACATGAAATATTTGTATACTTATATTTTAGTTTATATATATATAAAGTTAAGGTGGATGCTTGTAAAAATGATATGGCAATATATATATATATATATATATAAGTAGAATTTCCTCTGAATGTAATTATATTCATTTTATTTTATAAATCTTTAAAACCTATGGTAGTTTTTTTTGTGTGGAACTTTAGAGTCATTCTTAGACAACACATACTAACTTTAACTTACATAGAATATAGAGTAAAGTATACCTATTTATTTTAAATTTCGCAGAACATATATCTAGTCTGAATTCTGATACACAAAGTTTTAACCCTAAATAATTCTGCAAGTGCACAGACAATCGCAGTAGTATTAAAGGGATCAAATCCACAAGGAACAAAGTTACACTATGAAATTACGAGATTATTAAATAAAGCTAAGACAAAAGATATGGTTGATTTCGAACAGAATTACAAATAATTAAAAGCAGTGTAAATTCAATAAAGGAAAATACTAGATCAAGGTAATTCGCAGGTGATTCAGAGATGAGAACTTAGCAACTATTCAGGATCTAATTCAGCAAAGGTGTAGAACTCAAACATAAAATTAATATCGCCCCACTCTCGTGGCGGTGACAACTTTATCTAGCAACTTAGATG
Source organism: Cardamine occulta (assembly GCA_028015245.1). NCBI lineage: Eukaryota > Viridiplantae > Streptophyta > Magnoliopsida > Brassicales > Brassicaceae > Cardamine > Cardamine occulta. Next base: position 5,378,250 of record CM051367.1, read on the forward strand.
CCTAAACTCTCGCTTGGACCTAGAGATGTAAATAAGCTTTAAAGAATAGGTTCAATATGTTCACAACCAGCCGCACCAACTCTCGTCACCTACGTCTGATTGCTCACCAATTTCTTTTCTAGCAACCTAAAATACTCTTGCAAATAGGTTTAACCTAAAATCATAAACTAAGTGATCAGTTTAGTTTAAGCATTAATTTCGACCAAAGGTGAAGACAGTATGTATTTATGCATCCTATTTGTGCCAAGTTAAATCATCTCATGAATACCTTTGAAAAACCCTAATCTAGTTAATAGACTACTCAAACATGGAAGAAGAAAACATAGCAATGGAATAAAAAGAATTCATGAATAAATACTGAAAGTAACAAGGTTCATAATTCTTCTCAAAACAGAGTATGGATGATCTCCAAGTACAAGTAATCAAAACAAAACAGATGGGAACAAGGAACTAGGCGATGACGACAAAGGAGGAGGAGAAAGGATCTTCAAACAACTTCTGCTTTTTTTCTCCAAGGAAAAGGACGTGTTTTTGAAGAAGAAGCTGCTGACCTATTTAATCACCTGAAATTAGGTCAACTCGGGCTCACTAATCCTCGCTGGCGGCGGAGCATGTGCTCCCATTGGGTGCTCGCATGTAATTGGGCCCTTTTGCTCTAAATTCGCCTTTTTTGCTTCAAAAGTCCAATAAGCTCCAGTCCATCCAATTTATGCTCCAAGACTTCATTCTGACCTTTTAAGACTCAAAATAGACTCGAAAGACACTAAAATGACTATAAAACATTAGTAAATATAGGCCAAAATCATCATATATCAACTCCCCCGAACTTAGACCTTTGTTTGTCCTTAAACAAACGAGAATCAAGAAAGGCAAAGAGGGGCAGTGCAGGGATTAGGTGAACCTCAGAAAACCGGAACATCAACCATAATCTGCAGACCACACACTTCATAACAAGAGAAACAAGTTCTTACCAAAAACTCACCAAACATCATCAACCAACCCTGTTCCAAAACTGAATCTCAAGCCCAGAAAAACTCATCATCAAGACAATAACTCCTTACATAAATTAAAAGGTGGCGTGACTTCTCATTTTCAGGCACTAGGTAAAGGAATCGAATCTTGGTAATAAGGAGGCTAATTTAATGGTGGAGCTCAGAGTATTTAGGGTTACCTTATTTATTTTTATTTTTTTGGCGGGTGTTAGACATAGCACAAAATGATAAGAGAAATGGACTAGTGATGTCCACAACTTCTAACCACTCCCTTCTCCTTAATGAAGCAAAACTCCTCTTCTTCTTGAAACTCCACTCTTCCTTGGGTATGATGGCATGCTCGGGGGTACATCTTTGAGTTACTGAATTCACCACTCTTCATTCATTCCTTTTTTCATTTTTTTTTTTTTTTTTTTGGAATGAAGAGGGCTCTACATACATATGTAACCCCTGAACATGAATATTTTGAATGAAAAGTGATCATACCCAAGTACACATCACTGGAAAACACACCTTCTGATTTTTGAAAAAATTGCCGAGAGCATGTGATAGGAGCAGGTGCTCCGCTTTATGGATTGGGTGCTTCGGCTGAAGATCTCAAACTTCTGTCTTCTACTTACTAGTCTTCAGCAGAGTGAGTTAGAGCTTGCGTCAGTCCTTTTCTCCGACCCTTTTGTGTCTGTCTGCACATATAAGATAAAAAAAACACAAGAATGCAACGGGTCTAGAAAGAAAGTTAGGTGCTTGGAGGGTACTAGCTAAAGATGAGCTAGCTATCCAGGATCAGCAAGAGTGGTAAAAAGAATAAGAAGTCTTGAATGAGAAGAATTAAAGTTCAAGTTAAGTCCAAATAGATTAGAGTTATTGCTTTCTGAATAAACCTTACTGAAACTAATTAACTAATAGGTTTTGACTTCTTCTTGTACTCATGGTTCTGCAGTGATAGTCACTAGAAAGGTAGTTAAAAATCCACAATGGTTTAAATACATCATAAATTCCCAAATCCCACAAATGACATTTTTCGCCCATATAACTAATTGACTCGAATAAACTAACTCAATAAAAGAAAAATGCAGCAGCTGCTTCTGACACTGACTCGATAAAACAAAACAAAGGAAGCAGCTGCACCTGATTCAGTTTTAAATAAAAACACTAAAAGAAAAACATGAAAAATAAAATCTAAAGAAAAGGAAACAAATTAGCAACGGACCTCTCCTCCGGACTTAAATCACACCGTCCCTGGGGATTAGTCAAAACACAAAAGAAAATAACAATGGATAATACAATGGTGAAAAGAAAAATAAAAGAAGAAATCACCGCATTGAAGAGGTTACCGGACCATCACCTCGGGTTCTCCTCCGCCGACGTCGCCGAGGCTCGCTGCTATCTAATGTGCTAGGTGAGGGGGGAGGTGGTAACATCTGCGGGATAGGGTCTGCATGATCCGCTGCATGAGGGAGTTATTCCACCGCTGAGAAGTGATCATTCATCGCCTATACTCGCTAGTACTAGGATCATCGGAGATGGGGGGAAGGTCGAACTCGCCTTGGGTGGCGGTGCCATAGTAAAACAGGGCTGAGCGTGGAGCGGACATGTCCTCGTCGTTGGCATAGGGCGGTTGAGCTCGGAAGGAGCTAGCGCGTCCATGTGCCGAAGAGCGCTGAGGGGTGGCGTAGTCAAAGAGATCCGGATGTGGCCGGAAGGCAAGGTCATCCTTTGTGAGGAGCTGGGTAAGCGCCTTGTTGGGTAGGGCACAGAATCGAGTCTCTCCGTCAGCGGTGATGAACCAATAGGTGGTCGGATCACGGAGGATCTTGGAAGATACCAAGTGGCTGGTATCCATCCGCTCCATCTTCGTTACACAAGTGGCATTGGAGAGGTCGACTCGAAGGTGGCAGAAGAGGGAGGTGAGGAGGCTGCCTATGCGCTCAGTCCGTGGTTGGAAGCCGCCGGTGGAGCTGTCTTTGATAGCGCAGATTGTCTCCGCAAACCGAATGCCTAGGTTAGCGCGGTAAGCGTCGACTCCCTCCGGACTTCTGGTACCTAGCAAATTGTGGCAATCCAAATACAACAGCAAGAGCTCATCCATATGTACCTTATTCCCGACATCGCGGTTGAAGAGCATGTTGCTCAAAATCCGAGCACACACGCGGATGGCGGGATAGCAGAGATGGGTTTGGCTCGCCGAGTTAGAGCGGTAGGAGCCAGAAGCGATGGTGTCCCAAAAGCTGTTGGATTGGGAGAACTTTTTGGGAAAGGCCAGCGCCGTGACCTCATGGTGGAACCCGTAGATGATGCAGAACTCCGCCATGCTAATGTTGTACTTCTTCCATGGTTCGACTTGCATAATAAACAACATGAAGCTTGTTGTCTTTCTTCTGGCCCAGAACTGCTCTTACAGCAAAGTCACTAGTGTCGGTCATGATTTCAAAAAGAAGATCCCAGTCCGGTGGCTGAACTATAGGAGCGTTTATCAAAGCTCCCTTTATCGTGTGGAAAGCTTCCAAGCATGCATCATCGAACTCAAATTTCACCTCCTTGCACAGCAATCTGGTGAGGGGCCTGGCGATCTTTGAAAATCTTTGATGAACCGGCGGTAGAACCCAGCATGCCCTAGGAAGCTGCGGATTCCTTTCACCAAAGTTAGCGGCTGCAAACTCATCATCACCTTGATCTTTGCCTTGTCCACTTCAATGCCTTTTTCGGATATCTTGTGTCCCAGCACTATCCCGTCTCGCACCATGAAGTGACATTTCTCCCAGTTGAGAACAAGGTGTTTCTCCTCACACCTTTGCAAGACCCTGCACAAGTTCAACAAACACACAGAAAAAGAACTTCCATACACAGAAAAATCATCCATTACATAATTTATGCGATTGGTTTAACAATTAAAATAAAATGTTTCGCAAAAAATATCTAACGAGTTGACAACAACTATGGTAATGGTTGTTTAACACAATATATCAAAAATATTCACAAATACATAAATTCAATAAATAAAAAAACATTATTACTATAGTAAAATTTTAAAAATACTTTAGATAAATCTTAAATAAATAATTAAAAATATTTGTTTTACGAGGTTTGAAATTTTCTTTATATACATGAAATATTTGTATACTTATATTTTAGTTTATATATATATATAAAGTTAAGGTGGATGCTTGTAAAAATGATATGGCAATATATATATATATATATATATAAGTAGAATTTCCTCTGAATGTAATTATATTCATTTTATTTTATAAATCTTTAAAACCTATGGTAGTTTTTTTTGTGTGGAACTTTAGAGTCATTCTTAGACAACACATACTAACTTTAACTTACATAGAATATAGAGTAAAGTATACCTATTTATTTTAAATTTCCCAGAACATATATCTAGTCTGAATTCTGATACACAAAGTTTTAACCCTAAATAATTCTGCAAGTGCACAGACAATCGCAGTAGTATTAAAGGGATCGTATCCAAAGGAGCAAGATTACATTATGAAATTACGAGATTATTAAGTAAAGTTAAGACAAAAGATATGGTTGATTTCGAACAGAATTACAAATAATTAAAAGCAGTGTAAATTCAATAAAGGAAAATACTAGATCAAGGTAATTCGCAGGTGATTCAGAGATGAGAACTTAGCAACTATTCAAGATCTAATTCAGCAAAGGTGTAGAACTCAAACATAAAATTAATATCGCCCCACTCTCGTGGCGGCGACAATTTTATCTAGCAACCTAGATGCCTAAACTCTCGCTTGGACCTAGAGATGTAAATAAGTTTTAAAGAATAGGTTCAATATGTTCACAACCAGCAGCACCAACTCTCGTCACCTACGTCTGATTGCTCACCAATGTCTTTTCTAGTAACCTAAAATACTCTCGCAAATAGGTTTAACCTAAAATCATAAACTAAGTGATCAGTTTAGTTTAAGCATTAATTTCGACCAGAGGTGAAGACAGTATGTATTTATGCATCCTATTTGTGCCAAGTTAAATCATCTCATGAATACCTTTGAAAAACCCTAATCTAGTTAATAGACTACTCAAACATGTAAGAAGAAAACATAGCAATGGAATAAAAGAAATTCATAAATAAATACTGAAAGTAACAAGGTTCAGAATTCTTCTCAAAACAGAGTATGGATGATCTCCAAGTACAAGTAATCGAAACAAAACAGATGGGAACAAGGAACTAGGCGATGGCGACAAAGGAGGAGGAGAAAGGATCTTCAAACAGCTTCTGCTTTTTTTTTCTCCAAGGAAAAAGACGTGTTTTTGAAGAAGAAGCTGCTGACCTATTTAATCACCCGAAATTAGGTCAACTCGGGCCCACTAATCCTCGCTGGCGGCGGAGCATGTGCTCCCACTGGGTACTCGCATGTAATTGGGCCCTTTTGCTCCAAATTTGCCTTTTTTGCTTCAAAAGCCCCATAAGCTCCAGTCCATCCAATTTATGCTCCAAGACTTCATTCTGACCTGTTAAGACTCAAAATAGACTCGAAAGACACTAAAAACAACTATAAAACATTAGTAAATATATGCCAAAATCATCATATATCAAATTCTAAGCATCGTAAAAAAATGTACGAATTCTAAGATTTCGTAGAACATATAGACTGTGTATAATATATAATCTAAATTTCCTAAAACATATACTGTACAAAAGACTTAACGAGTATTCTAAATTAAGTGGAATGAAATTAATCTGTAAAATACATCAACACAAATTTCATTCTAGACACGACTTATCTTTTTCTTTTTTCAATTGTTAAATTGATTTAAAATGATAGTTTTGGCATAAATAAAAATTAATCAAAAAAGTATTTTTGTTATATGGGCAAATGATTTTTTTTAAAATTCCTCCTTAATAGTTTATAGAAAATATAAGGGTTTTGTGTAAAAAAATCATTAACTTTATTTTTTTTGCAATATTAACCCTGACCCGAAAGTTGTGCAAGCCAATCTTATCACCTCAAAAATCGCCCGCAATACAGCCCTTCCATATATTGTCGATGTGTCAGTGTTTGCTTCTGTTTGAAAACCAACAGAAATCAAAACGACATAGTTTTGGGTCGAAAAAAACTGTGTGATGTTTGATTGATTGCATGTCGTTTTTACAATAAAAACAACATGCTTTTTATCAATGTTCTAAAATATGCAATACGCTAGACATACGGTAAGATATTGTATAGCGTATAGACATATATACGGTCGTTTATGCGAAGAGTATACGGTGAATATTTTTTATTAAAATATATATATATATATATAATTAATTAATTAATTTTTATGTATATACATATGGCCATATGATATGAATTAAAAGTTTATGTATATGAAAACTAAAATAGCTCAATATCAAACATTAACAATATAAGTCAAAACCAACGTGATAGCCAAAGTACTAAATAAAAAAAAACTAAATAAAAGTTTTTACTATATTTAGTGAAATATAAACAGAGAATTATCGGTCATATCTCCAGCATATACACACAGTATCAGATGAGCTTGAACAGAGGAGCAAAGAGCTGAAGCGATTCATGAACGTTGGAATCACCGGAGACGATGACGTGAAGAAGAGGGACAAGATGCAGATGGTGGAAACGCCGGAGACGATGATGTGAAGAAGATCGATTACGTTTGATCATCCCTGTACCTTCGACTATTTCACCATGGAAACAGATATGAAGAAAAAAGGGAAATCCGATTCCCAACTACACCCATCTTGATTTGGTTTATTTTAGTAATCTAGGATTTTTATTAGATCTTGATTACGTTTGATCATCCCTGTACCTTCGACTATTTCACCATGGAAACAGAAGCAAGCAATGACATGTCGGCGATATAGAGAAAGACTGTGTTGCGGATGACTTTTGAAGTGATAAGATTGACTTGCACAACTTTCGGGTGAGGGTTAAATTTGAAAAAAAAAAATGTTTATGATTTTTTTACACAAAACCCAAAATATAATATTAATAGTTTATATATAAACCATTACATTTTCTTGCAACTTACAACTTTTATTTATGTGTTTCACTTTTCTTATATGAGAGTTTAGTTTAGTTTGATGCGTATGTGGTTGAGCTTATTTTTTTTTAACCATCTTAATTCAATAATTCGTAACTAAATCCCGATTTGGTTGTTCAGTCAATATATTAGAAAAAAAGAGAATAATAAAAGAAAAAAAGTTGAATATAATGGGAACTTCATTAAGATAAAGACACATAACACGACTAAATAGAATGAAAGATAATTTTAGTTTTTATTATTGCATAATATATCAAACTACTTGCGCCACCACAAAATTTTATAATTCATAAGAAGACTTTGGAATCACAAAATCATTCATGTTTCTAACAACATTCACAGTTTACATGTACCATAGCTTGGATCATAAGTAACGATTAGACCGGTACTTTTGAAATCACATGCCTCTGAAGTTTGGCCGTGACTCTGATAATAAGCATTCATCACATATAACGCGTGGTTACCAATAGTATTTGGATCATAGCAGTTTCCACCAGGATGGATTGGTCCACAATCAACTTGTCCTGCGCTGCAACCCCAGTCAATATTAGCTTGTAGTTGTGCAACCGACGCTGTGGAAGCTGGTACACACCGGTTCTGCGCTGAGACACAAAGAGGGTAGATTACAACGAGAGACAGAAGGAAGACTAGTATCAATGGTGGAGACATTGTGGTGATTTCTTGTAAAAATATGATATGACAATATATATATAGGATGTCAATATATATATACATACATATAGCAATAGAATTTCCTCTAAATCTAATCTAATTTAATTCCATTTCCTAAATCTTAAAAATGTTTTGGTAATTTCTTGTGGAAATTAAGACTGATTGGCCAATGAAATAAATAAAAAATATGAAATGTTAATAGTTTTGTAGTATTGTTTAATCAAAATAGTTTAATATTTGGGAGAATTAAAAAAGATATATTTTTTGTAGGGTCAATAAAATTTACAACTACAGAGGACCTAAAATTAAGAATACATACATAAATTTTATATTATTAATTATTTTTCATCAATTTTAATAAGTTGGACAAAAATACTATTATGTAATTTTGTCGGGATAAATATTTGTTAATGAGTGAAATATTTGGAAAATAAAAGTTAAATGTCAATGGGTAATTATTTTATTAACACAATAAAAACTTTTATATCATATGACATATATAGATTCACATTTAAATTATTATTTAGTAAGATATAAAATAAGTTTATCAATATAGTAATATATTTATCTGGCAGATGATGGATAAAGTTGCAAGCGATAACTTATTTGGTAACATAGTAACAATGTTTATCAGTTTAACACAATATTTATCATGTTAATAAATAAATTATCGCAAAAGTTTGATTCATCATTTGTCTGATACATATATTACTATGTAAACAGCATATTTGATTTTAAGTTAAATAATAACTTCATTGTAATTTATATATGTTATGTGATATAATATTTTTTATCGTGATGATAAAATAATTACATGTCAAAACTCGAGCTAATCTCTTTCAAAGATTTGGATATTTAACAAAATATTTCTCCCATTAAAATATATTAAGAGCATTTTTCCAGATTTTAATGAGATAGAATGTGAGACAACTAATTAAATGATCATCTTTATTTATTTATTGATATTACCTACTCTATTAATCCAAGAGCATAATTTCCTATTAATCCTCAAACGTGCATATTATTACGTCAACTGCCACTCAATTATCCACTCTAAAATGAATTCTGAAATTGCAGAAGGCAATATCTTACAAAAATATCTAACTTGATTTCAACTGTATATCCTATGATTCATTGAAAGGAATAAGTAATAGTCTGAATGGATAAAACCAAATAAGATATTACCCGATTTAAAAAACACGCGGATCTTTACAATTAATATTGTATTTAATGAGAATTTCACAGATTTTGTAGTTAATGAAATAAACATCTAAACAATAAAAAATATCTAAACAATAAATATTCCTAAACATTAAATATTAAATATTCAAATTTAAAATATTAAATATTCTTCTCTAAAAATTCCTAAATTAGAACATCTTTTTCACTATATATATCATGTTATTTCATTCAACGACACATCCACCTCTTTTTTTTTAGAATTTGTTTTTTCTATTTTTTGTTTTGTTTTTAACTAAATTATTTGCTTTAATTTTTTCCAAAAAAATACGTTTTGGTGGTTACTTAAAAACTTATTCCTCAAACATTCTAAATTCCAAATTAAACTTATTCCTTAAAAACTTATGTTTTCTCTCTGATTTTGTGTCCTAACGTGTAGTAGTGCAGCGTATAAGAGCTCATAACATAGAAAAATACAGTTCTCTAAAGGTATGTTTATGTTTTAGACCTTCAGGTATCCATTTATGTTTATGGACCTTGACACATTTGGAATAACACTTTCGCGCAGGTTCTTAATTTCTCCTTAATTAAACACTATTCTCTTTTACTTATTTAGTTTTATGTATTTTGATCTGCGTTTATACATGTTTTCAAGAGATAAAGACGCCATACTTGAGAAGATTTTAGTGGACTTCCTGCTACGCAATGACAATCCTGACATAACAATAATAACGTTATTCTCATCTATTGTAGCCTACACAACAACATGTATTGATTTCATTTCGTCTTTTTCATTTATTTATTAGCTATAGTTTTGTGCGTTGATCCCAGGTCTTCATTGGCAATTGCTGATACGTGAAGGTCAGCCATGGAGGGAGTTCAATTTCTGTTTGATGGAATTACTAACTATTTCAAAGGAAGAAAAAAATTCTACAAACAAGACTGGCTTGCTATCTTTAATCATGGATCTATAACGTGTAAACCCATTAATGTTTTTATCTTATGTAGTTAGTGGGGTAATTGGGCTTTGTAATCGTCGATGTTGGGTATCATCATCTGCTGTATTAGGTTTAAGATATCTTTGGATTATAGTTCCATTTCTAAACTAAAATTTTCAGAAAAAAAAAAATGAAAGATTAGAGCTCTAATATCCCAGACTTGGGATTTTCAGCCTAAAAATAAATCTGAATCAATTCTTGACATTAAATTATTCTGGTGGATGAAAATGTATTAACCACAATGCAAAAATAAAGATATTAAACACAAAATTTAGTTTTTTTTACACAAATAGCACACATTTTAATTTAGGACAAAAATAAAGATATTAAACACAAAATTTAGTTTTTTTTACACAAATAGCACACATTTTAATTTAGGACAAAAATAACATTTTTATTAAAAAATAATTCTCTTATATAAAACAATTCTCATAACCTCATATTTTAGGGTTTAGGGTTTAATAAACCCAAAACGCTAAACCATACATCATACCTCCTAAAAACTATACTCTAAATTCTAAAATACTTAACCCAAAACAAAAAATTAAATTATTACCCTTTATAAAAATGCTATTTTGGTCCTAAATAAAAATATGTGCTAAATTTGTTAAAAAAAAAACTCTTTTGGTGCTATTTTAGGAATTTTTATATTTACAATTAATAACCATCAAAATAACATTTACTTAATATAATAAAGATACGTTGCATTTAAAATATTATTTTAATTTATACAAAAGAATTATTTAGTAAACTTTTAAGAGTATCACGCCGTTGGGTAGCACGGGAGATATACTAGTAACTATATGTACCTTAGTGTTGATTTCTTCTATAAAGTTCAATAAGAAATTGATAAAAGAGAATGAAATATTTTATCTAGGATACTGAACTGCAACTTGTACACTAAAGTCTAGTTTAAAATTTAATTAACTCTCATTCCTTTATATTTACTGTAGTTTAAATAATATAAATTTGAACTACAATTAAAAAGCAAAGCAAAATTAGTTAAAAGAAACATCAATAGAAAATTGGTTTGACTAAAAAAATTATGATGTAAGAAATAAATAAAACTATAATGTTAACAATAAGTTAAATATCACTAAATCAAAGAATAGGATAGATTTCATTGTTAATGATCATTAACGATTTGTCTATTTTATTTATCCACCATTCTGAAAGCAAGATCCATTATTATTTATCCTGCATTAGGAAAGCCAGATATTATATAAGCTTGGTGGCGCACGAGGAGCATTTTATTATAGTTTTACATATATATTCACAATGTGGAAAAATAAAAATTTATTTTACTGATCAGTGCCGAAAGCAAGATGTTATTAAATTCTTTGATTCTTGTTCGATGCAAAGAAAACAAATTATGAGTCTCCACTTGACCTAAAAATAATCTCTTTTTACATCCATGCGTGGAAATACTGTTTAACCTAGAATTCTCCACAAATGACTATATATAAAACCAAACAAAAATTAACGATGTGACTTTATAACCAATCAGATACAAAAGAATCGATAATCCCATCCAAATTCAGAAAACGTGAAATCCATTTAGTAAACACGAATTGCATATTTGTGCTTAGCTCTATCCTTTGGTCTAGGTTTTTGAAGATATAAAGCAAAAAGTTTGGTGAGTCACTGATTAAAAATAGATTTTTTTTTGTGTTAAACACAAAAAGGTATGTTATGTCAGAGATTTATATAATTAACTCTACTTAGAAATATAGTATTAACGTCTAGTTTTTATAGTATAGAAAATTGTTCTTCAATTACTTAATAGAAAAGGAAAAAAAAATCAGTTTCAACAAAACTCAATAATATCTTTGTTTTTAAATAAAAAAAATTTAAAACTTCTGAAAAACGATTCAAATAATTTTTTTACGTTTGATTTGAAAAACTGATAATAATTTTCTTTAAGCAAAATTGATGGTTCTTCTCTTCTTTAATGAAAGAGAACAAAAAAAATCTAAAATCTAAAAAAAAGGCCAGAATCGCATAGAAAAAATGTTGTCTAAATTTTTTTTTTTAATTATATAGTATAATATAATAGTT